>CM053583.1:76220064-76254994 GCA_028627135.1 Pseudochirops cupreus | reverse complement strand
TCAGAGTTAAAAAAAAAACTAGGAAAGATAAACTGATAATATTTAAGTACAGTAGAAAATCTTAAGGCTCTTAACTTCAGCCTTGAAAAATAAGAACTAGTATGTCTACCTTTCTCTCTGCCTTTCTTTTTGGAAAATATATATATATTTTATTGATAACTTTTGTTTTTACATGAAAAGTCATTTCCAACCTCAGATTTAATACTTCCCTATGACAAAGAAAAATCATTAAATGAAAATATCCAATAAAGAAACTTATCTGACAATGTTCTAGTAGCCCTTTGTTTGAAGTAAGAGAAGAGATGTAGTTCATCCTTTCTTGCTCAAGACTTACATTTTGGATTTTTGTGCTGGTCCTCTGAGTTCAAACTTTTCACTGACTTTTTAATGTACCTATAGCTATATAGATATGGATCCAGATACACATGCATATATGTATATATTTATACACATAAGTATATGTATAAACATTTATGTATGTTTAAGTATACAAATATCATATACACACATGCATATGTATATATGTGTTTGTGTGTTTTGTGTTTAAAGTATGTACTCCATAGTAGTATTACATTATGTTTAAATACCATAATTTTTCAATCAATATGCACCCACTGTTTCAGTTCTTTTTTTTTTCTTTTTTGATACTATGGAAAGTACTGTTTTGAGTATTTTATTATATATTGGAACTTTGTTTCTGTCTTTGATTTCTTAGGTATATATGCACAATATGTATGATGAGTCAAAGAGTATGGACAGGTTAGTAGCTTCTCTTTTGTAGTTTTAAATTGAAATTCTGAAGAGTTCCCATCTCCACTAACAATATATTGGTGTGCCAACCTTCCTACAGCCCGTTCAACATTGACTCTTCCCATCTTTTTTTTTTCTTCCTTTTTGTCAGTTGACATGGGGTGAACTGAAATCTCAGAGTTGTTTTAATTTGCATTTTCTCTGCTTTTCTATTACACTAAAGTAAATTTCACAATGCCTGAATGTGTCAAAGTCATTTTCTAATGAGTTGTTTTATTCTGCTGATCACAAATTAGTGGTCCCTTGACCCTTATATTTTTAGCCACCCTTTTGGAAATTATAATGACACTTGAATTGCTCTTGCATGGCTCTAAATATTTCTTAGAATTTAAGGAGGAATGGTCTTTCACAATAGGTTTCCTGGCAAACACTTAAAAGTTATCTCTGACTAGGAGACATCAAATCACAATTTAACATATGAATCCAGCAATCAATCAGTGACCTAGATATATACATGTATATATGTACACATATATATGACTGTTTTAAAAAGAAATTATTATTAATAACCAATGGGTTGGGGAGATTCAGCCCCCTTTTCTCTTGCCTTATTTCAAGACCTTTTCTGAAGGTTGAGCTGTTTCTTCTCAATCATACCCCACTCAGCTTAACAAGGAATCTTTAGGTGAATTCCCTTCAGTCAAGCTTGGGTGGAGACAGATCCCTTTGTCTAAATTGCCCAAGGCTGGGGGTAGTCTGGGTATAAAGATAGTCTCTCCATCCAAAGGTGACAGGATATCACTCTCCTGTCATCCTTTCATGGTAATATTCACTTTCACATTAATTGTTAACCAATTAGAGTTGATTAAATGTCTGCTCTTCCAAGGGCATATAAACAGAAAGCTCACTGCCCTTAAGGGTCATTGGTCTAACAGAGATGGCCAAATGACCATCCTTTTTTAATAAACATGTAGGCCTTATTAATAAAGTAATTCAATTATGCAGAAAGTGTCTCAAGCTTTTTTAATCACTATATTAAACTGGTACCTAAAACATTTCAAATTAAATTTAAGGTCATACTCCTATGTTCCCCAGCGGGAAAAATACAATACAAAAGCACTGTTCCTCCTAACTTTCCAGACTCAGTTATTTGAAATATGATTTTCCTATTCTACCAGGTTGAAAGCCTCAGTAATATTTGACTACTATTTTCTTTGCCAATCAAATCTAGTAAGTCATCAAGGCTTGCTGATTCTTCCTTTTCAGTATTTTTCACATCTATACTCTTTTCTATTCTCACTGACACCAGATTCATTAATTACCTGGAATTATTAGAAAAATCTGCAATTGACCTTTCCAGCTACATTCTCTCCTGTACACTATTGCCAGATCAACTAGGTTTATTACAAGAGAAATGAACATGCATGTGGAAACCAAAAAGTTCATCATCCATACAGCTGTTTGCATTTTTATAACAGCATGACAAAGGAAGAAGGAAGAGACACAAATCTCCACCTAAAGGGGCACGGCATGGTCAGGGGAAAGGTACAGTAAAGGTGGGAAAAGGACAAAACTACTGCCAAAAGGGAGAGAAGAAGCAACATAATGGCAAAAGCAGCATTCTTTTCCCTTGAGAATTGCTTTAGTTCACTTGGGTACTTGAGTCCAAGTTTTACAGAACAAATCCTATTGTGTGGGATAGAAACTGCTGCCAGATTTTTAAAATCAGACTTTGACTCAGAAATCAGAATATTCTTTATTCTTTATTCTTTCTCATGAGAAAGGGCACAGCCCTTGTCGCTCAGGCATCTGCCAGGGAGTGCAAATTGCAGAGGTTTTCAGGCTTCTGTTATCCTAATCCTAACCAGGCCCACTCCCCTATCCTGTCTCACCATTGGTCTGTGAGATGGGCTCACGATCTCAAACTAATCTGTGCAAAGCAATCTCAATCCTTCATTACCAATATTATTTGTAAATTAGCATCCTATCAGAGGATGGTGTTTTCCAGTCCCTCCTTAGGCACCAAATTTGGAGATGGCCATGGAGAGTAACAGTTGACAATACTTTTAAGTTTCCTTACCTCATTTCCTGGCCTGTGGAAACTTAACCCTTTGCTGTCTCTCACACTATTATTAAGGGAATTTGTTCTGTGAAGTTTGGATTCAGTCAAAGGACAGCACTTGAGGATGTAGAGGGCCACATGTGGCCTCAAGGCTGCAGGTTCTCCACCCCTGTAAGACCAAGAAGATAGAATGGTCTGTTTATCTACAGGGATACCAACTGCACATGCAGTTTATCAGCCTAGACCAGACTGACTGGCAGCTGTCTTAACTCCCAAAGACACACAAGGAGTCCATTTCAAGAGACAAATAACAAATTACATCAACTGGGAAGGTTTTGTTCTTGACACATTCAGGGCCTCCTGCATGCTCTGGGTCCAGTGTTTCTGGAAAATATTGCAACTCAAAAAGGAAAAAAAAAAAGGTCAAAGATCCCTTAACAGTCTTTAACATTGGAAGTGCTTAGCTGTGGACACATAACCAGTGAGAGTCTATAAACCTCTATAATTTAGAGAATTGTCTAGAGCAGGGGGGAGTGGGGGTGGGGGGTGGAATCTGTGGCCTAGGGGTCACATGTGGCCTTCTAAATCCTCAAGTGCTGTCTTTTGACTGAATCAAAATTTCACATAACAAATCTTCTTAATAAAAGGATTTGTTCTGAAAAACTTGGACTCAGTCAAAAGATCTGCATCCACGAACCTAGAAGGTCACATGTGGCCTTGAAGATGCAGGTTCCCCACCCCTGGTCTTGATCACTGAGAGGTGATTTTCACAAGGTCCTTCAATCACTGTGTTTGAAAGGCAGAATTTGAATCTAAGCCTTCCTGACTTCAAGATTGACTCTAAATCCACTATTCTAAGCTGTCTTTTCTGCATGTTAATTACATAATTATATTTATATCAATAGAGTGCTCTGAAAACCAAAACATAAACATATTAAAAATATTGATGTTTTTCCCTCTTCATGAATATATTGAATTATTTTATATGTGATTATTCAAAAAAATAGGTAAGTATATACAAGAAAACAAATCACAGCAGTACAAGTTGAACTTTTTGTCATTTGGAACCCACTGATCCACAATCAATAGGAACAATGCCATTTAATAGGTTAAGGTAGCAGAAGCTCTCTGCTCAATTAAGTACTGTCATTAAATATTTATAAATTTAATTTTCAGCACCTGGTAAGGATATAGTAAAATTCCGTGCTGATTGATGTTGACCTGGTGGTTTCTCCTCTCTCAATGACAGGAAATAAGAGCAAAAGCATATTTTTGTTTAGAAAATATTTTGCAGATATAATGAGATATAGACTACTTGGGGGCAGCTTATTAAATGTCTGTTGAATGAATAAATGATTGAGAAGAAAAAACTAGTATAGCAAAACCCTATTATAATAAGACTCATTAGTATATAAATTATATTATGTAGTAAAACTAATAATTTAGGTTAAGTAGAAAACTAAGCTAAATAATGAGAAATCTCTTATATAGTTAAAGTTAAATTTTACTATATAAAACATAAATTACCAAAGGGCTAGTGGAGGTTCTTAAAGTACATGCTTCAAATAAGATTGAATAATTGATTTTGAAGATGTTAGAACTAGGAAGATCTGGGAGATCATTGAAGTCTACTTCAGCATCCTGGTTTGAAAGCTGGAGAAACTGAGAACCAGAGAAGTAAAATAACTTGTCCACTGTTATACAGTACCTATTAACTGTGTGTTTCTTTTTTTTTATTAGTAGAATTTTTTATTCATATTCCAATATGTTTCCAGGAAAAAAAATCCAACAAAAATTTTTTCAAAGAAAAAAAAATCTTCCCAACTACACACAGGAAGGAGGTTCAAAAGGAAAGGGAGGAGGGGTGTCTGTCCGTCCAACCTGGGCCCCCCGCCCCAGGTGTAGTTCTGGCAGCAACAAGTGGGTGGGGGAATGGCCCCCCAAAAAAATGGTGAGGGAAATGGTGCAGAAGCCTTGGGGAAGAAGGGGGGACAGGAAAGGTCAGTATTGAGAGCGTCAAAGGTGGAGAGCCATTTCATAACACTTCTTGTTGATCATTCCCCCATGGATACCTTCTTTCCCCATCATCAGGACTAGCGTCTTGGCAGTCATAGTAACAGTGAGAATGAAGGTGGGAGCACCCCCAGTGCTCTCCGTATGTAGGTCCATGGTGTACTCTCCATCTAGCAGCAGCGAATGCCTGATCACTGACATTTCTGGCACCCAGGGTGTCAGCCCATTTACAAAAAAAGTTTTCTTTGGCAACCAATACAGCTACTTCAGCCGGAGTGATATTGGCGAAGGTTTGCCTGGTACAGCGGTCCAGACCGAGGGGGAGTCCTTACAGCAGACTATGGCCGTGTCCTGACCCGTCCTGTCCACCATGAGGTTGTCGATGCAGGCATTCCAACCGGCCATAGCGCTGGCGGTCTGGCTCTGCTGCTTCTGCGGGCAGCGGGTGGTGGACAGCTCGGAACACGCACTTGCTGTCTGGACTCACAGCTCCGTTCTTTCCTTAACTGCGTGTTTCTAAACTGTTTGGGAGAGGACACACACACACACACTCTTTTTTTTAACATTCTTTTTGAAATTTTAAACTTATTTGTAATTTAATAAAAAGAAATGACACCTGAAAGCATCATAGAGGCTCTAGTCCCATCCCTTCAAAATTAGAAATAGGAAAACAGCATGGGCAAGGTAACTTGCCTGTGATCAAACAGTAAGTAGAAGGCAGGATTCAAACTCAGGTCCTTTGACTATGAATCCATTGATTTTACCATTACACTACATAGTGAAAATAATTTTGTTTCATAGAAGATAAACTCCAGGCCAAGATCTGTGAAAATGATCAAAATTCCAAAATAATGGAGTGTCAAAATAATGAGGATTTGCTGCACTTAATGTCCTTTGAAATATAATGTCTATGTTTAGTAAAAGTTTGATAGAACTTAATGACTTTATGGTTATGTGATGGCAATTGGTAATTCTGACAGCCTCCCCCACCCCACTTATACAAGATTTCCTCAGTTGTTTGGCAGTGTTGGCCAAAGGCAGAAACTAAGTACTACCTCCCGTTAACAAGGGGCAACTTAGTTGGTGCTGCTCATTGAGTGCTGGAACTGGAGTCAGGAAGACATGAATTGAAATCTGGTCTCCGACACTAGCTGTGTGACACTGGACAAGTCATTCAACCCTGCTTGCCTCAGTTTCCTCATTTGTAAAATGAGTTGGAAAAGGAAATGGCAAACCATTTCATTATCTTTTTCAAGAAAACCCTAAATGGGGTTACAAATAGATGTGACTGAAATGACTGAAGTACAACGAAACAGTAAACAAATGTTTAACCAACAAATGGAGAAGGATCACTTGCTTTTTGTGTAGGTATGGTGCTTCTTTCAGCTCTCCATTCATCCTTTAATGAATACCCTTTGGTCCTGTGGTGATAACGTCACATTGAGCTTAAGGTCATACCAGCACCTCCACCTGGGACTGTCCAAAGCCTTAGTATAAGTATTCAATCTCTACTTTTATACCACTTCGTTTGGTGATCCCATCAGCTTCCATGGTTTCAATGATCATTTCTATGCAAATGGTTTTCAGACCTGTATATCTAGCCCTAACCTTTCTCTTGAATTTTTAGTGTCTCAATTCCAACAACCTGTTGTTCATCTTAATTAATACATTCCATAGACATTTAAAACTCAACATTAACAAAATGGTCTGTTGGCCATCAAATGCATTTAATCTTTTGTCATTTTTTAATTTATATGTTGTATCAGTTCTCAATGTATATAATTGTTAGCACAGTAATACACATATACTTTATGAATATATATGCATATGTGTTTTCCATATATTTATGGATAAATATGCATGTAATATATATACATATATATATGTTTATATATAAATATATGTGCATGCTCAAACCCTTTTTCAATTGATATGCTGCTCTCTCCAAGGTTACTACTGATCTTTTGCTTGTGAAATCTAATGACATTTTCTCAATATTCATTTTGCTAGACCTCTCTGCAATATTTGACACTTGCTTATTTTCAATGATACTTTCTTGTTTCTTGGTTTTTTCAGCACTACTCTCTCCTGGTTTTGCTTCTACCTGTCTGACTTCTCCTAGTTTCCTTTGCTATGTTTTCATTCAGGTCACACCCATAAATCATAGATTCTATACTGGGCCCCTTTTTATTTTCTCTCTTGATGATTTTTCTTGATTTCTTCAACTCCCATGAATTCAGTTAAATCAGTAAATGATTCTCAGATCTATGTATCTAGCACTAATCTCTCTTTTGATCCCAATTTCATCTCTCTAACTTCCCATTTGATGAATCAAACTGGGTATGTTCCATAGATACCTTAAAACAGTGTGGGGCAGCTAAGTGGTGCAGTGAATTAGCTAAATGGCCCTGGATTCAGGAGGACCTGGGTTCAAAACCAGCCTCAGACACTTAACACCTGCTAGCCGTGTGACTTTGGGCAAGTCACAACTCCAATTGCCCTGCCTTCCCACCTCCAAAAAAAAAAAAAAACAAGATGCCCCAAATTAACCTCATTAGCTTCTCCCCCAAACTCTCCCCTCTTCCACATTTCCCTCTTACTGTTGAGGATACCACTGTATTCCCAGATACCTAGGCATTGCAATCCAGGTGTCATCCTCCTCAGACTCTCCCCGCCCCCATATCCAACCTTGTTGCCAAGTCCTATTGACTCTACCTCTACAATGGATCTCGTGTTCCCTTTTCCTTTTACATGTCTATCAGTCTGGTGCAGATACTCATCACTTCATTCCTCCTGGACTGTTGCAATAAACTTCTGGTTGGTTTTTCCACCTAAGCTTTTTTTGCACTTCTATTTATCCTTCAATTAGCTATGAAAGTGATCTTCTTAAAGTACAAGCCTCATCATGACACAATACCACCCACCCCTACTATGTCTTCTGTTTGACTTTTAATCATTTCATTACCTGACCCTTTCCTACATTCCCATTCTTCTTACATTTTACTCCTCTTCACATGCTCTTTGATCCAGTGACACTGGTCTCCATGCTGTTCCTCACAAAAGATAATTTATTTCCGGATTCCATATCAATGACAGTTTCTCATGGCTGGAACTCTCTTCCTACTTATCTCCACCTCCTCGCTTCCTTCAGATCTCAGCTAAAGTCTCACCTTTTACAAGCAATCTTCCCCATGCCTCCTTCCTCTTTATGACTTCCATCTTAGCATACCTGTCATTCATCCTGTATGTATCTCGTTTGTTCAAATGATTGCATATTGTCTCTTGCATTAGACAGTTAGCTCCTTGAGAATAAGGACTTTTTCTTTTCTTCTTTTTTTTTTTTTTTTTTTTTTGCATCTCCACTGCCTAGCAAAGCACTTGGAATATAGTAGATGTTTAATAAATACTCATTCTCTGAGTGACTCTGAGGTCTATTTTCCTCATCTCCTACTTCCCCCCCCCCCCCACAGGAAAATTGCCAGAATAAAATGGAATATGCTTTTATGTTCATTTAAAAATTTGAAAATCCTTTAGTGTTTCCTTTATAACAATATGTCTTGGGGGTCTGGAATAAGTCCTATAATTTAAATTTCGTTGTAAGAATTAACTCAACCTAATTGCTAAGAATTGGACAAGAGTAAGCAGAAAAGATTCACCCACAATTTAGTAAAGACTATAACAGTAACCTGAAAATAGATTGGCTATTAATCAGCTCCACTGTGGGATATCGCCCTTTCTTGCAGTTTAGAAAAAATGGTCTGTGGCTCATTCTGTCCGTCAATCATTGGTTCAGATTAGACACAGTCCATCATTTCCTTCATGAGACCCAGATTTCACTGGTGTTTAGAACTCCCTCTAACAATGCAGGTCAGTATCTTCTCCCTAGGTTTTAGAGAATTGCCTGGGTCACTGAGAAGTTAAGTGATTTGCCCAAGGTTACAGAACCAGTATGAGTCAGATGAGGGACTTGAATCCAAATCTTCCTGTCTTGACATTTATTAATCTATAGGACAAATGATATGAGAGATAATAAGGCAAATATATCTGGGCTTTTTATTTTATTGAGTTTCAATTGTTTCCCCCCCCCCCACCCCCCGTGGAGACTCTTAAGGCTGAAGTAAAACTGGCTACAAGAAGTCATTGTGTAGATTAGAGAAGACTAGCCTAATGGATATTGTACTCAAATGCAATCTTTTGTTTTGAAATCTCCTGTCATTCCAATTGCTTCTACTTAGAAGGAGCTGGCTGTGACAGACAGGCTAATTGTAATTAGTATTTAAGATCTCTTTCAGCTAAAATGTTCAAAAGAATTCTTTTTCCTCCTCACCACCTCTGTTGACATGGTGACAAGAGCTGTTCCAAAGTCTTGTTTTTTGTCATTTCCTTGTTTGACACAACGAAATGTCATCTATGCCATTCCTCAGACCAGTGGGATTGACATTAAGTTTTCTAAGGTTAATTTTAACATCTAGGGATGCAGGATATGGGTCATATCCTTAAAGGAATTTATGTGACTGTTCCAATGCAGAGATGTCTTAAAGGACTTTCTAAGAATGCAAACTGGGTAGTGTGTTTTGGAGATAGTAACAGCTTGCATTTACAAATATACATATACATACATACATATACATATACATACATATATATATATATACATATATATATGCATATGTATGTATGGAAGCATGAAAGCACCATGAGGCTATAGCAACTGAGATTTATTTAATGCTTTAAAAGGTACACTTAATATTTTTACATTCATTTCCTTGTTTGCTGTTATGGGATGCTGTAGCACCAATGTGATATTCACAGCACCAACAGTGACTATGAATATGCCAGCATAATTCTTGATCACAAAATATAATAGATTCTCCATATATGAGTCGGAAGCAAAACATTTCTTTCGACACCATAAAAATGAATCCCAAAACCATAAAATTGAATCTATTATAGCAACAAAGAAGTTAATACGCCGTAGCACAGCAGGGAGCCACATCATCCTTTAGCCTTCCCACAAACAAATTGTGTGCTTGCCTGCTGTCCTCTCTCTCCCACTGTCTAGCTACTCTGACTCCCAGCTTCCTGTGGGGTTTGCTCCATCCTTCAGCAAGCTCCTCCCACCACAGGCTCCATGTGACTATATTCAGTCTATTAGGGGGCTGGGAAGATCTTCAAAGCAAGGGAGATTTTGAAATTCCCTTGGGCCCACTAAGGGGAAGGGAAGAACTTCAAATTCCCATTGCCATTATAGAAGCTTAGGGTCAGTAAAAGCGATCTGTAATTTCTGAACACAGTACAGCCCACTCCCCTTCTCTTCTTCCTCCTCCTTTTTGACTCTGGCCCCTGCTCTTTGTCCATCTGTAATGTGTATTGACATCATGCATGTTGCTGGATAAACTCTGTAGATATTCCCTTCAGAGGCATGTTAAAGTTTGGACCATTAATGTTTCTCTTTCCTTTATTCTTTTCTGTGGATGAGCGTGTCAGACTCCTTTGAGTGATAACAGATCTCTTTCAGGAGATTCTAAAAGGCCTTGTGGTTTGATGCGGCCAACATTCATAAACAGGGACATTTGGAGGATCTTGCCATCCACTGAGCATCCTTCCTTGATCTGGAGTTTGTACTAGATCTCTTTCATAAAAGTTGCAAATACTCTCAACAAATAAAATCTCCTTGTTTTGAGCTTCACCTGAGATTTATTGTAGGAGGGTTATTTCGTAAGTCTCCCAGAACAGCAAAGTCCCATATTTTTTAATATAAATATTTTAGTGGCATGCTGTATGGAAGTGAAACATGGAACACAACTCCCTCTGAAGAACCAAAGATGAACATCTCATGTAGGGCAAAGGAAAAGTTGATGTTAAGTGTGAGCCTGCTGCAGCATATAACTAACAAGAAGCTCCCAAGAAGGGCAGGAGCTAAGTCATTCAAGAATTATATAAGGAGAAGATGGGTTGGTTACATGGCAAAAGCTAGAGATAGCAAGTAGATAGCCAGAGAACATTCCATTATTATCCTCATATTGTTGGGAGAGAGGAGCAAAGGCCTTCTGCATGGTGAGTGGACCCCCTTTATTGGGATTTGAATGCAGGTTCCTCCTGACTCCAAGTCTAGCATTCTCCCAACCATACTTTTCTTTTGTGGTTGTTCATTTGCCTCAGTCATGTCCAACTCTTTGTGACCCCCATTTGGGATTTTCTTGGTGAAGACGTTGGAAAGGTCTTGCCACTTCCTTCTCCAGCTCATTTTTGTACAGATGAAGCGACTGAAGCAGACAGAATTAAGTAATTTACCCATGGTCACAAAGCTAGTGTCTGAGGTTGGATTCAAACTCAGGGAGATGACTCTAGGGACTGAAGGAGTGCTGACTCTAGGGTCAGTACTTTATGTACTAGATCACCCATACTCCTCCCCCTGCTTCTCCAACAGAGATTAAGTGACTTGCCAAGGGGCACACAGATGATGTCTGTTCCAGAATTTGAACTCTTTGGTCCTAATACAGCATTCTTCCTCAGTGTTCTGAGAGTCTCATGGGAAAATGCTGTTTTGTTTTATTTTGCCCTGTCCCAAAATAACTGGATTTTCAAGAACTCTATAGAGCAAGTTGATCTAGGAGATTTCCAGGCCTGGTTCTAAGCCAGAGTTAGGTCACCCTTGGTCTAGCTCTAAACCATACCATTCCCTGCTGAGTTCCTGCCTCTCTCATGCTCTTCCTTCATGATGCATTCCCAAAGTTAACCTGTTGGTTGGAGGTAGGTTCATATCAAGTTCCCCCCTTCCCTCAATCAGACACTGCGGTATTAAATAATTGTTAATTCATTGGCCAGGGTTCTATTCCTTTGGAAATAGAGGCATATAAAATTTAAGGTGATAGAGGGCAAATGAATATAAAAACATGCTGGGATTACAACTGGAGAGTCTAGACATCAAATCCTATGCTCTCACAAGGTCACAGTTCTCCTTGAAGAAGTGATAATGGAGGGCAATTTAATTAAAAGATAATGGAATGAATGAAAGAATTTTTACCAGCATCTTTGCAGGCCTCAAGAGCATACTTTTCCTTCCCTAAATATCAGCCCAAATATCTTTCTTGCCCAAATTGCTATATGCTATAAATAACTCACCTTGAGAAATGTGTTTATCTTATTAAAGATTATAGAAATGTTGGCAAAAAAATGATTTTCAGACTTGGATATACAGTAGTTTCTCATTTTTAATGTCACATGTTATTGAAAATCCAAAGCCAGGTAGATGAGATTAGAATTGTTAGACTTTCATCACTGATTTCCTTGCAGGAGTCAGTCCACAAATATTGAGTGCCAGTGATCGGCTGAAAACTACTCGGCACTCAGTTAACACCCCAGTAGATAGCTTTTGAAATAGGGGAGACAATTTGAAAGTTTAAATCTAATTTCAGTGAATCATAGATTTAAAAGGAAAGGGCTGATAACATCTTCAAATTCCTCACTATGTTTCTCCAGGTTCCAGTACAGAGTCTGTCTTACAGTGTGAGCTGCTGTTAAAAGGGGCAAAGGGAAGACCCTAATGTATTTACAAAGGGCACATGAATAAATATGCCATAGCAAGCCAAATGAGCTAGCTGTCACTTCTGGAAGAACTGAGAAGCAAGCCCAGAGCACTACTCCAATGCAGTTAGTGAAGATCTGTGACCTTGAGGGGAAAGGAGACATGTGTAGATGTATGGGTATTTCCAGTCTTATGCTGGCATAGGACAGAAATTTCAGAACAAGGAAGAGAATAAGGGATAACTATGAAGGCTCAGTCCTAGCAAGTTCTATGAAAATTAAAAGGGGGTGGGAAGAGAGAAATTGCTTTAGCTGAGTGGATAAAGATTCATTAGGAAGTTTGTACCTGAAATTGGGGCTGGTAGAAGGGAAGGATGTCACATGATAAGTGTATACTGTCAAGTTAACAAGCATATATTAAGTGTTTCCTATATGTCAGATTTATGCTCAGTGCTGGGCATACAAAAAAGAAAAAAAAAGAAAAAAATAACTTCTGCCCTCAGGGAGCTTGCAGCTTAATGGGAGGCCACTTGTAAACAATTATGTACAACAAGATATATACAGGAGAAGTTGAAAATAATTTCAGAGGGAAGGCTTGTACCTTAAGGGGGATCAGGAAAAGCTTCTTGCAGACTGAGATTTTAGCTCAGCCTGGAAGAAAGCCAAGGAAACTAGGAAGAAAAGATGAGGAGGGAGCATTTTCCAAGCATGTGGACAGTCAGTGAAAATGCAGTTTCTATTCCAGGCAAAAGGGGGAGGTATGAGCAAAAGCAAACAAAGAACAGTTGAACAAAAATAGGAACTGTGAGTAGCTGTTTTATACAAATGTAGAAGAGGAATATGAGACAAAGCTTAAAAAAATGCAGATTAAAGTCATTTTATAGAGGACCCCGAGTAAGGCAGAATGTAAGCTCCTTGAAGGTAGAGAATCAATACTAAAGTCTTACATCTTGCCTGGCACATCTCCCTATATATCTATATATCTATACATATATATATGTGTATGTGTGTGTGTGTGTGCATGTGTGTGCATGTACATACATGCGCACACACTGTATATGTATGTATATATATGTAGGAATGCATTCAAGCATGCATGTATGTGTGTATGTATGTGTATACACGCATACATGCATGCACACTTGATTGGTTAATTGATGGGAATATGGCCATAACTACAAAGCAACATAGAGCAGAATAATTAATTTAAGTGACTTGGAAGTAGGGATGTGTGCAGCCTATCTGTTCCTCCTTTTGAGGGCTTCTTTCAAGGACTCAGTTTCCCTAATCACCTTTCTCTCTCTGTTCTTCCAATCTTCTTATTCCCTCTCTCTACCTTCTCCTTTTCTCTGTCTCTTCCCTTCTCACCTTGGAGTCATAGGATTCAAGAGTTACAAGAGGTGCTAGAATCTAAGTCAAACCACCTGATTTATTAATAAGTAAACAGAGGACCAAGAAGTTATGACTTATCTATAGTTGGCAAATTTACTCTTTAATAGCTTGTAATACTTGACATAGGGTACTGCCAACACAATATTCACAGTGCCTACAGCAGTTATGAATATGCTAGCATAATTCTGAATTTCAAAACATAACAGACTCTCCATATAGAAGACAGAAGCAAAACATTTATTCAGAAACCAGAAAGCCAAGTCCCAACACCAGAAAGCCAAATCCATCAGAGTAACAAATAAGTTGAAACATCTTATCACCACAGGGAGCAACACCATACCTAGCTGTCTCCTTGTCTGTATCCTCTCCTCCCTCCTTTCTAATTGCTCTGAATCTCAGCTTCCTGTTCCACCCATTCAGCAAGTTCCTCCCACCACAGGCCCCATGTGATTACATCCAGCCTTTAAGTGGCAGGGAAGATCCCCAAATTCTCATTACCATTATACATAGGTAAAGCCTTTTACATCCCTTTGGTCCTCACCAGGACTCTGAGATAGCTAGCAAATTAAGTGACTTGAATGAGCTCACATCAACTTACCAGTTCTCTTTTACCTACAAAAATCTTGGATTCTCTTCTGCCTCACCCACTGCTTTCAGCATTCTCTCTGTTTTTGACTAATCTCTTTGCTCCAGTAGAATATTAGCTCATTGAGATCAGGAGATATTTTCTCCTTTGTGGACATTTGGACACTTTATAAATGTTTATCAAATGGATCTGTTCTCTTCCTTCCCTACATTATCTTGAGTGTCCTTGGCCTTTAGCACTTTTTTTCAGCATTTGGGCTTTTATCTTGCTATCCTAATTTGGTGAATAGGAAATGTAGATGCTTTAATCATATTTGAATTCTCTCTGTTTCTAGCTGCTTAATTTAAAATATTCTCAGGAATGGGAAATAATAGTCATTTCCACCCTGTTTTCCCATTAGCACTTTATTTGTAAGTGTTTTGAGTCTTCTGTCTCTGTAAAGAGAACTCTGTCTAGAGTGGTTTGATTTAGTCTGATGATGACTTTTCTGAAACATCAGTTCTTTTCTTGTGCATTATAGAGAAATACATTAGAGTCAATGAGATTCAATTTCCTCAAGTTAGTGAAATCAGGTGGTTGTTTTTTTTTCCTCAACAGACATGAAAATATATATGTCTTTTTTCCGTTGGGAGGTTTAATTGTGTATTTTGTATCTTCTCATCTTCTGACACATAGACCCAGCTTAGAAATGATAACAGCTAAATGCAAATTGCACATCCAAACATGCCTGTGTGATTTCTATAATCATTTCAAAGGAAACACTGTTTGTCCCCAGAGGGCTAGGTGTCATGTACCTGGTTATGATTTCCTTTCCCAGGAAGATTCCTGGCAGCACAACATAAAAGAAATAGTGAAGAACAGTATAATTTTGCTAGTTTCTACCTTTCTGTACATATTTGATCTAGAATTTAAAAATCAGTTTAGTTTAAAGCATTTAACAAAATGCCTATCATGTGCAAGACACTGTGGCAGGTTATAATGGTAAAGGAATTTGAAGATCTTCCCTGCCCCTTAATGGACCTCAAGTAGAACCCAACAGGAGGGGCTTGATTTGGGGGGGAGGGGGAGGCTTGTTTTTCAGGAAGGCCCGCATCTTTTGTTACTTTGTCATTAGGCAGTGGGTCACAGAGGTTGATCCTAAAGAAGGGTATACATACTTTGAGGTGATATAAATATATATTATACTATGTATTTATATATTATAAAATACATGTTTTAATTAAAGATTGTTGACCCCTTTAAAGTTGCTTTCCTTTAGTAAAACAGATCAAAGAACCTGTGCTAGCAGCCATCCTGGGGTATGCTGGGGTGCTTGCTGTTACACAGGCACTAGAGGAGAAAGAAAATGAAAAGATGGTGTTTGTCCTTTATTTTTGAAGAGGACCATTGATGTTGTGGGGTGATGTCTTGACTTGGGTGTGAACTGGATTTAAGTGAGTAAGAGATGCATGAAGACATCAGCCTCACTTTCTCTTCCAGAGTCATCGACATACAGTGGCAGAATAAAAGTCAGGATGTCTGGCAATGGTTGGGAATGGGTGTTTGACACTGGAGTTTTCTATTCCAGGCCAGGAACTTAGTGCCCGCTTCAGTTGTCTTCATGGCTGTTGTAACAAATTGTTCTTATCCACCTATTTTGCTGGTCAAAATCTTCACATGCTTCACAAACCAGGCAGACAATCCCTTAATTCACCAATAGATTTGAGGGCTGTTGGCTACCTTCAACCTGGTTTTGCCTGCCTGCCAAGAGAGGTGTACTAGGAATGGCCACTGTGCATGCTACAGCTTTTTGGAGCCTCAGGTCACAGTTGGGTGAATCAGATGGACACCTACGGTTACCTGAGCAATCCTGAAAAGGACTTGGCAGCCCTCACAACAGAGGTGCTAGTCCTCCTAAACACTGCATTGTGGCAGTCACTAGAAGGGCAAGAAAATGAAAAAAAAAAGTTATCTTTGCTGACAATCAGCTTGTAATTTATACACATATTTATGAACCCTTTCCTCATCCCCTTGTCTTGATCCCCAGGCTGCTGTATGTCCTACTGTGAAGTTCATGTAGATCTTTCTTGTGTATCTACGATACATTTATTGTGTATTTTGTATGTCTCAATTATCTATATTTGAGTCTTACCCACCA
This sequence comes from Pseudochirops cupreus, assembly GCA_028627135.1. NCBI lineage: Eukaryota > Metazoa > Chordata > Mammalia > Diprotodontia > Pseudocheiridae > Pseudochirops > Pseudochirops cupreus. The sequence continues at coordinate 76,238,527 of CM053583.1, read as the reverse complement.
ACACTGTTAGTACCGTGAGGAGAGGGATCATGACCTCTTTTCATGAATCACACTGCCAAGTCAACACATGCCTGAAAAATGTCCCCTCTCCACCATATCACACGGTAACGTGACACCATGTTACATTGCAACATGACAAGTGGTCATCTACTTTTTGCTTAAAGACATCCAGTGGGAAAAATAGGTGGCTCTGTGGATAGAATACTGGAGTTGAGGTCAGGAGGACTTGTGTTCAAATCACTCCTCAGACCCTCACTGTAGGTAAGTCATTTAAATTTCTCAACCTCAGTTTTCTCATCTGTAAAATGGGGATAACAATAGCTACATCTACATTACAGGATTGTTGTGCAAATCAAATGGAGTAATATTTCTAATGGGCTGTGTAAATCTTAAAGCACCATATGGATATTAGTTATTATTATCAACATCATCATTATTTTTGTCATCATTATTCTAGGCAATCTTTTCAACTTTTGCACAGATGTACATGTTAGGAAGTTTTTCCTTGTTTCCATCCAAAATTTTCCTCTTGCAACTCCCAGCCATTATTTTAGTCTCATGTTCTAAAAATAATTGCTAATATCTCTGAAGCCTTAGACAAATTAAAAGCAGAAATGGTGGTTTCAGTATAATTTTTTTTTCCTGATTGAAGGCAAAAACTTCAAATATTAGGAGTGAATATTGAAGTTATGAAGGTGGCATCTAACAAGTTTTGTATTTCTGGACAATGCCTTAAAATAATATCTAGCATCATTCAATCCACAATCATTTAAGCTGCTTGAGGTCTATTTTGCCTGTCTCCATAATCCCAGCACCTAACCTAGTGCCTGGCATATAGTAAGTAGTTAATAAATTCTTGTGGATTGACCTACCATTATATGGCATGCACTTGTTATACTCTGCAGAGACAAAGACAAAAACAAAACAGTCCATGACCATAGGGCACTTGTGGTCTGTAGGGAAAACAACACATTCTCAAATCAACATATAGTGAGTCAAAGTAGACACTAGACAAACTTTTTTTCTTTTTTGGAGGGGTGTGGAAGGAATTGGGTAGAGGTACTATCAGTTGGAGAGAGTCCTCGGTTAGGAGATAGTAGGTACTTGAGCTGGACCTGGATAGAAACTGGTGATTTTAAGAAGTAGAGTTAAGACTGAGTGTGTTCTAGGAATGCAAGACAACCTCTGCAAATACATAGTGGTGGGAAATCACCCTGCACACGCATGTTTGTGTATAATAACAAATTATACAATTTTACTAGAATGTTGATTCCAATGTTATACTTGTGTAATCAAGAACTCTTAAAGTACTTATCATCATAAACCCTTACCATTTTTTTCTCTCCCTGTGTCTCACTTTTCTAAAACTTCTCTTTCTACTGCGAATCCTTTTAAACTCTTAGCATAGTCTCTGGCTTCACATTCTTCCCTTCCAATTTTTAACTTAGTTTAACTATCAACCCTCACCCTATTCACCCCCTTCCCTTATTATCACCTACTAGAACCAAACCCTGAATTACCTGCCCTACAGACCTCCTACTCTCCTGCATATATTTTTTAGAAGTGTTAAAGATAAAGTCATACAACAGCACAGCCTTAATCAACTACAAATCTATGTTATCTCTCCTCCACTGGACCCTCTCCTCCACAAGGCCATCATTCTACTCTTTTCTAATGACTATCATATTCCTCAGAGTAGCTACTTCAATTTTTTTTTCTTAGTTCAGGCTTTCCTTAGCATTCTTCTGTATCCCTCTCAACAAATTAACTAATAACTGAAAAAATAAAGGCCATTTTCTTCTACCCTACCCTTTAGTTCATAATTTCTTGACATTGTACCCAATTTTCTCCTTTAATCTAGTTTGTAAGAAAGAGATGGCTTTTCTTTTTGACAAAGCTAAACATAATAGGGAGAATATCTAATAAGGACTAATTTTCAAAACTGGCAAATCTAATCAAGATGATTTTTAAAAGGCAAGAAAGGAGGGGGAAGAAAACTGTTGATGCATATTTACCAAACTAGATGATAAACAGAGTAATTACATTGTATGTAGTGAGAGAAATGATTATTAAGTAACCAACAATTGGGGAGATCCAGGGGTTTTTCCCCCTTTTTCTTATTTCCTCATTTAAAATCCAGTCTTTCAAGGAGATCTTGCCCAAAATTTTACCCCACCTAGACCATCTTATCTAGGTGGAGTTGTTGTCCTACCCAACTAGAAAACTTTACAAAGAATTTAATCTAAAGTGAATTTTGCTCCATGGTGTTCCTTCCACTCAGGCAGGCATGGACTGGGGGCAATATGGGGGTGTGGGTGGGCAGGTAGATCCTTTGCCTAGATTGCAGAGGCTTCTGGTGGGTCTGAGAGCAAGAGTTATCAGAGGCACATCTCCCACTCCCTCATTAAAATAGGTTTACTTCTCATTAGAATATCCTATCTCTCATTAATTATTAACTAAGCAGAGTTGATTGCTGCTTGTCAGGAGCACCCACTCTTCTAAGGGCATATAAGCATCAAGAAGCTGCCATGATCAGTCTTTGATTTAAGAGAGGTGGTCAAACGATGCTTTTATTAATTATCCACTAACAATAATTAATAAAATGATTAATAACCCAGAAACCGGGCCGTTCACACTTTTTATACATCTCAGTAGGAAGAAGAATATTTAATAAAGAGACCAAGAAATTCACAGGACACAGTATTTATCAAGTGATAAAACCAAAAGAACAACACACGCACAATATGTGTCTCAGATAGCTATATACAAATATGGCAAGCGAGGTAAACTAGTAATCTTATTAAATTTAAAAGGACACATGTTTTGCATCATTATTATATCTAACTTGATACGATGGAACTTATGCCTGGAAAAATAAACCTTATTTCAAAGGAGCAGTACGGGCAAAAGATGAGACCTGGTAATATTGTATTTTTAGAAGATGAATAAGGAAGTCTAGCATGTAGGGGCTAGAGGCATCTTAATGTGTTTGTGTGAAGATTAGTTTCCCAACTCACATACTTGGCTCAGAGGCATCTTGTATTAGCATTGGAGAACTTCATTTATCCAGTTTCTGGAGCTCTGTTTGTGCCAAAAACAATGTGCTTACATGACAATTTGATTCTTCAAAAGGTTGACATACCAGTGAGGAAAACTGCTAATCTGGATATGATTCTCACCCAAAAAGAGAGTAATTGTTTGTTGAAGTGGAAATTATGGGACTCTGGAGTGGGGGAAGGAGAATAATCTTTTCCTCCCAAATCTGTTCTAGAAGAGGAGAGGAAACCTTTGATTTGCGAATAAATGAATTTCAGTGGTCTCATGGGAAAGATTAGTAGGATACCACAGCCTCAAATTCACTATTTTTCTCTCTCACAAAGAGGGATTCAGTGGTGAAGGTGGGGAGAGAGTACATAAAGGGAAAATCTATTGATGCAAAAAAATATCAGTCACTTTTTTTAAACTGCCTCCTTTTTATGTTATGAAGTCTTTCCAAATTTTAAAATAGAAGAGTTTCTGTATATCTGATCTCTTGTATATCAGTGGTCTCATATACATCTAGAAAACTTAACTCTCTGTGATTTTACTTAACAGTAATCCTTCGGAAAGTTCCTCTCCCTCCAGGCCCTCTTTTTAAATTACATCATTACAAACAAAGAAAGCTGGTGTCTTTGGTGAAGGCAATAGATTTGTTAAAACAAAGACCAAGGAAGAACCCTCAGTTCTTCAAATATGATCTCTTGCAACTTGAGGAAACAGTCTCTAAACATGAGTTCCTCATTTTGTTAACCCTTGGTCACTTAAATGTTCTCAGCCCCATCTTTGACTTTCAGTGGCTCCTGAGCTCTCATTTTCTGGAGACTTACTTACTAAAGCACCTTTTTCCCATTATGGGCCTTTCTATTTTTTCTCTAAGTCTCTGCTGCCACATTGTGGGAGAGAGGGAAAAAAAAAGATAATAAACCTTCAGGTATTTGGGAGATACGCTTTCTCCCAAGGAACAGTTATTTTCAATAGTCAGGGTTTTTTTTTCTTGAATACTAAAATGAAAACTTTAAAGTTAAAAAAAATAAATATAGGGTTCCTCAAGTACAGTAAACAATAAAAGTCTTTACATGTCATCCTTCTATACCTTACTCTCCCTTAGGTGCTTGGAACCTCTGGGAAGCAAGGAAAACTTACACATTAGAGATGAAAGCTCTTTTTATAGAAAAGGAGAAAGTTGGGAAGCCATGTTGAAATTATTTCTGCTACCCACCCCATCCCATTTCCCATTCCATAAAAAATAGCACAGACTAATAACTTGCAATATTTCCCATGAAAATATACAGTTTTATACTGTGACTCACTTTTCTGCCTTTTGTAACATAGTCACTGATTTATTTCAAAATTCATTCATTTGGAGAGGCATTTCTTATCAAATTTAAGATTTTAAGTAGATAGGTCAATTTGATGAATTCTTTTTATTTTAAGGAAAAGTCCTATAAATTCACAGAAATAGTATAGACTTAATAGAGGGATCCAAGATTCAAGTTCAGCACATCTTCCAACACCTCAAGCTTCATTATTTTTCTCTTTTCTCTCTCCCCTAGACAGAATAGGTAGGATTATAGTAGGTAAAGATGGAAGTGAGTGTTGTGTCAGGTGCTCATGTCAAGCAGTAGAACATCCACATATGTCTAGAATGGAAAAATGAGCAAACAAATTTGCTTGGAGCATAGTGCCTGGGGAAAAGAATATTTTGAGATGTCACTTAAAATGTAAGATTGTAAAGAGTTTAAAGTTTACTAGTCTATGTGCTGTTATTAAAGAACTTTGAAAAAGATATGACATGATCAGAACGATATATAATAAAGATCAATTTGGCAGCAGGGTAGAGACTGAATGGAGCCATAAAGACTAGTATATAGACCTAATTATCCAGAAAAAGGTAAATTGAAATAAAGGAAATGAGGTATATTAGAGAGATTTGTAAAGTAGAGATGGCCAGATTTGACAACTGATTAAATATGAAACTAAGGCAGGGGAAAAAAATCAAGGACAGTACCAAGACTTTGCATATGTGACTAGATGAATGACAGTGAGTTGAATGGATGAAAGTATCCTCATAAGAGGGGAACAACAGTCACCAAAATCAAGCTAGGCTCTAACCTCCACTAGGGCTGTTTCATTTTCTTGTAAATTACCTCATTTGGGGGAAATCAGGTGGTACCTCCCCCCTTTTCCCTCTATACTGCTCTTTTAATCACTTCCCTTTACTTAATAAGGAAAATAGCTGAAATATGTGTTTGCATTGGGTATTTAGAATGTGAGGCCATATATCCCTCCGATGGGAATGAGGGTCCAAATACAGGGGAGGAGTTTTGTGGGTTTTCTTAGGATTGTTTGTATAAGGGTATATAACTCCCCGCTTGCTCTCTGCACAGTGCCTCCCTATACCAGCTTGCTCTGGGTTAGGTGATGCCCAACTTTCATGAGATTTGATTATGGAATAAAGAGCTTCTGTTTTTGCCTTGAGAAACCTCTGGTTTTATTTGGGTAGGGGTCTCACATCCCACACAACAGTGTCACTATTGAAATAGGGAAGCACATATATTTGTGGAATAGAGATAAGCTTAACTTATGGCATGTTGAGTATCAGGTATCATTTCTCAGGTGAAGTTGGAGGCAGCCAGATGGCACAGAGGTAGTGTGTCAGCTGTAGAGTCAGGGAGACCTGAGTTCAGATTATGCCTCATACACTTACTAGGTATGTGACCCTGGGCAAGTCACTTACCCTGTTTCAGTTTGCATTTCCTCATCTGTGAAATGAGTATAATAGTAGTGCCTACCTTGCAGGGTTATTCTGAGAATCAAATAACACATAAAGTACTTTGCAAACATTAAAGTACAATATTAACATTGCCTATTATTATTTTGTAAGCCCCCAGTGACTTGAGTCTGAATGGCAGGAAAAAAAACATTAGGGCTGAAAAGAATTTGGGAGTCATCTGTGTAAATAGAAAGCTGAAGTGAGGTTTTGTCTCCACCTGCTGAAATTTCATACACCTCCAACTTCCCCCATTCTCTCGGTGGGTAACGTCTTTCTTCCTCGCTGGATTTCATAATCCTCTGCATGTGCTCTCCTGTACTGGCCATAATCTACTTTGTATTATGGATAATCTGAGTGTATGTCTCAACACCCACACTAATTTTAAGGCTCTTGAGGGAAGAAAATGTGTTTACTTATTTTTATATCTGCTCTAACACATAGTAGATTTTCACTGTTAAATGTAGTGGTGAAAAAAAAAATTCACAAAAATTGTCTGCATTCCCAGATTTTCCTTCCATGGACTGACACAGACTGGTAGCTTCCGTTTCTCTTTCCTTTACCTTCTTAACGAGTTACAATGCTTGAAGAGGCTGAAGTAGAGATCTGGGAACAGGAATAATTGATAATACATTGCTTCCTCTTTAACTAATGCCCAAGGATATCTGGGAAACAAAGAAAACTTAGACATTTTAGACAGGGAAAATCTGCAGAAAAGAGGAAAAACCCACATTATAGCTAGTATTGCCCTTCTTCCTCCCCTCCCCCAACCCTGTCTGACCCATTTGATGCCCCAGCATTAGATACCGCCATAAATTGGACAACAGCCTGGAAAATCACATATCTGTTAGTTGCATACATAGCCACTACTTACATATATACCTCTTAGTTACATGCCCATTTTTTAGTTGAGAGTAACTGTTGTTTTCAGTCATTTTTTAGTTGTGTATGACTCTCTGTGACCCCTTTTGGGGTTTTCTTGGCAAACACGGTATAGTGCTCGGACATTTCCTCCTCTAGTTCATTTTACAGACGAAGAAACTGAGAGAAATGGAGTTAAGTGACTTTCCTAACTAGTTAGTGTTTGAGGTCAAACTGAACTCAAGTCTTCCTGACTACAGGCCCAGCACTCTGTAGTGCTCCATCTAGTGACTCTTTTGCCCTTTCCTGTTAGTTTATTAGGTATAATCCTGATCAGTTTATTAGATAAAACAAATTAGTTAACACCTTGGATTCCATGTGAATAAAATGAAGTTAAAATTCTGTGTGGAGGGGTGAGATATAGTAAGTAACAGTAAAAAAAAAAAAGAGAGAGAGAGATGTCCGTTAAAAAACCTCCTTTTAAGTTTTGTGCAGGAAGTAACTCAGTTATTTCTTACTTAGTGCCTTAATACAGAGATATAAAATTTGCGGTCTAACTGTAAGCAGCCCACGGCAATCCCAAGTGCCCCAAGTGTCATTATTTAACCAAATAAATAAAAATACAACAAAATGTATATGAGATTAATGTTATTTTCTTAATCAACATGTACGTACAGGGATGCTTATATAGGATTTAGTAGTATTTGCTTCTGTTTGGTTCAGAGCATACAGCTCTGGACTTGGAGGCAGAAAGACTTGAGTATGAATTTTGCTTCAGACACATACTAACTGTGTAAACCCATGTAAGTCACTTTATACTCTCAGCTTTCATTTTCTTTACTATATAGTTGGGGAGTGGTCATACCTACCTCATAGGGTTGTTGTGAGAATCAAATAGAGAGAGAGTGCTAGGTAGGCCTGGAGTAGGGAAGAAATATATTCCTGAGTTCAAATGTGACCTCAGACACTTACTAGCTGTGTGACTCTGGGCAAGTCACTAACCCTGTTTGCCTCAGTTTCCTCATCTGTAAATTAAACTGGAGAAGGAAATGGCAAAATCACTCCAGTATCTTTGCCAAGAAAACCCCAAATGGGGTCAGACATGACAGAAATGACTGAAAAGCAATATGTATGTTGAGTGTATATATAATATATATAAAACAAATATAAACATATACACATGTATGTATGCATTTATAAATAAAAATTTAGTACTTTTAAAAGTTTAAATATTTATAACAATGTTATTATTATTATTATTATTATTATTGTTGTTAAAATGATTTCACAGTTGTAATGAGCATGAAAGTGTTCAAGGTAACTTGGGATCATGAATGGAAAGCTGGCCTCCCGGCTCAAAGAAAGAAATAGCTTAGGAACGTTTTCAAGGAAGAGTATGAGTAAAGAGCCTCAAAGAAGGATCAAGGGTTCACAGCATAGGATCATAGGTTTAGAGTTGTAAGGACCTTTAAAGATGATGGAAACTTTTACCCAGAGAGGTTGTGTCCTATGCTGAATCTCAAACCTTGCAAAGTATTTGATGCATCAGATCTGTAGCCTGTTTTCAGTCCTGACCTCAAATCCAATGTTCTACCCACTATTCCAAACTATGACTCCTACAGGATGTTCTATTTATGTTATATATTATTGAAAGATAGTGAATTCTTTTTTACTAAGTACCAGGGAAAGCTGGTTTATGCTAATCTTACTTTAGCAGAAATGAAAGGCAATTGACCACCTTATCCCAGTCACTGAAGTTGCTCTTACATAGTTTACTCATGAATGTACTTAGGTGTTTTGCATATTTATGAATGAAAAAAACACATCCCCCTCCCCAAGTCAAGACATGAATGCTTAATATGGATTTGAAGAAATATTGCCAAGGGTGCTATGGGATAATGGGGAACTTAACACCTAAAGTGTGGTTGTGACAAAAAGTTCACAATGACTCTGTATAAGAAGAAAAGGTGAAACCTGAAAATAAAAATTTGGAAATATAACATATAGCCTTTATATTCTTCTTTATACCCATGTAGCTCTAAGTAAACACATTTTATAATTGTTCAGTTGTGTCTGACTCTTCATGACCCCATGGAGCACAGCTCAACAGGTCCTTCTGTCCTCCATTATCTCTCAAAGTCTCTCCAAGTTCATGTTTTTTGCTTCCATGAAATACTTACAGTAATTATACTTTTAAATTTGGAGCCAACATAAGCATCTTGACAGCAACTATAAGTAACTTGTAAATGGGCCACTTTTTTTTTTTTACGACTTCATTAAAGGTACCTGTATTTGACTCCAGCACCACCAAGTGACAGGTCTAAAAATTGCATCTTACAAAATAGGGACCGAGACTTAATCAGTACCAGATCTGGTAGGCTTAGTTAGTTAACATGTTTGATGAAGTCTTGGTGTTACTGAAGCCAGAGTTAAACATTTCACATTTTCATACAGAAGACAAAACAAAATAAAAAACCAGCCCCCCCCCCCCAAAAAAAACAAAAACCAACAGATGCATTGCCTAAATCTATAGTCTTCAAATTAATCAGCTCTTTGGCAAATGTGTGCTGCTAAACTTGCAGAGGTTCTCAACCTGTGGGTTTTGTTCAGTTTGTAACAATGAAAATACATCCTACATATCAGATAGATTCATAACAGTAGCAAAATTACAGTTATGAAGTAGGGGTCACCACAACGTGAGGAACTATATTAAAGGGTCACAGCATTAGGAAGGTTGAGAACCACTGTGCTAGAGGATTAGAGAGATCAGGTGAGTAAGGAAGGCTCAGTACAACTCTCAACTCTGTTAGAGAAACTCCTTAGAACAGTGTGCTCTTAATATCTTTCAAAAAGTGAAATAACTTAAAGAACATTTAAAAAAATCAAAATTAGGTTCACATTGATTCTAATTATATAAATATTCTGATTTAATGTTAAGGTATTTCCTATATCCAACATAATTAGTGTGCATATATATACATAAAATAATAATATATTTATATATTATATGTAAAGAGTCTTCCAGAACCATCTTGAATACCAGAATCTTGTGTTTTTTAGCCATTAGATTCCCTAAAAAAATTTTTAAAAAATCACCCAATGACAGAGTTGGAAGGAATTTCAAAAGCTATTTAGTTTGGCCCATTATGAAAGGAGGCAAAATAAACACAGATACACACACATGTATATATGTATATCTAATTTAAAATCTGTTAAATGTCCAACCACAAGACTTCCAGTAACATGGCATCCACTGTGTTCTGATGCATTTCATTCAATTTTTGGAGAGCAGTAATTATTAGAATGGGATTCCTTACATCAGATCTAACTAAATTTGTCTTCCTGAAGGTTCTGCCCTTTGTTCCTGGTTTTACACTCTTGAGCCATTCAAATATCTGAAGACAATTTTCATGTTTACACTAAGTCTTCTCTTTCTTAATTACTTCAGTTCACATTTTGAAGCCACCTACGTGGGGTAGTATATAGAACAGTGGGCCTGGAGGCAGAAAGACCTAAGTTCAAATCCAGGCTCAGAAATTTAGTTAGCTGTATAAATTTAGTGGTTAGAGGTCACTTAATCTTTACCCCCAGTTCCCAGTTGTTATGAGGATCAAACAAGATAGTATTTGTAAAGTGCTGAACATAATGTGCATGGCACTTAGTGTTCTATAAAGGCTTATTCTCCTCCACTTTCTCTTCCTTTCCCTTCTTTTTATGGCACGGACTTGATCCTCTTCCCAATCTCGGCTGCCCTCCTCTATCCTCTCCAATTTATTAGTGTGCTTTTAAAAATGTGGCACATGTAAACCAACATATAATGCTCCAGATGTGTGCTGATGAGGGTACGGTACAGGAGACCTCTCATCGCCTTCTTGCTAGAAATTACATCTCTGCTAAGAATGTAGACCAAGATTACATTAGTTTTCCTGGCTTTCATATCCCCCTAGTAGTCTAACCTCCTCATTGTCCATATGATTCAAATGACACTTGGAGTTTGTGACTTGCCAGAGGCCGTACAGATACTAAGTAGCAGCAGTCAACTTGTGAGCCCAGGTCCTAAACTCAAAATACAATGTTCTATGAGAGAGCCTTGCATACAGGATACATTGTTACAAGTTCAATGAATAGTTTCCTCAAAATTATCATAATTTCATCTAAAACTTTTTTTCCCCCTTAACTGTTGGAGTTTTATGTTAGGAGATGAATCCCAGGAGAAAAATCTATGAAACCAAAGCCCAAAGAACATTTCCAGGGCATGCTTCTTGACTTTAGAGTGCTGCATAAAGCAAATTACCAGTGTTGAAAAAGGTGAATTCACATCCAATGTAGAGGAAAGAAAAATGATAATTAGGAATTATTTTGCCCAATTGTATGCCCATAAATTTGACAAATTTGGGGAAATGGATGAATATCTACAAACATGTAAATTACCTACTTTAACAGAAGAAGAAGTAAAATGCTTAAATAGAGTGCTGCATGAAACTTGTCAGGGTCAAATAAGATAATATATGGAGAAGAACTTTGAGAGCTAGAAGATGCCATGCAGATATGAGGGATTATAATGAGCATGATGAAGATGGGTAGAATTGGGTCATTTGAAGTTATATAATAAAGGAATAATTTTCATAACACTTTGTATTAGATCATGCCACTGGAGAGGTTTTTCCCCCTATGGCAGAAAAGATTGTGTTAAATAGTGCATAGTTAAGCATTATTAGAGTACTGTAGAACTTTAATAAGAAAGATTGACCATTTTAATAGTGTTTTAAGATAGGTTCAGTTGTATGTGGGTGGGGGTGTGTGTGAATGATCATAGACTTTGAACATAAAAGGGAGCTCAGACATTGTTCATTCCCCACTTATTTTATACAAGAAAAGACTGAGGCCCAGGGATGTTGAATGATTGTTTTAGTTACACAATAAGGGTCAGAGATAGGATCTGGACCCACCTAAAATCTCGAATATTTTTTATTTTCTCTGTTGGTTTTACTTTTGTTCTTTGTAAAATTGATTTAGCCATTCATCTCCCTCAAAATAGTAAAAAAAAATTAACAGTTTTTCTGCATTTTTAATCTTACTCTCTCTACTAGCTCTTACATCTCTGTTTACAAATGTGGTTAGAGTTCCTCTATAATAAAAAGAAAAAGAAAATAAACTTTCCTTGACTTTGATTTGGCCTCAAATTAGCTTCCTATTTCTATAATCCCACTCACTCATAAATAGCTGGAGTAATCCACTTGATGGGGGTGGGGGTGAGGGTTCTTTTATAAACATTTTCCCTCTCTAGTCTTATTCTCTTCCCTTATATATAAAATGAAAGAATTGAATCACAGGGTCTCTAAAGCACCTTTCAATGCTGATCTTCTATGTTTCTATGATTAGTATAGCAATGTTTCCCTTAGGTCCTCTTAACACATTAACAAAAATAGTTATTTATGGTAAAAGTCTGGGCATATAAGAAGCACACAATAAGTATCTGTTGACTGACAGATTGATCAAGTAGTATAAGGATACAGTTTGTGTTAAATTGCATGCCATGTTATATGCCCTGAGAGTATTCAGTAAATTTGTGTTGACTGACAAGCCAATTTAGCAGGAATGGTTGACACAGGAGACATATGGCCTGGTACTAAGCTTTGCATTTCCAGGAACAGAATTTGCTCTCCACTATTATTCTCTCTTGGGCAAACACTAGGCCAGAGTCACTGGGTGATGTTGGTAACATAAGCTTTTTATCAATGATTCAGCCAGGTCTTGTTCTAATCCAGGCATGTGAAGAAGGTGAAGTTGAAAGAGTTTCTTGCCAATGTGTTCTGTGCCAGCCATAAGTGTCTGATCTGGCTGACAGCATTTGTCAGTGACTTCTCAGTGACAGTCCATCCAGGCCGCTAGTTTTCCTTTTGTTGAGAAATGTTCAGGATGTGTCAACTTTTTTAAAGCAGCCTGAGAGAAAGGAGAGTGAGAACAAATGACCTATTTATCAGTTATGGAGTTTTCCAGTTTGGTAAACAGCAAGGTAGTTGTCTTAAGCATGTCCTATTCTTGTTTAAGGGTCATAACATTTTACTGCAATCATAATTCACCTTTATTATATCATTATTCATGAGTGTCCCCAAAATTTTTACTAAGTTAGCAACTTAACTAAACCCAAGATTGAACTAAAAGCAATAGTCAAACTCACTCTTGAGCCTTCTAGCCAGTAGCAATGAATCTTTCAAAATATGTCACACTTCTTCTATTACCTTGCTGTAGTTTCATCCAAAATGAGCAATACACCATCCCAGAGATTAGTCCCCATTCTCACTACTGTGCCTTTGCTCACGTTCTCCTCTTTGCACTGAAGGAAAAGTTCTCTTTCCCTTTGCCCCCCTTTGACACTCTTCTCAGCCTTTAAAGTTCAGCTGGGGTAGAGTTTCTTCCATGAAGTCTATCCCAGCTCCCCTCTCCCAGTCCTAATGATCCTTTCCTTCTTCTCTCTGATTTCTCCCAGACCTTTGTCTGAAGGCATTTCTTATCCTTTCATTGGTATTTTAATGATGTGCGCCTCTTTATCTCTCAAGTAGTTTTAACTTCTTCAGGGAAGCATTTTATGGCTATATATTATTCCTTCTGAACATCTACACAGCACCCAGTTCATAGCAGGTAGTCGGACTCTAAAGGGAATGTAGCTCAAAATGATTGAGGCACTCTACAACATGCAAATATGGCTAACCATAGTGATGGATTCTTATCCAGTCAGCAAATAAGCATTTATCAAGTACTTGTATGCCAAGCTACAAGTGCAAATAAAGGCAAAGACAGTTCACACTCTCATAGAGATCCCATTCTTATGGATAATGACAGCATAGAAATTACTAGGTACAGATAAGACATTGAAATAGTAAGTCGGGTAACTTGTGATAGGAAGGCACTAACATTTGGGAGGACTAGGAAAGGCCTCCTTCAGAATCTGGGATTTGGACTGGGTCTCAAAAAAACCCCAAGAGTACTGCAGAAATGAAAGGACAGAGCATTGTAGGCATAGGAGACAGAGATGCAAGACAAGACTATTGGTTTCAGGACATGCAAGTAGGTTAGTAGCTGTATTATAGTGAGAGAAAGGCAATAAAATGTAGGGATATTGGAAAAGTAAAATGTAAGTTTAGTAAGTTTTAGTAAGATGTGTCAAATATTTATGGTTACTCCTAGAAGAGAAAAAGAAGAGGCACTGGAATATATCAATGGGGTCATTGGCATTATTACTTAAAAAGGAAAATCTCTGAGCTCCAATTTTAAAAGAACATGATACAAAAGAAGAAAGGAGGGACACAACCAAAAACAGATCAGGAAAAATAAAGTATAATACCAGAGTCTATGAGGCCAAAAGCCCACTTAGATTCAGAGAAACAACAAAAACTCACAATAGTTGTTGTAGTTGTCCTTCAGTCAAAAAAACACCTATTTTATTCCGGGCACTAAGCTAAGGGGTTGGGAATAGAAGGAAAAGCAAAGAACAAGCCCTGCTCTCATGGAGCTGAAAGTCTAAAGGGAAGGCAGAGATAGAATGCAATGAAGTACAAAGATGGATACAGAATAAATTGGAGAAAATCTACCAAGAAAAAGCACTGACATTAAAGATTAGGAAAGGCTTCTTGTAGAAGGTGGCACTGTACACACACACACACACACACACACACACACACACACACACACACACATACATACACGCGCCCACACACACACACACACACACACACACACACGTATATGTATGTGTGTGTGTGATTCAAACAAAACCAAGGAAGGTAGGATGTATAGATGAAAAGGGAGAGAGTTCTAGGTATTGGGGAGAGCCAATGAAGATATTGGAAGTTAGGGTAAGGACTGTCTATTGTGAGGAACAGCAAGGAGGACAGTCATTGGATCCCAGAGTACTTGGGATATGGGAGTGGAGAGAAAGGTAGAAGAAGACTAGAAAGGTAGGATTATGGAGGACTTTAAAAGTCAAACATTTGTAGTTGTGTTTATGTTTGAGCCAGAATATGAACAAAGCATGGCCATCTATTGCTCTTCCATCCTGGAAAACATAGAGCAGCGATAATTAAGAAGAGAAAGAAGTCTAAGATATGAGATAGGAGTCTCTCCATGTCCAGATAAATTGCATCTCAAGAGACCAAAAATATAGAGATGATTATGGAATTCCTACTGATAATTTTTGAGGCACCCTGTATTAGGTGAATGATTCCATGATACTGGATTTTTTTAATGGTCAAATTTCCACAGCGCAAATATATGAATACCAGAAACTCCATATCAAAATTCCAAACTCTATTAATTTTTTTAAAAAAATCTTCTGCTGTTTATATCTTTTGACTCAGAAATTCCATCACTGAATAAATACTACAAGGTGGTCAGGGATAGAAGGCTATCATATGTAATGAAATATTCATAGAAGTACTTTCAGGATAGGGAGCAAAAGCAAACCGCAACAACAGAAAACTGAAAACAAAGAGGATGACAAGTGAAGGTAGATGGCTGAACAAATTGAAGCATGTAAAAGTAATAGGATATAATTACATGATGAGAAGTGACACGTTTAGAGAACTCTTAGAAATCTGGAAGTAACTATAAGAATGGATGCATAGCTATCAATCAACAAATATTTTTTTTAAATGCCCTCTTAATTCAAGGCACCATGTCAATCATTCAATGCAATTACACACACACACACACACACACACACACACACACACACACACTCACACATCTTGCAATAGTATAAATAAAAACAATACCAAAAGGTAGTTAGACTAAGACTTCTTGCAATGACCATCCTTGCTCCAGAGAATAAATATTAAAACTCACTTCTTTCCTCTTTGTATTATGTAAAGGAAAGCTGGATTACTGTGGGTGTGAAATGTTGTAGACATTGTCACACAAGATGGTGGTATTAACTAGTTTTCTTTGATTGCCTATAGTGTAGCTCAGTGCTCCTGTTCTGTGGGGGTGTGGGTTGAATACATTAGGAAATCATTGTCTTTTTAAAGCGTTTATAAACCTTTTTTTTTAAGTGGTTTGTGAGTACTTAGGAAAAATGATAGCCACATAACTCCATTTCCTCTTTTGGGGGAAAGGTTACTAGTAAAATCACATAAGCAATGTTCCAGTGAAAAGATTTTGAAAAAAGGTGCATCTAATATTTTGGCTTTTCTGAATTTAGTTGTTAGATTTGTTGTGCCATGTAATGTGGTCAATTTTTGTGAAGGTGTCATGTACAGTTGGGAAAAAAAAGACATGGTACTTTGTATTCCCAGTTTTCTCAAAAGGACTAACATAGCTAACTTTACTAAAATTCTTTTCATTTCCTTGACTTCTTTCTTATTTATTTTAGGATTAGAGTTATCCAGTACTGAGAAGGGAAAGTCGAGGTCTCCCACTAGTATAATTTTATTGTCCGTTTCCTTCCTTCCGTTATTTAACTTTTCCTTTAAGAATTTGGATGTTATGCCATTTTGTGTATGGGCTGTTTAGTAATGATATTATTTCATTGTCTCTGGGACCTTTTAGCAAGATATAGTTTCCCTGCTTATGCCTTTTAATTAGGTTTTTTTTTTCCCACTTAGTCTGAGATCATGATTACTACATCTGCCACTTTTACTTCACCTGAAACACAATAGGTTCAGCTCCAGTGCATTTTCTTTACTCTTCATATATTTCTGTTTCAAGTATGTTTCTTGTAAATAACATATTTTTGGATAGTGCTTTCTAACCCCTTTTGCTATCCACTTCCATTTTATGGGTGAATTCATCCCATTTAAATTTGCAGTTATTATTACCTCTATATTTTCCATCATCCTATTTTTTTTTATCTGTCTTTCTATCCTGTCCCTCCTCTAAAATCTGTTTTGGTTCTGACCATTGCTTTTTTTTTCTGTCTTCTCTTTTATCATGTCCCCTACCTCTTATGCTCTTCTTCTCTTACTTCCCTGTTGGGTAAGATTGATTTATGTTACCAGTTGAGCTTTTGTGTCTATGTGTGTATATATATTTCCCCCCTCTTTGCACCACTTTAGAGGAGAGTGAGGTTCAAAGATTGCCTGCCTACCCTCATTATTTTCCCCTCCATTGTAAATGTTTTTTTTTCCTTTCACACCTCTTTTATGTGAGATCAATTTTTCCCACTCTTCCACTCTCATCTCCTTTCACCCAGAGCATCTTTCCTTCTCACATAATCTATTTTTCCCCTTATCCCAACATCTAATCAACTCTATTCCACAAACTCTTTCCATACAAAAAGCTTCTAACTGCCCTACCATTGACAACATTTGTATAAGATACATTTTTCATCTTCCCATATAGAAAAGCAAAGAATTTAACCTTATCAAGTCACTTATGATTTCTCATTAATGTTTACATTTTTTATGCTTCTCTTAAGTTTTGTATTTCTATTCAGCTCTGACCTTTTCTGGAATTTGACTATAACATTGCTGGGAGTTTTCATTTTGGGATCTCTTTCAGGTGGTACTGAGTGATTTTTTTTCAATTTCTATTTTGCTCTCTGTCTCTAGTGAGTTTCCCTTGACAATTTCTTGAAATATGATGTCAAACCTATTTCTTTTTTTATTTTTTGTGAAGGTGAGGCAGCTGTTTAAAATTAATTTTTGCTTATTTTTAGTTTACATCATTTGCTTCCATGAGATTTTGAGTTACACATTTTCTCCTTGTCTTCCCCCTGCCCACTACCCCAAAACAACGATCACACTGTATACCCCTTCCCCCAATCTTCTCTTTCCTATACCCTCTCCCATCACTCTCTGACTTTCTGGTAGGGCAAGATAGATCTCCCTACCTCAATGCCTATATATCTTATTTCCCAGTTGCATGTAATTAATAATTATGTATGTATATATATATATATATGTATATATATATATATATATATATATATATATATGTAGCAATTCAATATAGGCCCTATATGTGTAGTTACGCAGAACATCTCCACAATGGACATATTGTGAAAGACTGACTATATTTCTCACCTTCCTATCCTGCCCCCCATTTGTTCTATGCTCTACTTTGTCCCTGTCCCTTTACAGAAGTATGTGCTTATAACAACCCCCCACCCCAAGCTGCCCTCCCCTCTATCATACCCCCTCTGATCCCTTTCCTCCCTACGCTCCTGTAGGGCAAGATATCCAATTTAGAGTGAATGTCATTCCTTCCCTAAGCCAAATTCAATGAGAGGAAGGTTGTCCCATTCCCTTTTGCCTTCCTTTTCTTCCCCTCCTTTGTAACAGTTATCTCTTGCCTCTTCTATATGAGATGATTAAGCTCATTCTGTCTCTCCCTGTCTTCTCTCATTCTATTCCTCTCCTATCTCTCAATTTCACCTTTTAAAATATCATCCTTTCCTATTAAATTGATCCTGTGACCTCAGTCTATGTGTACATATATACAAACACTCACATATGTATTCATATACATATATATCCTCCTATATAGACATGTGTGTATACATACACACACACAATTATATTCCCTTCACCTATCCTCATACTGAGAAAAGTTTCATAAGTTACAATTATCATTTTTCCATGTTGGCATGTAAATAATTCAACTTTGATAAATTCCTTATGATTTCTTTTCCATGTTTACCTTCTCATGCTTCTTGTATTTGAATGTCAAGTTTTCTATTCAGTTCTATTTTTTTCCTCAAGAATGCTTGAAAGTCCTCCATCTCATTGAATGACCATATTTTCCCCTACAACATTATACTCAATTTTGCTGGGTAGGTGATTCTTGGTTTTAATC
>CM053583.1:76184799-76219564 GCA_028627135.1 Pseudochirops cupreus | reverse complement strand
CTTCAGTCCCTTAATGTAGAAGCTGCTAGATCCCGTGTTATCCTGATTGTGTTTCCACAGTGTTCAAATTGTTTCTTCTTGGCAGCTTGTAATATTTGCTCCTTGATCTGCGGACTCTGGAACCTGGCTATAACATTCCTAGGAGTTTTCTTTTTGGGTTCTTTTTCAAGAGGTGATGGGTAAATTCTTTCAAGTTCTATTTTGCCCTCTGGTTCTAAAATATCAGGGCAATTTTCCTTGAGAATTTCTTGAAGGATGATTTCTAGGTTCTCTTTTTGATCATGGCTTTCAAGTAGTCCAATAATTTTTAAATTGTTCCCCCTGGATCTACTTTCCAGGTCAGTGGTTTTTCAATGAGATATTTCACATTGCTTTCTATTTTTTCATTTGTTTGGATTTGTTTAATAGTATCTTGATTTCTCGTGAAGTCATTTGCTTCCATTTGCTCCACTCTAATTCTGAAGGAATTATTCTCTTCAGTGAGCTTTTGAGATTCTCTTTCCATCTGGGAAATTTGGCTTTTTAAGGCATTCTTTTCATCATTGGCTTTTAGGACCCCTTTTGCCATTTGAGTTAATGTATTTTTTAAGGTGTTATTTACTTCAGTCAGGTTTTTGACTCTCTTTTCATGATTTTCTTGCATCATTCTCATTTCTCTTCCCAATTTTTCCTCTACTTCTCTTATTTGGTTTTCAAAATCCTTCTTAAGCCCTCTATGGTCTGTAACCAGTTTACATTTTTCTTGGAAGCTTTTGGTGTGGGAGTTCTTACTGTGTTGTCTTCTTCCCGTTCCATACTTTCATCCTTTTCGTCCCCAAAAAAGGAATCTAAAGTTGGATTTTGGTTCTTACTTTGCTTCCTTTGCCTGCTCATGTTGCCAGGCAATTACTTGACTTTTGGGCTCCACAGAACTTTGCTTTCAGAGGGTAGATCTTTGTCCCAAATTGCTGGGTTTTTTGTAGCTGCTGGAGCTGTTAGGAGGCCGCTGTCTCTGCAGCCCCCACCAGATTTGGCTCACTGGTCACACACCTCAGGACCAACCAATCCAAGCAGCTTAAGGCAAGAGCAATTAGCCTCTGAATGGTCACTTGGCCCCCCTGCAATCTGCGTTCTGGGAGCTCTGAAACAGCCCCATGGAGGTGGCTGCAGGGCCGCTGCTTCTTGCCTTTGGGGGCACATGGCTGGACCCACTCCTTTCCCCCAAATTTAGCCGAGTTCCACTGACCTTTCATTTTGTACTTGGCTCTTATGGGTTGATAATTCTGGAAACTGCCACAGTTGCCAGTGATCCACTCTCCTGAGGGCTCCATCCATGGCTTGTCCTGGCTGCCCTGGGTCTAAAGCTGTGGTTTCATGTGGTGCTGGTCTGGGCTCCCAGAACACTGCAATAAACCCTTCCTGTCCACCTGCCAGGCTGCCTTCAGTGGGAGCTTTGTTTCCCTGTCATTTTGTTGGTTCTGGAGCTCTAAGGTTTGTTTAGAGTCATATTTTATAGGTATTTGGGGTGATTATCTCAAAACTATTTCTTTACTCATGACTTTCAGGTATTTCAATAATTCTTAAATTATCTCTCCTTAATCTAATTTCAAAGTATTTTTAGAGATATTTCACATTTTATTTTATTTTCTATTTTTTTTACTTGATTGTTTCTTGGTGTCTCATGGAGTTATTTCCCAATCCTCATTTTTAAGGAATTATTTTTCTTCTGTGAACTTTTATACTTCTTTTTCTAGTTGGTCAATTCTATTTTAAGGTATTTTCTTCTTCAGTATTTTTGTGTCTACTTGATCAAGCTGTTAATTTTCTTTTTACAATTTTCTTTCTTTATTTTCATTTTTTAAATATGATTTATCTTTATCACCCTTATTTGATTTTAAAAATAACTTTTTATTTCTCCTAGGAATTCCTTTTGGGCTTATATCCAGTTCACAGTTTTCTTTGCATCTTTTGTGTCTAGGCACAAAGCTAAATTCCAATCAATTATCCTTTGAGTATTAAGGAGGATTAAAGATAATAAATTAACAAAGATAACACTAACACACACACACACACACACACATACACACACACACACATACTTTTCCCCATTTCCTTATCATTGTTTATTCCATATAAGAAATATATTCTTTGGCACTTTGTGATCTTTTGTCTTTTACAAAGGAATGCTCTTTTTAAGCATGACAATGACTCTTCTCCTAAGCCAGGATGCTAACTGCGAGAAAGTACTTATTTTCCTTTTTCTCAGTGTATGTTTCCCTTATGTAACAACTGTAGGGGGAAGAAAAATTAGTGTAGGATTATTGGTTTTATTAGAAAGTAAAAGGAGACTAGGTGGCATGGAACTTACTGTCATTCCTGCTCCTGAGAAGGATGAGGCTCGTAGATAACTTGAGCTTTGGAGTTCTGAGATGCAGAAGGCTAGGATAATTGCATGTGTCTAAATTAAGACTCCTACCAATATGATGGGTCTCTGGGAACAGAGGAGAGGCAACATTAGACTGCCTAAGGAGGGTTGAAGAAAATGTCTTTGGAAATGGAGTGGCTCTTGTGTCAATCAGAAGTGAGATTTGCATCTGCGAATGACTGGTGTTCTTCTAGACTTAGGGATGGGGAGAGGAAGGGGAAATGGAGAGAGGAGAAAGAGGAAGTTAAGGAGGACAAGGACTTGACAAATTAGACTCTCACCTTTCTTGTTTTGTCTGTTGGTTTGTTTTAGCAAAGAAAATTATTTCTCTATGCAGCTGCTGTATTTCTGACATGCAGTTTGAGGACTCCTGGGGGAAAATTAGGTACCATATTGCCATTTTCTATTGCACTCTTCAGTGCCATGAGCCATCTGTCCACAGTTGGTTTGGTTGTCTTATGTGGTGTGTATATCTTTTTTTCTCTTTTACAATTTATAGCTGAATAAAATGTGAATCTCTTCTGTGGGATCGGGATTGTATTGTAAATCCTATAAGTAGTGCTTAGAGCTGCACTAAGCTCAATTAATCTAGGTGCTCAGAGAGACAATAGGACTGCACTATATTGGAGACTAGCTCTTTCACTGAAACGTAACTCTGAACCCTGGGCATGTCTAGCAAACTGGGAAAGCTGGAGAGTTCAGCCCTTAATTGCTGCTTCCTGGCTGTACCCAGCTATTCTTAAGAAAGAGAGATGACAACTTGTAAGAGGTTTAGAAACTAGAAAGCTCTCCTCTGCTCTCATCTCATCTCTTCTCCTCTCCTTTCCTTTCCTTTCCATCAAAGAACAGAAGTAGTAACTCTACCTATCAGGCTAACAAGAGGAGACAAGAGAATTGAGCCAGGAAAAAGAAAATAGGAGCTATAATGGTGACCGTTTTCTTCCAAACAAAAGAAAGAAGACAAAAGAGAGGTAGGGAGCACCATGTGTCCACCTCCAGATAAGTTTCTCGTCAGCTGCATCCCACTTTGGCAAAGTCTGTTTGCATTGCCATCATCCAAAGTTGCCAGAGTTGAATGGGAAATGGCAGGCGCTGTTTTAGGAACTCTGGTTAACAGTCTGTCTACCGACATGTGAAAAAAGGAAGTGTTTGACAGATTTCGTCTGATTGCTGAATGCTTCAATATCTTTCCTTTCTGCAGGTGAGATTTCATGATTAGGTTGGAATTGATATTCTTAAATGCTTGAGTTGCCTGATGAGCCCCGCAAAAGGAAGGAAAAAAAAAACTGTCACAAGAGTAACTATTGACTATATTGAATAAAGATTTATATATAATATCTAAAGATGTATTAGTTTCTAATTTGTAACTCAGAGACTAAATATCATGAGAACTGTCTTATAAATCATTGTGTTGTTTGTCTCATGAGGAAGTCATTTTGTTTTATTTTGTTTTGTATTGTTTTGTTTCGTTCCTTAACACGAAGCATTTCCAGGCATAAATTCCATAGTCATAGAACTCAGTCTTCAACTCATGGGAGTTAAAATAAGAAGAACCGAAGAAAAATGTGAATCAGATTATACTATGATGGGAAAGAATGTTTAATCTGAGTCACTGTCACTTTAGGAACATGACATTTTAATTATATGCCCTGCACATTCATCAGTTTTGATAGAAGTGGGATAGGCTTACGTGGATTCAGTTGAAGAGCTTTTAACTACAACCTCCAGTCTGAATATTTAGCTCTGAGTGAAACTTGGACAATTGGCAAAAGAGGACAAATGCAAGTGATTTTCCTGTCAGTGTCAAATGAAGACAGAGAGTCTGCTCCTTATTTCTCAGATTTTTTTTCCCATATAAAAAGGATTTGGCACTGTGATGAATGGCACATATTTAAAATAGTTAAGGTAATAATTAGGTTGAAAGATTAAATGCAATTGATTCTAATCACTAGGGATTTAACTGTTTCATCAGTCAATATATATCTCAGAGCAGTAATAAGGAATCATAGATTTTAAAGCATAATATCTGTGTGGGAATTAATTAAATATTTGAAGCTATGCATTTTACTTTTCTTTTAAAAACATTTTGAGTTATTGTTCCTTATAACCTGGCAGATTGAAAGGAACTACACTATGAAAAATACAGTACATACATTTCTTGATGTGAATTATGATAGCAATGATAACTTAAAATACCTTCAAGAAGAATGTGCAGGCATGCAAACACACACACACACACACACACACACGTACAGAAATTCTTTTTACTTAGCAGGGAAATAGAAAGAGAAGAAATAGAGAAGGGAAACAGGGGAAGAGCAATTTTAAGGGAGGGGTTAATCATAAGCAAAACAAGCTCTTAGTTTATACAAAACAATAGCTCTTTTTGAAGTGGCAGAAGATAGGAAATTGAAGGTTGCCCATAAATTTTGAAATGGCTGAACAATTGTGGTATATAAATGTGATTGAATCCTATTGTACTGTAAGAAACAATGGTGATTTCAGACAGAATGGAAGATTTGAATCAACTGATGATGTGATCTTAGCCAGATAATCTCAATCATAATTTAGCAATTACATATATTCATATGTGTATACATGTATGTATATGTGTATACACATATATGCATATGAGTGTGTACCTGTGTGTATATATATTCTTAAAACTACCTTGTGAAGGAAGTATTATCATTATCCCCATTTTATAGATAAAGAAACTGAGGTTTAAAGGGATTAAGTGACTTGCCCAAGGTCATACAGCTAGTTGTTTGAGGCACCTTTCTAATCTAGTTCTTCTGACTCCAGCTGATCAATGAAATGACCAATGATGATTCCAGAGAACTACTTATGAAATATGCCTTCTATATCCTGATAGGGAAGTGAAGGACTCAGAGTGTAGAATTAGACATTTTTTTGGAATGCCGTCAATATGGATATTTGTTTTAATTCACTATCTGCATGCTCTGTATGTTTATAACAAAGATTGTGTTTTCCTTTTCTTCTCAGTTGTGGGGGAAAGTGTGGGAGGAAGAGAAGGCATAATTTTTTCTTACTAAAAAGAAATGCGTGATTTTTAAATCTCTCTATTTTAGTGATTTAATGGCATATGCATGTGCATTTAGAAAACCCACAGACAATGGCTTTTTTCAGTAATAACAAGGCCATCCTGGGTTATCATAGGGCTTCTAGATTTGCTGGACATAGAAATTAGATTTCTAATATAGCTACTCATCTCACTTGTATCAAATATACTGATAGGCAAAAATTTGCAGTAGACAAATTATATTTAAACCAACTAGACAACAGACCACTTTAATATCTTCTGTGAAGATGCCAGAAGCTCCACTGTTTTGTCATGCTAAGTGAATACACCAAGAAAACTTCTTAAGACCGTGCTTCTAGACAGAATACAGTCTCATCTCTTTTTTAATGCACTCATTAAAGATATAGGTATCTCACTATAGTGAAAGAAATTCCATACTCAGAGGCAAGGAATTCAAGTTTCCATTTCTAATTACTAGCTATGTGATACTAGTCAAGTCAGAAAATCCTGATCATAACTTTGCAGTCACACACACACACACACACACACACACACACACACACACACACACACACCTTTGTATGTATGTATATACATATATATGCATGTATATGAGTATATAGATACATGTGTATATGTATGGTATATTATACACATATGTATGTATAAA
Source organism: Pseudochirops cupreus (assembly GCA_028627135.1). Lineage (NCBI taxonomy): Eukaryota > Metazoa > Chordata > Mammalia > Diprotodontia > Pseudocheiridae > Pseudochirops > Pseudochirops cupreus. The sequence continues at coordinate 76,213,447 of CM053583.1, read as the reverse complement.
TATGCATGTATGTACACACATATAATATATAACATGGTAATTACATCCATATATATAATTTTATCCTTAGTACTACACTCTGAAGGAGGTGTTATCATTATCCCCATTTATACATAAAGAAACTGAGACTCAAAGGGGTTAAATGACTTGCCCAAAGTCATACAACTAGTAATTGTTTGAGGCATGTTTCTAATCCAGTTCTTCCTGACTCCATTTAATTTGTTCTTTCCAATGAACCATGAATTTATCCTCTTTGTGCCTAAGTCAACTCCTTAAGATTTATCTACTAAGAAATAGACCAGTTGTGATTTGTTTGGGTGGGGGAAATTCCCTGGATCTTTTCCATGTTCAGTGGGAGTGGGTGAAAAAAGAAAAACCCTTATTATAGTACATTTCATAATTATTTTGATCTTCATGCCATAGATTCTTAGGATTCAAGAAGTGGAATAGACCTTAGACATGATCTAAGCCAACCTCTTTAAATAAGGAGAGGGAGACAGAGAGGGAGAAAGAGAGGGAGAAGGGGAGGGGGAGAGAGAACAAACATGACTTTCTTAATTGACACTATTATGAATGCATTATTTTTTTATCATATGTATTACCAATACATATTTAATGTGCAAATAATTTCTACTTTTACTCTGTGCTTCAGAAAGATAAATGGACATACACTAAAAAACTTGTTATTAGGAAGGAATAAGGTAGATAAGCATCATTAATCATTGTCTCATGATAGCTTTTTATCCATTTGGAATGAAGCTTTTGGTTTGCTAGTAGCATAAAAAGTTGACTTCATATGCTTGTTTGCCTGTGTGCCTCCTGGGGATGGGATCCATTTTTTGGTTCATTGTGAGGTGAGTGCCCTGGTGTGCTCTAATTACAGCTCACTAAGCTTGTTCTTTCACTGTCGTGCAGACATTTCAGACAAACTCCAGTAATGCAACACATACAGCTCATCTCATGTTCTCTCTCAGGCCCGTAATCTTCATCATTGACTTTTAACACTAAGACAACTTTGAGAAGTTAAGTAAGATGGTGGAGACATAAAGAAACCTTAATACTATACCTTCTTGTTGCCACAATTAGCATCAGAGAAATGAAAGACTCTGGCTGTCACCTGGCTGTTTTGTCTATATCATGATAAGCCACTGGTTTAAGGATATGAATTTTCATATTGGTGGCTTCATAACCTATATCTTCTTTTCTCTGTTGTAGAAATGTAGTCTCTTCATTAGTTGTTGCTTTCACCTAAAGAATTTGGGCTCCTTGCTTTATTGCTATCATCTTTATTGCTATCACCTAGAGAATCAGGGCTCCTTGCTATGGGAGGAATATAACCCTATTCTGCTGTCAAGAAGCGCTGAGTTATGCCATAATAGCTATGGCCCTACACTTGGAATCAGGAAGATTGGAGTCAGTCACTCAATGAACATCAAGTGGTTACTATTTGCCAGGCACTGTGCTAAGTGCTAGGGATACAAAAAAAGGCAAAGGATAACCCTTACCCTCAAGGATACCACAATCCAATGGGGGAGACAGAATGCAAAGAACTATGTATGGACATACTGTGTGTGTGTGTGTGTGTGTGTGTGTGTGTGTGTGTGTGTGTGTGTGTGTGTGTGTGCTTGTGTGTATGTGTATGATCCTGTAGAAGGTAGGGATTTAGCTGGGACCTGAAAGAAGCCAGGAGGCAGAGATAAGGAGGGAAGAGGGCATTCTAGGCTTGGGAGACAGCCTCTATATGGAGGAAAGTGAAGAGTTGGAGGATGGAGTTTTAATATTGCAATCCTGCCTCAGGCACTGACTACATGCATGATTCTGGGTAAATCAATTGACTTCTCTGGGACTCACTTTCCTTATCTGTTAAATAAGAATAATAATACTTGAACTACTTCCTCATTGGATTCTTGTGAGCAAAGTGTTTCCTGAATGTCGGTTATTATTAGTCAAGGTCAAATAAAGAAAAAGTTCCTAAGTAGGACTGACTTTCAGCAGAGATATTGTAATAGGAAAGGTATATGAAGGCTCATGGATTAGCAATGTTACCCAATCATCACACTGATGTCAAAACTTCCTCTCTTTAAGAGATTTATTATTTTTTATCATTTATTTGAAAGAAAGTTCGGATTGAAAAAAGAGTAACTGATTTGGGAGCCTGGTTCTGTCATTCTTTGTGTTCCTGTGGACAAGTCATTTAGCTTTTCTGAACTTTAAAGTCCTCATATGCAAAATGATAATAAATATACTTCTATTCCCAATTTTACATGATTCCTTTGAAGAAAGTGATTTATAAACCTTAAAGTCTCATAGTGGAGAAAGAATAGATTTTAAAGCAGGAAGATCTGAGTTCACATCATTATTAACTGTATGATTCTGGGTATATCAAGTAACTTTTCATTCCCCTCAAACAATTCTCTAAGACCCTCAGTTAAAGAAAAGGGCATTCCTCAGAGGGAGCTCCCTCTACTGAGAAAATCACATAGCTGGGAAAAATAAAGGACTGTATTACTATGTGCTATTGTTATTATGGAGGCAGATATGGCTTTAGAGTGAACAAGAATGCATTCAGATCCAGGCTCTGCGACAAACTTTACATTTGTATGCCTCAAATAACTTCCTAAGATGGATCTGTTAAATAGTCTGATGTGAACCTTTACATCTTTTTAATTGTGGGCTATCCTTACTGTAATTTTGGGTGAAGATACTGTTTTCTATTAGAGTGCACATATCTCTTGGGAAGGATAAGTTTTCTGATTGTCCATGCTGCAGAAGACTCAAACAGAACTGCTTCATTTTCCACCATTTCATAAGATGTAGCTTCTTGCAAAACAGCTTCAGGAAAACAACTGAAATTGAGGATCTGATCTGGCATGTAGAAAAAGCAGAGGACTATATCTTTCAGCATTTCTGTTAATCATAATAAAAATAATGTATAGATATCTCCTTTTTATTAATTAACAAAGTGTTTTCCAAATATTTCCTGCTAGGAAACTTTTAACTTTAGGGTACATTTGAGAGACTCATTTTTCTGTGTCTAAGTCAAATAGTTATGTGTGTGTATGTATGCATGCATGTATGTACAAACACATCTCTTGTGTATATGCATATATACATGTATATATATATATATATATATATATATATATATGTACATGCATGTATTTGCATGTATATATTAAATCATCTCCCTGCCAGACCCAAAATCCTCTCTTTGGAATCAATAGAAATTTATAGCTGCCCCTCTCTATCTTTCCTGTCTTACTTATACCTTACCTCTCTCCTCACAGTTCCTTCCTCCTCTCTCCTACCACTTAAAGTTGACCATTCAGTAACATTGGGCTCTTTCTATGTTTCGACTGATACTCTCCATCTCCAAACCCTGGGCATTCTTGCTGACTATTTCCCTTGCCTGGAATTCTTCCCCTTTTCTTCTCTGCCTTTTGGTCTTTCTGGTTTCCTTCAGATAGTTAAAATCACACTTTCTACCAGAAGATTTCCTGATTCTCCCTTACTACTAGTTCTTTTCCACTCTTGATTATCCTCCAATTTATCCTTTCCCATATCTTGTTTTACATAGTCAATTGAATGTTGTTTCCCCCATTAAAACTGTGAGCTCCTTGAGAACAGGGACCATCTTTTCCTTTCTTTGCATTTCCTTCCTTTAATTCAGTGCTTGGTATATAACAAGTTTTTAAATGTTTGTTAACAGTTTGAGTGATTAGAACACTAAGTGGTTTACCTCAGATCATATAACTCATTTGTGGCTGAGACAGAATTCCATTGTAGATCTCCTGACTCTGTTTGGTCCTTTTTTCCCTTACCCTTTGCAAACTACCTACTCTCCTCACAGATTTCCGTTATTCTCTACTCCTTTCCTTTCAAGTTTCTCATCCTAAATTTTCATAACTCTACATATCAATCTTCAATGCTTTCTCTGAGTTGATCCCAAGAAGACATGTTTATGGCCTGCTTCTGATAACACTTAATGGAATGTTAAATTAAAGTCACAGAACTGTAGAAAGCTGATGAAGTAGATTAAAACTATTGGCTCTAGACTAAAGAATGTAGTTCAGAAGCTTGAAGTTGTCATGGGACAGAACATGTATATCTTAGCTAAACATCATCATATTTGCTTTTCAAATCAGCCTTGGGAGAGAAACAGGTATGATTATCCACACTTTATAGATGAAGTCACTGAGGATAGATGAAGTTACATAACTTGCCCGAAGAGATACAGAAAGTAAAAGAGCCAGAATTTGAACTCAGATCTTTGGGCTCCAAGGTCAGTGCTTTTTCAAATGTATCACTGTTGATATTTGTTGCTGTGACTATTGTGACCTTTAAAAAAAACAATTGAGTGACATATCTCACAGCCACAAATATGAGATATTCTCTGAAAATGTATTTAGGTAATTTGCTTTGCGGTCATCATCCTGTTTCTGAATTGATGAAATGTTAATACACTTACTAGCCAGATGCTTACAACAGTCATTTACATTTAATTAATATAAAGTGGCTAATATAAAGGCATGTCTGTGTTAACATATATAATTTAAGCATAAGAATCAAAGGAGAGAAGTAAGCTTAAAAAAAAACAAAACAAATTACTCGTAAGTACTTTTCATTGATCCCCTAAAATGAAAACAAACTATTTTAAAATAAAAAGTCTTAACAGAAGGACCAAGGAATTGCCGATAGCAGTCCTTTGAGCAATCATACAAGCTTTGGTCCTTAGTTGCTTAATGAGCCAGGTTTCTATGGAAACTAGATTTTATGTTTCGAAGTGAATTATTGAGAGGAAACGAATGTGAGGAGCACAGGGGGAGGCTAACTGCAGACCAGGATACTTGCTTCTTTAGTTCCTGTAGCCAAATATAATAAGGAAAGTACTCTGAAGTGATGGATTGGAGACAGAAAGCAGTAGCCTAGGGCATGAAGAATCTTAAGCAGTGTCTAGTGTAGGATAAGGGACAAATTCTCCCTACTGCATGTTATCCACAATACAAAGAAAAAGGAATTGTAGTGAGTCAGTTAATGAGATCAATAATGTTGATTAACTCCATTCAACCAGAGTCCCAATGATAGAAGGGATTGTACCTTAGCTAAAATTCATGTCTTTCTTAGTGCTTAGTACAGTTGTATTTACACGGTAAATGTTTAATAAGTAATTTCTGAATGACTAAATGAGGTGAGGTAAGATTTCCTGCCTATGATTATTCCTGGGTTGGCCCATGTCAATGTGCCAGGGTAGGAAAGTACAAGGGGAAATAGATAGCTAGTAATTCACTTTGGCTGAGATGTAGTATGCATAAAGCAGAGTAAATGAAATAAAATTAGAAAGGTAGTTTGGGTCTAGATTGTGGGGAACCTTAAATGCTGGGATAAAAAAATTTGTTTTTTGTCTCATAAGCAGTGGGGAACTAATGAGGATTATTCAGCTTAGCATTTACATGGTCAGACCTGTACATGAGAAAGACTGTTTTGGCAGCTATGCGAAGGAAGGGTTAGATAGGCAAGAGACTAGAGGCAGGGGAGACCAATTAAAAGGCTAATGTGGTAAGTTAGACTCTAGAGGTAATAACTAAAACAATGGGAGTTTGAGTGGAGAAGGAAGGTGCAATGGCTTTTATAGAAGTGGAATTAACAGGATTTGCTAATTAATGGTAGATATCATTAGGAAGAGGGAAGAGTTCAAGATGACTCTAAGATCTAAGGTAGTGCCATCAAGAGACAGTGGAAAGTTGTGAACAAAGGCAGGTTGCCATACACCCTATTTTCATGTTTATAACAATATGATCTCTAAGGGCATTTGGAAACCCGAAAGTATCTTTAAAAAGAGGCAAGTCAATGTGGCAAGTAATGAAAAGTGCTTGAAAACAATATTCAAATTAAAATATAACCCCTACAGATACTACTAAGCTTCCTTTCTAAGCTCTTATGTTCTGTAGTAGATCAGGTGTTGTATTGTTAGGGATACTGGAATATAAGAGGTCTCTAGATTACCATGCAGAGAATTTTATGGCAGATAGTCCACTCAAGGTTAGCAGAGGGCTATGAAGATTGGGATTTTACTCCTTTGGACAAGGTCTTTTATCTGCATTATGTTCTGAGATCAGAGAAGGAACTGGTTACCAGATGCTGGTACAGGGTACAAGTACATTACCACTAAAGTAAAATATTTTCCTAATTCAGTCAATTACAGGAATGTTTACATTGGAACAATAATTCGTGTGTAATAGGTAGCCTAAGGAATGTTGTCAAGGAATGTGCAGTTGAAAAAGTAAGAAGGCAAATCATGTAACAAGAACTGATGAACGGTCTTAGTTCTGTACTACTTAGTACCTATGGAATGGTAAGAGTTGTAGAGGAAGGACGGTAGACACTACAGATTCAATGGAAGGGCATGGACATGAATCACATTTTATAATAGGAGTTGGAAAAAAATGTGAATTACTCTGATACAGGTACCCATACTGATAAGATCATAGATCAATCATAAAAATGAAGAGGTACAGAAGAATGCCAAGTCATCTTAAATTATGAAAGACTATATTGGGATTATCCTAAAATGTTCCTCAAGAAGATACATTCCTATTTTTTCTTTGGGACTCATTGGTTTGGTATTCTATAGAAGTGTTTTAGCTTTGTAACTTTTGGACATGCATTCATTTCTTTCTTCTAAGACAAAACACTTGCCTCTGCTCAAACTAAATTCAACTTTTGGTTAAATGATTTATATGTTGGCCCCGAAGTGAACCCAACTTTTTTCTTAAGTCAGATTTTTATTAACTAAAGAAAATTGATAATGTTATATAAGCAATATGGATTTTTCCATGGTCTGATTTTTTTTGTCAATTTTGCCCTTTAATTAAATTTTCATGTAATTTTGGAATGACTTGATGATTTCACAACTACATTATTTTGGTGAATTTTCTCTTTATCTTACCTTTAACACATTAATGCTTTACCCGTGCCTTTTTGTGAATATCCTGGAGACAGTGTGGTGGACATTTACTTTTTCTGAACTCAGAAGATGTTCTATCCTGCCTCTTCCTCTTCTCACCTATGTGAGAAATCTTTGTGTGTGTCATTTTAGTACTCTAAGTTTGTGAAATGAGGGGGCTAGACTATTTAATAAATAGTATTTCTTACATCTTTAAAACCTTATCCCAGAGTAAGAAACAGAGAAAAGCTATGCAATTGTTAAAACTATTACTATATTTTGCTTATCTTTTACATTGGCTGAATAAGTGGTCTTGATTGTTACCCTATACTCAAAGAATCTTTTAAGGGATCCTTTAGTTCAGCTACTACCTATAACCAGTTAGGAAAGGATCCTCATTTGGTAAACAGTATAGCCTAGTAGAAAGAGCTATGGATTTAGAGTCAGAGAATCAAAGATATTAACCAGTCACCAAGCATTTATTAAAGACAGCCAGATGGCATAGACAGAGTTCTGAACTTGGAAGTCAGGAAGACCTGAGTTCAGATCCTGCCTAAGACACACATATAGTATGATTTATGGTAAGTCACAACCTTTCCTTTTTTTTTTCCATTGACTTGTTTGTTTACTTTTAGTTTACAAGATTCAGTTCCACAATCCCTTGAATTTCAAATTTTCTTCCCTCCCTTCCCTGCCCCGCCCCCCATGGTGGCTGGCGTGCAATCATGTTTAGGATCTGCAAATACTTTCACATTGTGCAATAGTCTGGTTGTATAGAAGGGTAGTCACAACCTTTCTAAACCTCAAACAAACTTTTAGAGAGTGACAAAATTCATAGATGAGCAGAAAGAATGTTTCTCATGTAGCTGATTAAAAACATAATCTCATTGATACACCAAGGGGAAAATAGTTTTGTTTTTTTTTAAATATATACAGAACATTTTCTCCAATCTGTGAACACTATTAAGATTTCTATCAGGATATGTACATGCTAAACTGGATATTCAGAAAATTATCTATATTCAGCTAAGAAATTGAAGTTTCTACTAAATTTGTATGCTAGACTGTCACCCTTAACCAATGAATTGCAAGTTGTCATTTTTTTTCTTTCTGTCTGGTGAGATGTATGTCAAAACTTCAAACGATTTAGCAAAATCTAAGTTCATTCTTTTGGAGTACCTTGGAACCAGAAATACAATGAAAAACTGCTTGTATTCTCATAGTACAGGAAACTCACTGGTGACTTCTTTTTGAATTAATGGAGAGTCACAGACAATCTGATCTCCAGGTTTTTGATACCATACCAAAGATGGAACTGACTTGGGAAGTAAAAAATACAATTAAATGAAATTTCTATGCATCATTCAGAAATTAGAGGTAGAACAATTCATAAACATTTACTTAACTTATTCTCCTTTCTTTGAAAAGAGGTGGAGGATACTAACTTTTTTGCAGTGATTCATCAGCTAAACAATATTGTTAATGACCTACTGTACTACAATTGATTTATTTTCTAACTTACTCTGGATTTACTTTTACATCTTGGAATTCTTATTACTGTGGGTGTATCTGAAATTCATATGTAGCAGTAAAAGCAAAAGCGTAAGTCTTCTGCCAAATGGCCACCTTCTTCTTGTGTTCAAATGACATTGATCAATGGTGCTAGAGTGTAGTTTTTTCTACAAATCATTTCCTTTGAAGACTGTTGTCAGTAGCTGCTCTTTCCTTTGCCCTCAAATTCCCAGCTTTAGCAAGGAGGGTTACTACTTGTGATGATCAGGCCAGTTGAGATTGGGGAACCAACCCTTAATGTGTTTTTTTGTTGTTTAGTCATTTTTAGGAATCTGACACTTCATGACCCTGTTTGGGGTTTTCTTGGCAAATACATTAGAGGGATTTGCTATTTCTTTCTCTAGCTCATTTTACAGATGAAGAAAATAAGGCAAACCAGATTAAGTGACTTGTACAGGGACACACAGCTAGTAAGGTGTCTGAGGCAGGATTTGAACTCAAAGATGAGTCTTTCTCAGTCCAGGGTGGTCCAACTCTATCCACTGTGCCACCTAGCTGCTCTTATGTTTATAGAAACCACTTAATAGAGGAAGGCACTAAAGGAACTCTTTGCCTCAATCATCAAATGCTTTCCTTTTCTTTGCAGTCTTGAAGCTGTTCTCTTCCTGCTTTGGCTTTATTCTTTATTTCCTATGGGAATGATTTCTCAATATTTGCATGGATTTTGAATTCCTTATATTTTTTATGTCTGGCTTCTAATCTGATTCTTGCCCTCAGCATTCCCCTTTCATGGATGCTGGGACTCTGGTTTGAACCTAGACAAATGATTCATTATCCCTTGCATAATAGTAATAAATAATAAGTTGATGCAATAAACCAGATTTCCTATCATCTCTAATGGGAGGGAAAGTAGTTAGCATTTATTAAATGCTTAATGCATGTGAGGCACTTTATAAGTGCTTTTTAAATATTATTTCATTTGATCCTCACAGAAACTCTGGAGTATAGGTGTTATTATTCTCAATTTTAAATTGAGAAAATTGAAGCAGAGGCATAAGTGACTTGCCCAGAGTCACACACTAATCAGTACTTGAGGCCAGTTTAGAATGCATGTCTTGTTGATGATATGTCCAAAGCTATATCCATTGTGCTACTTAGCAGCCTAATTTATTCTTAATACCTCTCTGATCATCAAAAACTCACCCCTATTCTCTTGGTCCTGCTCCTTGCCTTGAATTGCTAATCTACTACTCCTTCTGTAACACTTAGGTCTATCTTAATTTTTTTCAGTTTTTTGTCTTTCCCTTAGCCTTCAACCTAACTACTATGTAGTTGTATTATCCTTACAGAACAGATGGAGTGACATGCAATAGAAAATAATACAGATGGATTCAGGTCTAGTTAAATGATCATAGTATGATCATGAGCAGTTTAGGGCTAATTTAGAAGAACGCCTCCAGTAGAATATATCAACATGTACTTGGTCCTATGCTGCTTGATGTTTTTTTTTTTTCATTGATTTGAATAAAGACATAAATGGTGAGCTTATCATATTTCAGCATTAAACTAAATGAAAAGGGCTAACTGACAGGATGCCAGTCAGTATTCTAAAAGAGATATGCTAAATCATCAGGATGCATCTAATATGGTACAACTTAGTATGGACACATATGAAATCCAACCTTGCATTCAAAAAAATCAATGTCACATTTAAGATTGAGGAGACATGGCTGGGCAGCAGCTCTCCTGAAAAAAAAAGCTGCAGGTTTTAGTGTACTCGAAGCTCTTTATGAGTCAACAGTATATGACAAAGATATTAAAAATCTGTTGAAACTTTTTTATTTCATTATGGATAGTATCCATGACTTAGGAAATTATGGTCTCGTGGAAGTCTGCTCTGCCCGGATCAGAACATGTCTGGAGAGCTGAGTCGGATTAGGAATGCTATATTAAAAAAAATAATGTGAATAAGTTGGCAAGTATCCAGAGGATGATAGGATCATCTATCAAGAGCTAGAATGAACCTCAGAAGCCATCTAGTCCATCCCCCTCAGCTTATACTTTAGGAAAATGAATTTAAGGAAGTTTAAATGACTTGCCCAAAGTCACCTAGGTATTAAGGGTCAGAGTTCAGATTTGAACCCAGATCCTCTGACTCTATAACTAGTGCTCTTTTCACTGGGTCATACTGAAGGGCTTCATGTTGATGATCTATGAGGATTATCTGAAGGAACTATGAGTTACTGGGCCTGGAAAAGAGGAAGAAGGGAAGGAAATAAACATTTATATGGTACCTATTGTATATCAGGTACTGTGTCAAGGGCCTTTTTTTAAAAACAAGTTTTAATCTTGCTTGATCTTCACAACAACCCTGTAAGGTAGGTTCATATTATCCCCATATAAGTATGTGCTACTATTATTTCTTTTGTTCCAGTTGAGGAAAACTGGGTAAATAGAGGTTAAATGACTTGCTCGAGGTCACAAAATCACTAAGTATCTGAGACTGAATATGGACTTAGGTCTTCCTAAGTCCATACTCAGCACTCTACCCACTACATTATACCTAGGTACTCTACATGAGAAGATTCAAGGGAATGTGATAGGTATCTTCAAGTATTTCAAAGGACATTATATTGAAAAAGATGGGTTTGTTGTGATAGGATCTAGATAGCAGAACTAGGTGTGGGAGGTTCAAATTGCAAAGAGACAAATTTAGGCTTGATGTGAAGAAAAAAAAATCTTAATAATTCCAGTTATCCAAGAATAGAAAAGACTTCCTTGGAAGGCATAGTATTTTACCCTTTCTTATGTAGAAAGCTTCAAAAGATTGACTATTTGCCCATATATTGTAGGGGAAACTCTCGGATTAACTACATGGATGCTGATGTCCCACGAACAGATTTTGTGATCCTAGATAATAGGGACTGACACATACAAACAGCACAGCCATGGGTTTCAGGAGCTTGCAATTGAATGGGTCAAGGACGAGAAATATCTAAACAGCCCTGATACAAGGGAAAGTGAGAGAAATATAAAGAAAAAGCCTAGGAAAAGTGCTCAGAGAAATTTTGGGAGGCAGAAATCTCTTTGCCCTCTACGGTAGCAGATGGGTAGAGTTAGGGAAAGCTCCACACAGGACGCAACATCTCAACTGAACCTTGAAGAAATGAAGAAAAATCAAAAGATAGAAATATAGAAGGAATTCATCCTAGATCAGGGGATGATTTTTTTAAGCATTGAAATGGGTGAATGAAAAGCATAGAGGCTATAGTGTGCCTTCCATTTATCCCTTTGTCCATCTTTGCACAATATGTTTTATATATAAAATTTAAAATTGAATTAATGGGATTCAGAGTGGGGTAGTACAGAAGGAGGAAGTAAGGAGTGAGAGGCTAGAAGACAAGAGTAATGTAAGCCCCATGAGGGCTAGGACTGTAGGTCATTTATCTTTGCATCTCTCCTAGCCCTAGAGTGATCTGCATGCAACTGACATTTAATAAATGTTTGTCTAGTGGAAGAGAAAGGCCACATGCAACATTTAGATTTTTAATCAAGGAAGCAAATGCTGGGTTAGCATCTACTAAGTGTCTAGCACTGGGCTAGGTGATGGGGATACTGATAAGAACTAGATGTGTAATTTTATTGGTATAATAAACTCTCTCTGTCCATGCGGGTTAGCATCTTGTTGGCACCTTAAGGTCTTACATAATTGTGTAGAGCCCTAAAACGTTGACTTGCTCAGGGACACACAATCAATACATGTCAGAAGGGACATTTGAACTCAGGTTTTCTTGGCTTTGCTTCCAGATCTCTATCCACCAAACCATACAGCCTCTAAGTGTTGGAAATACAAAGGCATGAATGAACCAATACCTGACCTTAGGAAGCTTACATTCTATTAAGGAGAAGACCCATTCATGTATAATTAATGTGCAAAGCAGTTAAAAGTTATTTAAAGGTTAGGGAGATGGGCTGAGTTTAATAAATGACAGAATCACAAAAATCCTCATAAATATACTACCAGAAGATTGAATTCCACACCAATCTGAAATGAGAAAAAAGTTAAAAAGCACATTGGGCCTTTGTCAACAAAAGGTACAGAACTGTACTTTACTTCTGAGAAAATGCATTAAGGTGGCTTAAGGTTGTGCAAATAAGCAAAATTTATATTTCTACTGATAGGTCTCAGGATAAATTCTCATTCTCTTTGATCTTAAGGAACTTGATGTAAAAATACCCCTGTCAATACCTGGGAGTGTATTTTTTTCTTCTTATCTCCTGTGTTTAGAACCAAACTCTATACTTTGAGATTCAGCTTTTATTTCAGAAGAAGTTTTTGAAGCATGGAATTATTAAATGTGTATTCTAGTCTAAGTCCAAAGCTTTCATCTAAGGGTCAGGATTGCTTCAAGTCCAACACACTGTATCATGAGAAGGCCCTGAATAATTCACTCACAAGAATAAGAGAATGAGGCTCTGAGTGATTCAGCCGTGTTATTACTCTCAGTCTGTTCACTGGTTCCTTAGGATCGATCAAAAGCACAGGGCCAAAATGAATAAAAATAAATAAATATGGGTCATAAAATGAAAACCAAGTCCCAAAGTGAATTCATAAATAAGAGAACTTACAGGAAGACAGAAGGAAAAAAATTAGAAACAAGGCATTGATCAGAAACTGAGTTGGATGATGTAAAAAATGTAATATAAAAAAAAGGATAGCTACTCAAAGATCAAAACAAGGGGTGACTACATACATATACATGGTTCTATAAATACACTTTTATTTACAGGGGGTTAAACCAGTCTTATTCTTTACAGTCAGGTTCCTCCTGGGGAGCTAATATAAGATACTGAGCGCATCCAAGATAGCAAAGTGATGGAGTTACTATGATAAGATTAGTTAATAATAATTCTGGTACTTATGGGACACATGGGATGCTCATCTTCCAGACCTATGATTTTACTGAGGGTGAGAGTTTCCTATGAAGAAGTTCCCTTTATCATTGTAGTTCTATAGCTGCTCTGTGACTTAGAGTCTTAGACACTGGTGACTCTGAAAAACTAAATAACCATAATATTAATACCTACTATTTATATAGAACTCAATATATATCAGGTAATGTGCTAAGCACTTTCCATCTGTCTCATTTGATCCTCCACAACAATCCTACAAGGTAGGTGCTATTCTTACTCTCATTTTACAGTTGCGGAAACTGAGGTAAATAGATGTTAAGTGACTAACTCAAGAAAACACAGCTAGTAAGTCAATCCAGATTTTTTTTTCTTTTTGCAGATGATATAATGGTATACTTAGAAAATCTTAAAGATTCAACTAAAAATTAGTTGAAACAACAATTTTAGCAAAAAAAGAAGGACAGAAAATAAACCCACATAAATCATCAGAGTTTCTATATATGACCAAGAAATCCCTGCAAGAAGAGATAGTAAGGGATATTTCATTTAAAATAACCATAGGTAATATAACATACTTGGGAGTCTACCTGCCAAGACAAACCCAAAAAACTATATGAATTATAATAAAAATTATACAAATAGATTCAGATTTAAATAACTGGAGAAATAGTAATTGTTCACAGGTGGACCAAGACAACATAATAAAAATTATATTTCTACCTAAATAAATCTACCTTTTTAGTGCCATCCCAATTAAAGTATCAAAAATTATTTTATTGAGTTGGAAAATATAACAAAATTTGGAAGAACAAAGGATCAAAATATCAAAAGAATTAGTGGGGGAAGATGTAAAGGAAATAGGCCTAGTAGTATCAGATCTTAAAATGTACTGTAAGTCACTATTTATCAAAATTATACTGGCTAAGAAATAAAGTGGTGGATCAGTGGACTAGGTATACAACACACAGTAGTAAATGACTTTAATAATCATGTATTTAATAAATGAAAAGATCTAAGATTTTGGGATAAGAACTCACTATTTGGTAAAAATTGCTCGGAAAACTGGAAAGCAATCTGGCAAAAACTAGGTATAAATTAGTATCTTATACCATTTACCAAGATAAAATCAAAATGGATACATGACCTAGAGATAAAGGGAGACGTAAGTAAATTAGAGGAGCATAGAATATATTAGCTATCAGATTTATGGATAGGAGAAGAATTTATGAATAAATAAGAGTATTATGTGATATAAAATGGATCATTTTGATTACATTAAGTTTAAAAAAGTATTTGTACAAATCAAAGCAATGTATCCTAGTTTAGAAGGAAAGCAGAAAATTGGGGGAGAGTGGATTTATAGCCAGTTTTTTGGATAAAGATCTCAATTATATAGAGAACCGAGTCAAGTTTATAAGAATATGAATCATTCATCAACTGATGAATAGTGAAAGGATATGAACAGGTAGTTTTTAGAAAAACAAATTGAAATTATATGTAGTCACAGGAAAATGTCCTAACTCATTATTAATTAGTAAAATGTAAAGTAAAACAACTCTGAGGTATCACCTCATATCAGTCTGCTAAAATTATAGAAAGAGGCAATGACAAATGTTGAAGAGGGGATAGAAAAAAAAATTGAGACATTAATAAACTGCTGGTGGAACTCTGAACTGATCTGACCATTTTAGAGAGAAATCTGGAATTGTGCTCAGAGTTATAAAACTGTATGTACACTTTGACTCAGTAATATCACTATTAGGCCTGTTTCCCAAGGCGATCAGGGGAAAAGGAATTAAATCTATATGCTTTAAAATATGTATAACAGCTCTCTTTGTGGTGGCAAAGAATTGGAAATTGAGGGGTTGCCCATCAATTGGGGCATAACTGAATTAAGTTGTGGTATATGATTGTGATGGAATACTACTGAGTTGTAAGAAATAATGAACAGATTGGTTTTAGGGAAAAAAAAAACATGGAAAGACTTGCATGAAAATAATGCAGTGAAATGAGCAGAACCAAGCGTTCATTGTACACAGTAACAGCAATATTATTTGAAATGTAACTGTGAGTGACTAAGCTATTCTGAGTAATATGATCATCCAAATCAATCACAAAGGACTTATAAATGAAAACACTCTCCACCTCCAGAGGTAGAACTGATAGATGGAAATAGGTATCCTATAGTTCCACACATCAAATGTTGTTCTCTGATGTGAGTAGGAAGGGGGAAAGGAGACAATTCAGAACTCAAAATGTAACACACAAATAATTTTTTTAAAATTAAGATTTAGCCTTGAGGCAATTAGGTGGCACAGTGAATAGAGCAAGGAACCTGAAGTCAGGAGGACCTGAGTTCAAATCCATTCTCAGACACTTGACACTTAATTAACTGTGTGACCTTGGGCAAGTCACTTAACCCCAATTGCCTTGCCTCCCCCCCGCCAAAAAAAGATTTATCCTTATGTAGCTGACATGATTGTTACCATGAATCCGCTTTTCTTCCTTGCCTTTCTGATGTGCTGCCTCTCCCTGTACTACACCAGTAGCCTCATGTGCACTTTTAGATATTGTGAAATGAAGCAGATTCCCCTTCTCAGTGAGTTTCACTTATATAAGCACAGCTTTTTCCCTGCTCTCTCCACCACCACCATGAATCCTTAATAAATATTTCCAGACCTCCTGCCATCATTTCTTTCGGTCTTGGGTAGTCAGCCTGAAGTTCCTTGCTAGCTGTTCTGGCTTCAGTTAAATAATAGTTGTGTGACCCTAGGTATTTAACTAGTCTGTTGCACAATTTCTTTAACTGTAAAATTACTCTGACTTGTGGTTCTTTCGGGTCACTGCCAGTTCTAAATCTACGATCCTAGAAGGTCAGTTTGGTGTGAGAGAGTTGAGCTTTCCAGCTCCTTCAGGAATCATGTGTTCAGGGCAGCTTATTCAGATTCTCTTAAATGAAGAATCTTCATATTAATATTGCAGGTTGAAATAACTTGAACACAGAATTCTCCAGACCACAGTGGTAGATAGGTACCACACAGGTAATGAAGAATGAGATAATTTTCCAATACTTTAATTGCAGGAGTAGATATAGTTTCTCTGAAAGCATTTACTCAGAGATTTGATTTACCCCTTAATTAATCCTGGTCCTTTCTATACCACAGCTGGAACATTTAGCTTTTAAAAATTATTATTAAGTATACTAATTATATACCTACCTAGACTCTGTATTTGTACTGACACAATATTTAAGGTTACTGTGTTTATCTAGAAAAAATAGTATTAAACACTAAACTCATGAGGAGTGTTTGGCTAATTGTAAAGATTTATTGGTGAGAACCACCTGCTTGCTAATTAATGTGCTGTAGGGTAACTGTTAATGGTTTTAATTGTTCCATGACACAGTATAAATAATCCTTAATATTACCTAAGCAATGAGAGGAAATTCACTGTATCAAAAAGCTGCATCAACTCTACTCTAGATGCAGTATTGTATGAATGAATAAAACACTTATTAAGGGTGTACTATGGCCAAAGCATATACTAAGTACTGAAGACAGAAATAGAAAAAATAAGACAGTCCCTAACCTCAAGAAGCTCACATTCTAATATGGACTACATCCTCCCAGGGTGATGATTAGAGACAGTGGGCTAAAAGCAGTGCTATTCCCAAATTTCTGGGGTTTAGGGTTATGGGCTAGCTCCATCAGGGTCTGAGGGAAGATGGTGGTCAAGGCGGCAGTGGCTTGACTTGGTTGGCACTGCTGCCTCCTTTCTCTCCCTCAAATTGCCTTGGTGTTTCATGTAAGCTGGTTTATATTCTCTGTGTGGGGCACTTGAATGGCAGTCATAGAGATGACTGCATCCTTCTCCCAGGGACTTGCTTCTCTAGCTGGTGGTTAAAATGGATGGCTAGAAGCAGGAGTGGTGGTTTGGGGTTCTGCCACTCCCAGGGTTCCTGTGACTATCTGATCAGCAGTTGTTGATAGTGTTAAGAAAGTTGGTTCCACTTTCCACATTGATTTCTTCCTTCAATGATGGCTGTGGGGTCTAATGGTTTGGGGGGCATTGCTATTCTCAGCGTCCTTTGCTGAGGGAAGATCATAGGCCAGTTGGTAGAGGTTTGACTTGTTTAGCACACAGTGACTGTTTTCTTTCCCTCAGCATGTCCTGCTGCCTCAGTTAAGCTGGTAGACCTATTTTGTGCATGGCATAATGATTGCATTGGTTGGTGATGGCTGGCCCCTTTCCCCTAATAATTTCCTCAGATGATGGCTGTGAAGGCTGGTGGGTTACTTCTACTCCTTGGGCTCCTATACCTATCTGATCATCACTTGTTGGTAGTGATAAGAAGCCTTAATAATGGCTCTAGGGGCTGGTCTGGAAACAGGTCTGGAGGCAGAATAATGCATAGAGTGCTGAGATTTCAGTCTACAAAACTCAGGTTCATATATTGCTTCTGAAATTTTGGAATGTCTAACCCTGGCCATGCTATGAGACCTCCATGTGCCTCTGGAAATTTCCTAGGTTTTTTCTATCTAAAAATCATTTTGTTACTGTTGTTATTGTTCAGTCATTTCAGTCATGTCCAACACTTCTTGACTCCATGTGGGGTTTTCTTGGTAAAGTACTAGAGTGGTTTTCCACTTCCTTCTCTAGCTCATTTTAAAGATGAGGAAACTGTGGCAAACAGAGTTAAGTGACTTTTCCAAGATCACATAGCTAATAAGTATCTGAGGCTAGATTTGAACTCAGGAGAAAAAGTCTTCCTGACTCCAGGCCCAATACTCCATCCACTGTACCATGTAGCTGCCCCATGGAGGAGTTATATACATAAAAGCTTGGTAAGAGGGTGCAGTGAAGAAAGTTCTGTACCTGGAATTAGGAAGGTAACTTCAGATTCAGCCTCAGACATGGCTGGGTGACCCTGGGCAAGTCACTTAGCATCTGTCTGCTTCAGTTTCCTCATTTGTAATATGGGAATAATAGTAACACCTACCTCACAGGATTGTTGTGAGCATAAAATGAGATAATATTTATAAAGCACTTTGAAAACATTAAAGCACTGCATAAATGATGTATTGTCATTATCATCATTGTATTTGTTATCTCTTTTGGTAGAGGATATTCTGTGACTAAAATTCCTTACACTGATCAAATCATAGCTCATTCATATAATCCTATGAATATGTTATATTCTTTAACAATGAGGACTTTTATCTGCCAGCAGTGAAAGACAACTCACAATAACAGAGCAAAGCCCTTTAAATTTGTGTAGCAAAAGGGTGTATCTTTTCTCGCTGCTCCCGGTAAGATTATACACCATATATAGCATGTTACTGAGTAAATTGTATAGTCTCTCAAAAGTGAAGTTATTATTCCACTTTCAATTTAATTCAGTTCAAGAAGAAATTTTTAAAAGGCCTACTAGGTGTCATATATTATACGAGGTCCTAGGCATACCAAGACAAAAATGAAAATATTTCTTGCCCACGTGAAGCCTATGTTCTCTGGTGTGGAAGAAGAGATGCACCATGCTGATGCATAATGGAAGCAAAGTAGATGGCTATAGAGTACAGTGGAGCAAACACCTAACACCAGGTCTGAAGTCACAGGTTTCGAATCATCTCTGACACTACCTGTTTGAACTTGGACAAGTTGTTCCACCTCCCTGGGATGAACTTTCCTAGTCTATAAAATGAGGGGTTAGACTAGATGACCTAAAGTCATGTCTAGCTCTCAATTTGCAATGCTTTTTTAATACCTGGAACTTCTTTGCAAAGGGGAAATAATCCTCTTTACCTTCCTTGCCAAGGAAAATGCATGCTGAGGATAAAACCTGAGGGTATAGTTCAAAGTTTTTTATTGGTTTTAATAGACTAATCTATTTTAAATGGAGTGATTGCTTTTCTCCACATCCTGGGAAGGACTGAAAGATTCTAAGACTTAACAGAATGAATTTCAGGAGATGTAATCCCATAGAGACAAATGTAGGCTTCATCTCTAAAGTGTATTTTCCTTAGCAGGTGAGGTAACAAGGTTTATTTCTCCTTCACAGATGAGTTCCAAGAGTTACACTATGATCCTGTAATCCAGTTGAAAAGTAGATTCCAGAACTGTTTCAGAATGCATAGAGTCAAAGTGAATATATTCTCCAATTTGGCAATATAGAATCTGGAATTCATTTGACATGAACTTTCAGAAATTCATGATTGTGAATCCCTTAGTTGAAAATAAAAACTCCTAGAAAGAGACCCTGTGTGGGACATAATTTCTCAAGGCCATTTATTCAACTGGTTACACATTTGGGAGTATTTTGTTATAGTGCTTTCAAGTCTTAATTCAAGTACTACATCCTGAAAGAAACTTCTCAGAGCCTCTAATATCAGTGTCATTCTTTTTCCTCTGAACACCAAAGCACACTGAAGCTTCCTTATGTCCCTATATTCTGCATTGTACTATAATTATGGGTACACTTGTCTTATGCCCACCCCAACTCCAAGCACCACAAAAGGTTGTCACTGCTTAACATATATTTGCATGCCCCAAGGCATCTATCATAATAGGTATTCACTGGTTTGAATTGTTGGTTGATTTTGCATTTTAGAGAACTGCATAACACACTGCAGTTTTCCTTAGGTTGACAAGATGAAAAGTTTAAAAATTCTCGGTCTTCAAGGTAAAGTCACTGACCAGTAATATCATTTAGTAAATAAAGTGGTACTATATGTTGCCACGGTGAAAATAAGAAAATTGAGGAAAGTTATTTTTCACTGTTATCAAAAGCAGAACTGGACAAAAATAATCCTGACCCTGTAGTTGCTAAATTCAGTTAAATATTAATTCAGGAAATGTCCAACCGTATGATAGTCTCCTGAGAAGGGAATAGTTATGTAGATATGGCTTACTTTTTGAGAGAGAGGGGGAAAAAAAGTCTGATGTGAGGATAGAAAGTGAGGAGATAATCGTCAAGTAGATACATTTTGTCCTCAAGCAGACAGAAAAATTGATCAGAAGGTTTGGAGGGCTGACCCAGGGCAAACTGTATTCTTATTACAAGTTAAAAGGGATGAGCTATTGCTTTATCTATCAAATGAGATAAAGAAGGAATAGAAGGAAACATGTTTTTATTAAATGTCTACCTGCCATGGATAGATAGATAGATAGATAGATAGATAGATAGATAGATAGATAGATCCAATATAGAGCTAAGTATCTCATCTGATTCTCACAACAGCCCTGGGAGGTAGGTGCTATTATTATTCCCTTTTTCTTGTACCAAATGTGGTACATGACCTTCATAATAAAAAGTGATTATCACCAAAAAGTCTTTGCATATCTTTTCCAGTTTCATGTGTGATCCTTTTGACTTGATCTTTGGTGAAGTTATTAAAAGTGAACAGTCAGACTTGGTTACCAGTTTCCATAGATCACATCTTTTCCATTTCTTATTTGGTTGAAAGATATGAAGAAGACAAGATCTCACCATATATATTATGCGTAAACTATATTGAGAAGAAAGGATTTTGATTTAGTAGTGCAAAACACCATCTTAAAAGTTGTATTCCAACCAAGTGTCTTCTATGCTATTTTAGCAGATGAAGTAGCAACCTGTGGTACCAGAATGAAAATAAGAAAATTGAACAAAATTGAATTTTGATGGTTATCAAAGCTGCAAACAAGACTAAAATAATGGTGACACTCTATATTCTGGGGGCAGTTAAGCAATGCAGTAGATAGGATGTTGGGGCCAGAATCAGGAAGACTTAACTTCCTGAGTTAAATTCTGATTGTGTGACCTTGGCCAAGTCACTTAACCTTGTTTGCCTTAGTTTCCTCATTTGGAAAATGAGCTGGAGAAAGAAATAGCAAACCATTCCAGTAAGTTTGCCAAATACTTCAAAATGGAGTCATGAAGAGTTGGGTATGACTGAAATGACTGAACAATACCCATATCATGTGTGATCTCTTTCATGGGGCTGGGCACCTAGGATACAAAATACTCGTTGGTTGAAACTTTGTAAGTGAAGTACCTTTTAAGATTTCCTGTTCGATTTGCTCATTTGTTCTTTTGATTTGGTCAATGGTGAGGGGATAGGGTATCCATTAGAATGAAGAAAAGATAATAATGTCTAATATTTTATAGAATGTTATAATTTTTGCAAAGAGCATTGTATACACAATTGCATCTGGGCCTCACAACAACTCTGTGAGATACAATAGCTGCTATAAATATTATCATTCTGACTTTATAAAGTAAGTTCACCTACTTGCTCAGGTTTAAATATTTACCCAATATTAAAAATTTACCCATTTAGCTGGTAAAGTGGGATTTGAATCTGACTCTAGATTTGGAACCCTTAACTCCTGGCCCAGTCCTCAAGCTTCTTTGTCAAGATACCTCTTATCTGAAGGAAAATTAAAAAAAACTAAGTAGATTGGTAAATCACCCAAATGCATATGCTCTGCCTACCACCCTAGAGCACAGGATTTTTGTGGCGAGGAAGAAATGACATCCAATTTGTTTAAGCATTTGGTAAGCCATAAAGCCTTGTCGAAATAACCAGTTACTCTTCCCATTGTTGAAATGGCTCCACTAAGAGGAGTAGGAAGTATTTTAAAGTTTTAGACACTTAAAAAATAACAAATGCAAAAAAGATGATCTTTATATATAAAGAAAAGAAGGAAGTGTTATAATGAAGCTAAGTGAAAACTTGAAAGACCAAAACCCTCTCCTTGAAAGCTGGCTCCATTCCTGTGCAGGAAATCAAGAAGGAAACAAAATTATGGAAAAGCAAAGATACAAGTAGTGCAGAAACAGGAAATGAGATTCAACTTTCAAGAAGTATGAAGGAAGATTCATAAAAATACACAAAGATAAAAATACATCCAAAAAAAGAGTAAGACAGAAAAAAAATGAAATGGAGTCTATAACATAGAGGAAATGATAGTAAATTGTGCTAAAAGATAGGAGGCATTCAAAACTTAGGCCTTTGTTCTTTTGTTTGCCTTTACCTCTATTCCTATAAAATTTATGAACCAAGAAGAGAAACAGGATGAAAATATGATCATCAAATAATTCTAGTTGGCTAGAGGAAGACCTGGTAAGGAAAAATTCAGCTTCTTGAACTCAAATCTGCAGGCCTTCACATCCAGCCACTCATTGCACTCATAGGAGGCATGAAGAATCTGGAGGCTCTAACAGGGTCTGTGGTGACGTCTTTTAAAAATGGGAAAGATATTTTCCTGTGAATTGAAGACTCTCTGTGATCAGAGAATGGGGGTGGGAGTACTGGGGGAAATACTTATAAATTCTGTTTACTAATATTCAGAGAACAAGGCAAGAGTTAACAAACAAACAAAAGGCTTTGTGAAGATAACATTTATTTAATCTTCTTAATTTCCTTCTCTTTTAGAATAAATGCTCTTATGTTCAGAAGCAATAGATGTATATTGCCCTAACTATAATGGAGTTTTCTATCCTATCTCGTTTAAGAGCCTTATCAATAAACTGTAGACATGACAAGAATTGTATTTATTAGCCGGGAGATAATTGGTCAGAGAGTTACATCTGGAAAATGAGTATTATTAACCTAATAGTACATGATAATAAGAGGGGTGTAGAATGGTTCTCTGTTGGGCCCAGTATTTGACATTTAAGCCTTACTTATATAACAGAATTAGGAAGGTATGCATTAAGTTTGCATATGACATTAAGCTGGGATCCTCAGTCAACATTTCAGGATATAGGACAGAAACCTATTGGTCTTGGGAAATCAAGTTTTGTTCAGCAAGGATAATTAAAAGGTGAAATACTAAACAGACGAGGATCAGCATTATTAGTATAACAAATGTATCTGTGGGTTTATGTACGTATATATAATTATGTGAATATATGTATGTATACACATATGCAAACACACATACACACACACACAAATCTAAGTATTCTAGTGTCGCCATAAGTTAGTAATTTAGCACTATGGTATAGGGCTGCAGGTTTACAGATACATTTCAGCAGGCTCATGAATGTGGATGGAAAAAAAATGTATCTTTATTTGAATATAAATTATTTCCTTTGGGATTCTCTGTCAGGGATGGGCTATGCACAGAAAAAAAAAACTGCTCCTTGAGAGTCGGTTGTTAAATTTTCAGCATAAGCTTTTATACCTCAGAAAAAGGCAAATTATATGTAAGGACTTTGTGAAATGTTTTATTAATTGTCTAGATTTAAGAAAGTGATGGGAAAAATGTTAATTTAGTTTCCTTGTAGTGAGATATTTATTAAGCCTTTACTAGCACATTCCTGTTCTGTGTATTTTATGCTTTTGAAGACATTATAAAAAGGAGTTCATGGCACAAAAAAAATTTAATAAGTATAGAGAAGGAGGTGACTAGGTGGCACAGTGAATAGAGCACCAGCCCTGGAATCAGGAGGACCTGAGTTCAAATCTGGCCTCAGACACTTAATACTTACTAGCTGTGTGACCTTGGGCAAGTCACTTAACCCAAGTTGCTCTGCCCTCTCCCCTCCAAAAATATAAATAAATTAAAAAAATAACAAAAACAAAAAAAGAAGTATAAGAGTCTTGTATAAGACTCTTGTATAAGAAGTATAAGAGGTTTGGCCTAGGAGACACATGCCCAATTGTCTATTTCCATATCTGCTGCTACTACACAGTGTGACTTTAAATAGCTCATTTTACCTCCATAGAACTTCTAAAGGACTCTCTTTCTATATAAAATGGAGCCCTTAGATTTGATGATCTCTAAGGTCTCTTTAAACTCTATCTGTGAAGCAGCCATGTAGGTTAAGTACAATAGTTAGAGAATTGAGCCTGGAGTCAAGAGGACCTGAGTTCAAACCCTGCCTCAGATACTTAAGTAACTTTGAAAAAGTAACTTAACATCTGTTGCTCAGTTTCCTCATCTGTTAAATGGTAATAAAAACAGTGCCTACTTCCCAGTGTTGTGATAATATACTTGTAAAGCACTTTACATACCTTAAAGTGCCATATAAATACTAGCTAAGATGATGATGATGATGGTGGTAATGATGGTGATGGTGGTGGTGGTGGTGGTGGTGGTGGTGGTGGTGATGATGAGTCTAGAAAGCATGACGATGAATCCTCATTAGAAAATATAAGGTTTGTGCCCTCTTTCCCCCCTACTGATGAAGACCATTCCCAGGGGGAGGCACTGTGAAAGATAGGAATTTAACTCTATTGCTTACTGTAGCTACGGGTAGAAAGATGAGCAACTAGCTTGTAGCTGTAAGATTCCAGTTTGTATTCTAATGACAATTAATCATGAGACTTTGGGTAAATCATTTCCCTTCTCTAAGTCTTAGTTTACTCTTATCTAAATGAGGTTTTATTAACCATCTCTAAGGTCCCTTGTAGCCTAAAATCCTATGATTTTCTGTATTAAGAAAGTTGAAGTTCATAATAGAATTCAAGGAGATTTTGAAGTGTTTATGGAAATTTAAACTCCAATAAGTTTTCTATACCACCTAGAGTTTTAATCTTCTCAGGAGTGGAAAGAAGAACATCATTTTTTACAATTCAAAGAGAGCAATCTCCATTTTAAAGTAAGCTATTAGTTCTTTAGCTGTAATATTCTCCAAACCCTTTTGTCTTTACAGCTGCAATACAGCAGAATTTGCATTTCAATTAATGTGCCCAAGTGCAGAGCATTAAGCCTACTAGCAGAGAATGTTTTCCAACTTCCAGAGTCTTTAAAAAAAAAAAAGCAACCCTTCAACCCTCCTACCCATGTGAAAGATGTAATATATTATAATAAGGTCTTTTTGATTGTTTTAAATTTGGCGTTATGATGGCTCTGTTTTAATTAAGCCCTTTTAGCCCACAACTTTAAAAAGTGTTTTGAAATGTCAATTAACTATAGTTGAGAATCATATTTGAGTCATTAGTTGAGGCTATGATTTGTTTCTTTGAACAGCAGGTAATTGTCAGTATCATATAAAAATATGCCATTGCAGAAATACTATGATCTTAGAAAGGAAACAGGCAAGCTGGATTGTTTTAACGCAGAAGCTACTTAAATATCTCAAGTGGTTTCTAACATAGGAAATCAGTGGTGATTTCCAGCCTAACAGTAACTGGAAGGAGGCTTGTTAATAATGAGGATATATGCCAGCCTTCTAAAATAGAGAGGGACAGGGTGGTAAAAGGGTTTTCTTATCTCATTTGCCTTGAAAGCGTAGTAGCTCCTCACAGCCACATCCCCCACTATTAAATGAAGCTTTGACCTGCTCCATTTCAGACATGGGCAGGTTCTTGTCTCCTTAGGCAGCTTGGTGCACCCACCCTTCTCTTGCCTCTGTATTGGTAGCAGAATTAGTATAGACATCTCATCAACTAGCTGTACTGCAGCTTAAAACTACAGAGGTGAAGTGATGCACCAACGTTGGCCTGCCTAATAGCAGAGCCTATAGGTGAGCAACACCACACTTGGTCAGTTTGAGAGTAATGAGAATATAGATCCATGAGAAATATTAAAATTGGGGCAGCTAGATAGCACAGTGAATAGAGTGCCAGCCCTGGAGTCAGGAGGACCTGAATTCAAATGTGACCTCAGACACTTAACACAAAACTAGCTATGTGACCTTGGGCAAGTCACTTAACCCCAACTGCCCTACCTTCCCCTCTCCAAAAAAGCAAAAAAAAAAAAAAAGAAATATTAAATTTGAGAGTTACCATGTTTGTATTGAAACTAAGAAGTATGTATGTATATACACACATACTGTGTAGAGAGAATACATGTATGTATGTATATACATGTATCTGTATACT
Source organism: Pseudochirops cupreus (assembly GCA_028627135.1). Lineage (NCBI taxonomy): Eukaryota > Metazoa > Chordata > Mammalia > Diprotodontia > Pseudocheiridae > Pseudochirops > Pseudochirops cupreus. The sequence goes on along the minus strand of CM053583.1, from coordinate 76,187,263 downwards.
CACACGCTTATATGCATATGTAGTTATGTATATTTGTGTGTGTGTGTGTGTGTGTGTGTGTGTGTGTGTGTAGGCAGGCAGGTAGGTGGAAATGGATAGAATGCCTGGCACTGCTTCAGATATTAGCCCTGTGACTCTGGGCAAGTCACTTAACCCTGATTGCCTCAGTTTCCTTATCTGCAAAATGATCTAAAGAAGGAAAATGGAATACTGTTCCAAAAACTTTGCCAAGAAAACTCCAAATGGGTTCTCAAAAAGTCAGACTCAACTGCACTACAACAACAAATACATATGTGTGTGTAAACTGAATACTATCATAAAACTATACTTTTCTTTCATTAGGCTATTATAATTCTTGTTCAATTTTCGTGATAACATTGTTTTGTATATCCTCAGACTTTTATTTAATAGTGTTTTGGAAACACAAATCACTATGTATATCCTACCAGTATAAAAAAATAAGTGAATGCTGGGCTGATTGAATGATAAGGTTTCTTGATGCCACAGACTTCCCTTCCCTGCCCTCACCCCCATTTTGTAGCAGCCAGGGAGTGATTTATCTAAATATTTCCCACAGTTGTAGTTCACCAAAGCTGATAATTAAAGGCAGTGTTTTTCCCCAGGCTTGTATCATTTTTCTGTGAGATACAAAATTATTCCACAGAGCTGAGCCCTCTGTATTAAGTAAGCCATGTTGTTATTCAGCAGCCTTGTAAAGAATTCTCAATATTCTACTCTGTTCCCTGCATGTCTTCCCCAAATACTGACTTTGCTGTGCTTTATGGTCTTATTCAAGCTTTCAATTTGTGTTCTCTAAAGTTTTATAGCTTAATAAAATCATGTAAATTGAATTTCTGGGCGGAAAAAACCAATATCTACTTCTGAAATCTGAAGTTTCAAAGGACATATAACAAGATCTGAAATCATATCACGTCTGACATTTTTTTCTTCCTTCAATTACAATCAGAAAACAATTTCATTCTGCTCAAGTCAAATAGGAAGGCCTAAAAATCAGATGCACAAAACATGGCCTAGGTTATGTTTCTGATTTTTCTGTATTGACTAATATCAGCCAAGAGGCAGAGATGGGGAGGGTAAAGGAAAAGCTGTTGGTAGGGTGTGCTAGTAAACGTCTCCCCTTAAAAACTGGGAGGCACTTTTAAGTTTCATCTTCATTATTAAGATTTTCTCCATTACTTTCTTCAGTCTAGACAATCAACAGAAAAATAAATCAAACCTAGATTTGTAGCCTTTGCTGATTTTCGAGGTGTACATGCTCACAATGAAAATTTAGCAATCAGAGTGAGTTAGAGCATGCTTCAGCAAAGCCCTGACTGATGGTGATTCATTGGCCTGGGTTTCATTCTCCCTCAACCTTCAGAACACCCACACCAGAGCCCTGACTCCCAAAGCGCTGCTTCCTTTTCTAAGAGAGAGAGAGAAAGAAGAACTTTTAAGTGCCCAGGTATCAGTGACGGTGTAGCCAGATGTGTGGAAGGAATTGCCTACTCATTGAGGGCTGGGCAAATCATACAAAAATAAGTTTTATGGTCCTTTCATCCCCACAAACTACAAAATTGTCAATGCAAGTATTATTTCCATTTCATAGAAAAAGCAAACTGAGGTTCTGGGAGAGTGACTTATCCAGGGTCACATAGTTAATTGTTTGAGTTACTAATGACTTAGATCACCTTATTCCAAGCCCAACACTGTATGCAGTATACTATAGTGGCTGTTGTGAGCTGGAAGAGGCTCGTCAAAAGGACCTGGAAGGAGACAAGAAATAACAGAAAGATCTCTTGATGTAAAATTCAAGAGAACAAGACAACTTTCAGTTCAACAAGTCTCAGTGATAGAACAATAGTCATAGATCTTTCCTGCTTTGTGATGGGGATAGAGAAGGTTTTTGACCTGGACGAGATTAAAATTTTGTTAGGGATACTACACACACACACACACACACACACACACACATACATCATTTGACAAAGCTAGAAGACAGTGTGCAGCTAGGTGGTGCAGTGAACAGAGTACTAGCCTGGTTATCAGGAAGACTCACCTTCCTGAGATACTGTGTGACCCTGGGCAAGTCATTTAACCCTGGTTGCCTCTGTTTCCTTATCTGTAAAATAAGCTGGAAAAAGAAATGACAAACTATTCCAGTCCCTTTCTAAGAAAATCGCAAATGGGGTCCCAAAGAGTCAGACATGACTGAAAAGTGATTGGAAAAAAATAGACAGTATCTGGTCAAATAACACAATGTGTTATAGGAACACAATGCTATAGGAATTCAAAGAAAGGAGATACTGGGGGTGGAGCCAAGATGGCAGCGTAGCAGCAGTAACATATCGCAGCTCTCACATAGCCACCCCAAAATACCCATAAAATAGGACTCTAAACCAATCCTGGAACTCCAAAACACACACAAAGATACTTCCCACTAAAGTCAGCTCGGCTACGAGGA
>CM053583.1:76157852-76184299 GCA_028627135.1 Pseudochirops cupreus | reverse complement strand
GTTGATGGAAGTACACACTTCTGTAAAGGGACAGGGACAGGGCAAAGAATAGAACAAGGGGTGCTGGGATAGGAAGGAGGGACATATAATCAGTCTCTCACAATATGCCCACTGTGGAGAGGTTCTGCGTAATTACACATGTACAGTCTGTGTTTAATTGCTTGCCCTTCCAGTGGGTGTGGGTGATGAGGGAGGAAGAGAAAGAATCTAGAATTTAAATTTCTATAATCAAATGTTAAAAATATATATACAGGCACTGTGCCCTACCGGAAAGTCAGAGGGGTGATGGGGGAGGACATAGGAGAGAATAGGTTGGGGGAGGGGTTATACAATGGGATGGCTGTTTTGGGGTGGTGGATAGGGAAAAGATTGGGAGAAAATTTGTAACTCAAAATCTCATGGAAATGGATGATGTAAACTAAAATAAATGAAAGTTAAAATTTAAAAAAAAAAGAAAAGAAAAAAAAAGTACGAGATAAGTACTATGAAAACTATCAGCTCATTTTCTTGTCATTTTTCTTTATCTCAAAAAAAAATTAAAGTGTTTAATCCTTCTAAAACCTCTTTGATAAAAGTGGTTGGGCACAGGTTTTAGTATCAAAGAATATGGGCTTAAATCCTTTTTTTTACCATTTACTGTATGATCCTGATTAAGTTACACATTTGTCTAAGTATTTATTTCCTTATTTAAAACTGTAAGTCTAAATCCTGGTTTCTTCTACCTCTAAAATCCTATGGTTGTTTGACACTACTAGATAGTTTCTGAGTAAATCAAGATTTTACTATTTTATGGACTACCAGGATATACTGAGGTGTTGGAGTAGTCTACTGCTTGACTGATCAAGACCCTGGGACAGTCAGTGATCACTCATCTGCTGCAATGGCACTGTCCTGGGTACTAGGTTTATCTACTTCTAATGTAGTTCAGAGGCATTTATCCATCAAAAAAAAAATCACTCAGAATATTCTTCCACCCCTTAGCAATGCCCATAATCTCTTCATGATGTTCAATCAAAAGTCTATCCAGCAAAGCATTATTATCTCAGTAAATAATTTAATTAGATTATCTTTAAAAAAGTAGTTAAAAGGTATGCGCATGTGTTTCAGAAGTATCAACCATTTCAGTTCTCCCCATTCCCACCATGGCAGAAATTCAATTTTAATATTTCTGATAGTGAAATGAATATACAATTCAGGTGCTTAGAGTAACTTTCTGAATAATGAGGGCATAGGGTATGAGTAAGTTTAGAGGATTTCCTATCCAATTCTCTTGACAGTGTGTTAGAATTCATTTTTTTTGGAGGGGGTAAGGCAAGGCAACTGGGGTTCAGTGACTTGCCCAAGGTCACACAGCTAGTAAATGTGCCAAGTGTCTGAGGTCGAATTTGAACTCAGGCACTCCTGACTCCAGGGCTGTTACTCTATTCAGTGCATCATCTAGCTGCCCCTAGAAATCATTTTTTAATTCTTTATTGAGATCGAGTTTATTGCTCAGGCTGGAATGGGTCATTTAAGCTGTTCCTTAGGTAGTCTGGTGGACCCCTCATCACCATACTGGTGCCAGACTCAGTACAGACACCTGATTGACTCTGGCCCTACTACAGGTTAGCACTGGGGACTTAAGTGATCCACCAGCCTTAGCTTCCCCAGCAGCAGGAATTACAGGCATCACCCATCACACCTGGCCCATTCAGTTAGAATTCTCAAGCTATGCTCTAATCTCTCTAAGGAAATGAGATCCTATAGATCAGAGAAGTAGCTGTTACTCATTGACTTGGATGAAACAGACTTGACTCACGTGGCTGCTCACATCTACTGGATTCTCTGATAGTAGCATAGTAAGGTGCTTCCCTAGCCATAGAGATGGCCCAAGGTATGTAAAGAATTTCTCCCTTCCTATAACTGCCCCCAACACAGACACACACACACACACACACAACACTCCAACATGGGGCCTTTATAACTTCCTTTCCTTTACCTCTCTGCCTTCTGACATTCTCCTACATGATGCTCTGCTCACAAATATGTGGAGCACAACTTGGGCGGTGAAGAGGAGGTGGGAGTAGGATGGGGAATCCATCAGAAATCACACAGTAGATAGTTCCAAAGCCATCTAAAAGATGGATATGGGGATGCATGAAAGTCCTAGATGATTCACCTCCTCTGTGCTTGTAATGGTAATGGAATTCAAAGATCCCCTTGTATTGGCTTGGTTTGGGGGGTTAGGTGTTAAATCCCAGAGCTTGTGAATCCCACTTGTGGGATGGACTTGTTGACATGAAGTGAGGAGGCTGAACTGGAAGAAGATAATGCTGTGGATAGAGAGAGAGGCCCAAGCAGAGAGAGGCCAGAAGAACATCTGGGAGCCAGCATCTGCAGGTTGCTGCTACTGCTGGAGAGAGAGAAATGAGAACCAAGGACTGAACTGGGAAGAAGCATGATTGTGGTGCCATTATTTGTTCTGTTTGTTTTGATGTTACTTTGTCAGATTCGTTTGCTCATGGAGGATGTTGCTGTTGTTGAGGAAGTCCTGGGACCTTCCTGTTGGTTAAGAAGCTCTGAAAGGGGATTTTCTTGTATGTTTACAGAAATCCTGGAGGAAGGTCTTGCTGATGTTTTCAAGGGTCCTGGGACTGTACTGATGATTTGTGTTGTCTTCTCAGACCTTGTTTTTGGGTCAAGATTGATTTCACAGGCAGAGAGTGAATTGATGAAGACATGGAAATGTGTATGTTTAGTATTGTGTCTTTGTTAAGCTGTGTCTTCCCAGGAACAGAAACTGCTGAGAACTTGTCTTGGGTCAAGATGAAGAAAAGACCTCTCCTTGGGTATTGAATGCTGTGATGATATTGTAGCCTAGTAGTGACCTAGGGGTGAATGGCCTTCTACTGCCTCTTGAGAGAGTACTTAGTGGTGATAGATGGTATTATAATTCACTTATGATCCTGTGGTAGAAAACTTTTGACTTTTGTGCTTTGTGACTAACCAAATGAACGTACTTTGTTTATGACTGAAACCTAATCACCATTTGAATAGAGAGAAGACTTTGTGATTGACTAAATGAATGTACTGCCCAGGGATAGAGTACTTGGACCTTAGTACTTTGTGATTGAATTGAAGATTTACTAAATTATTGAGTTACACATGGTGAATGTTGTATTTTGATTTTCTGTGAATGTTTTGCCTTAATCTGTCACTGAATAAATGGAATTTGCTGTGCTCATAATGCAAACCTGGAAATTGCTTGTGCTTGGCATTACAATGCTATAGAGTATAGACTAGACTTCCTTTCAAATACCTGTATGACTTCTGCGGGAAGTCTGTCTATCAAGGTGGTAGAAATGTTTGAGGGGAAGAAAAGGAAACTATGCCTTTTTCTTTCAAAGTTCGTGGTCAGTTCATCCCAGTGCCTCATTAGTTGAGTCTTCAGGAGCTGGTACAAAAGCAAAGCAAAATTTAGAAAGACCCTTGCTTCAATATAGAACCACTAACTGGGCTAACCTTCTCTTTTCTCTTTTGTTAAAAATGGGCACAGGAAAACTCATTACCTCATAGAACTGTTGTGGGAATCAAAAGACCTAATGTATGTAAAATGGTTTCTAAATGTAGATGATTTCTCCACAGTTCCCTGCTCATGTCAGAAGAGCTCACGTGAAGAGTAGACCTAGATTAGTGCCTACCATTCCTACATAGGCTGCCACATGTAAGAAAATACCACCATTTTCTCTTGTAGTCCTGGGAGCATACATGCCCTTTTTACTCCCTTGTGCCTTCAGTTTCCGTGGACACTGCCTTTTCTATTATTCTTCCGCTTGCATATCTTAGCCACAACCCCTACAGGTTCCACAGACATGCTATCCATCTGTCCTTGGGCTGGGAAAACGGCCAGAGCCCAGGCAACCAGGCTAGAGGCCAGACAAAGTAGAAGTGTTATTTGCATGATTGCACCAGGATACACTTAGTCTATAGGTCAGTTTGCTTTCCCCTGAACCCTTCCAAATATCAGAATCTCATTCCAGTGAACTGATTGTTGCACTTTCTGATTGATTCATAACTTTTTATTTTTTAAGGGAGGGGAATCAGGGAAAGAAAACAAGAAAAAATTGGGGGATGAAGATAAGGTAATGCAGGGTATCTGGGAATATTTCAAAAGGGTCTTGGTAACAAGGCTTTCATTCCTATTAGGAAAAAAAATATAAGGAAAATGTAGCTTGCATGCTAAGAGGCATTCAACCTGGCAAGGTGGAAAGAATCTGGTGCCAGCAAGCTGCCAATAAGGAATTAAAAGATAGCAGGGAACACAGCCCAGAACTGTGCCCAGCTTGGGCTAAATGGAAGAGCAGCCAGCAACAGATGACAAATGATCCTTAGGCAGTGATCAAATCCATTCATTTGGAAAGAAAGACGGTAGCCAAGGAAAAGATCAGCCTCTACCAAATGAAAGGATTCTTTTTAAAAAGAAGAAAGAAAAGATGATTTATGAAATTGAATGAAGAGTTAAGCAATGAAGTTGGGCAGCAAAGGTAGAACCATTTTTCAGGAAATAAGTGGAAAATATGTAAGGAAACAACAAAGAGTCCCTGGGTAGACAGGATGAATCATCTTGAACTTGCATCAAAGGAGAAGACTTGAGGACACAAGGAAGCTGAAAGACAGCCTAAAGCAGTTGAAACAGAAAATTACTCTCTTCAAATCATCCTGAGTATTAAATTTAAAAAAAATAAAGATCTTTATGGGAGAAAAGGAAAAATAAGCGATTTTTGACCCAATAGAATATCGTATCAAATAATTATAGAAATTGTCAAAAATAAAAAGCTCTGTTTTATTTATCAGGAAGCAACTCTAGACAATATCCCTTTGTTCTGTGCCCACTTTCATATACCTCTTATGTGTGAAAGCAGACAATGAATAAATTTGAGTCACTCTGAGTAAAGTTGGGTCACTCACTTCTGGAAAACTTTTAAATCAATTCAACATGACTCAGTCTCTTGTACTAAAAAACAAGCATACAGAACCAAGTGAATAAGGAAATTCTTGCTTGTCATTTGTTCCTTCACAAAGTACAGACACTGTGTGTGTGTGTGTGTGTGTGTGTATGTGTGTGTGTATATATATATATATTTATATACATATACATATATATGTATATGTAGTTTTTTTCTTTTGAAAATTAATTTATAGAAGGTCAACTAAGTGACACAGTGAATAGAGCACCAACCCTGGAGTCAGGAGGACCTGAGTTCAAATCCAGCCTCAGACTCTTAACACTCACTAGTCATATGACCTTGGGCAAGTCACTTAACCCCAATTTCCCTGTCTTCCTCTATCCAAAAAAGCCCCCCAAAATTAACTTATAACTGATATGACAAAAAAAAAGGAAATGATAAATGTTGGGGGATTGTGGGAAAACTGAGACACTATTGAGAGGAATTTTGAACTATGCTTAACTGTGCATACCCTTTGATCCAGCAATACTACAGCTAGGACTATATCTCAAAAAAAGAAAAAAAAAGGTAGAAGGAACTGTTTGTACAAAAACACTTATAGCACCTGTTTATGGCGGCTAAGAATTGGAAATCAAAGGGATGTCCATCAATTGGAGAATGACTCAACAAACAGTGGTATATGATTGTGATGAAATTTTATTGTACTATAAGAAATGATAAATAAGATGATTTCAGAAAAACCTGGAAAGACTTACATGAACTGATGCAAAGTGAAGTAAGCAGAACCAGGAGCATGTTGTATGTAACAACAGCAATAGTGCATGGTGAAGCATTGTGAATGGCTTAGCAATTCTCAGCAATACAATGATTCAAGACAATCTCAAAGGACTAATGATGAAGCATACTATCCACCTCCAGAGAAAGAATTGATTTTGTCTGGACACAGACTGAAATGTGCTCTTTTCACTTTCTTTTTATTTATTCAAGTCTTTTTGTACAAAATGACTAATATGGACATGTTTTTCATGACTAAAAGAAGTTAATTTGTAATTAGACAAAATCGTGTATCTTATACAATGGCAAAATAACTAATTCCATTGTGAGCATGTAAACATGTATGTGTCCATTGAGTGAGAAAATGGAGAGCAGAAGTAAGGAAATAAAATAAAAATGCAACCTGAGACTTACAAAGGACCTTAGCCACCATCTATTCCAACTTATACACTGAAAGATTCCACACTATACCATATTTGACTAGCATTCATACAATCAGGTGGCAAATTGGCTTGAGTGCTATGGTCAGAAAAACTACTTCATATCTAGCATTATATACATGCTAGCTGTGTGACTTTGGGCAAGTCACCTAACTGCTCTGTGCCTTACTTTTCTTCTCTGTAAAATGAGGGTAGCAGTAGCACCTTCCTCTTAGGGTTGTTGTGAGTATAAAATGAGATGATGTGTAAATTCCTTTCCAAAGCCTCAAGCACTCTCTAAATACTAGCTATTATTATCCAATAGTGAGGCTATATGGCTGAGAGTCTTGGAATCTAAGTGTCATGATATTAGCTAAATCAAAATTCCAGGTGACCAAACTGTCAAGAAAATATGATAAGTTTAAGATTATTGCAACTATCGGTTACCAATTATAACTTGTATAGCAACAAAGACAAAATAAATAACAAAAATTTCTAGCATTTATATGCATATAAACATTTGCAAACCACTTTGGAAATCTTATTTTTATCCTCAAAATAACCCTGGGTGGTAGATGTCATTTTGTCAACCCCATTTTACAGAGTTGGAAACTGAGACAGAGGATAAATGACTCACCCAAGATCACACAGCCAGTACGTATTTAAATTCAGATTTGAATTTAGGGCTTCCTGGTTCCATATCTGATGCTCCATCCACACTCTCATCTAGCTACATAGATGTGTTATTTGCTATAACCCCTTTTTTATGAGACATGTCTTAAATTATATAATCAAAGATGTTTATGACCAGAAGATAAGGTGCGTGTGTCAGTGAGCAAATTCAAAGGCTAATATTTGGATAAGCTTGGTGTGTTATTGGTATGCTCAGAATTTTGAAAAGTCTTATGGCTAAGTTTCTATTGATATGGATAGATCCTCTGTGAAGGATTTATGGAAAGTCATAGACAAGAATCTCACAGAAGCAGAAGGTATATGGATGGATTTCAGTTTTATCAGAGGAAAACATAAGGATATCAATGAAGATGATGAGTATAGTTCAAAATATGGGAATAAAAATTTAAATCAAATAGAACTCTTCAGGGGAATAGAAATATCATGGTCAAATGAGGAGAGGGCTGGACTTGGAAAAATTGAACCTGGGTTTGAAATCTAGCTATACTTCTAGCTCGTAATACATAATTGAATCCTAAGCAAGCCATTTAATCACACTGGGCCTCAATTTCCTCATCTGTAAAATAAGAGAATCAGACTAGGCTGCTTCTCAGGTCTCTTACAGCTCCTAGATTTTGATGCTATAACTAGATAATCCCATCTACTATGGCTCTGTGATTTTATAATGATATGATCTCTAGAAAACACAGAATAAGTACACATTTTTGAAACAATAACTTCAGCCTTAATTACCTGGCTTTGAATGCATATACTTATTTTCACTAACCTTAGGTAGAAAGCTACTGCTTAGTTGGGCTTACAAAATGATTGCCTTGTTGTAATAATCTATACCATATGAAGCTGACTGCTGGGAAATTGAGAAGGATTATCTACTTACCCTCTTTGGTTAATTTGCTCATTAACTTGTCCACAAAAGTGATAAGGTTTTCCTAGTAGTTAGAAACATTATGCCCCAAAGTCATAATACACTGGGAATTAGGTTAAAATGGGTCCCCTGTGAAGTGTATTGTCAAACACCGTTAATAGTTCCCAAAGAAGTCTTTAATGTATTCTGGGTTTATTATGAATTTGCTAGGAAAAAGACATGAAAACCAATCTCTAAGATTTAGGGAGGACAAGTCATAAAGAGGCTAGGAAAAAAAAAGTACGTTAAGTAGTATCTTATCATTTTCTCTTTTTGTGTTAGTGCCAAAGAGCAATTTTTAACCAGAATTTTGTTTTCCTTAAATTACATGTAACAAGGGTTTCACTTGACTCAATAATTTAGTGTGAAGTGTTTGAGGTAATCATATTCATGTAAATATGGCTTAATACTTTACCCATTGCCTTCTCTACCAATAGTCATGGCAAGAAAAAATAAATAAATCAAACTATAAAACATTTAATTAGGACACAATAGCAAAGTAAATTACAAGAGAAAGTCAAGAAATAAAATCATTTGTGCCCCCTACTCCAAAGAATATAATCTTTCCCAGATATTGTAGACAAAGGAACCTGTTTCAGACAACTAGAGGTGGCCTGCAGCACATTTCATAGCTTCAAATACTGGGAAGAGATTATGCCTTATTGTTGTTCTACTTCACCTCTGTAGCTGCTGTTTCACTCTATGTATACAGTGACTTCTTTCTGTCTTTCTATTTCAAATACATAGTGGGGCTTTTAATCTCATGTTGAAAGTTTTTGTTTTGTTCTGTTTTCCTTAGAGCGAGTATAAACAGTCTTGTGAGATTATCCTAGGCCACCATTACTTTGACTAATCAGCATATTTCGGTTCTTTTTAGATAAAACTTACTAGAATTCAGTACAATATTAAGAATCTTTTTTTTTTTTAATGATCTTTCCCCTCATCATCCCAGTAGGAAGATTTTTAGCCATCACTCCCAATTGGATTAGAACTAAGAGTGTGCTGGTAAATATTTGTTTGTTTGTTTTATTTTTAGTTTACAACATTCAGTTCCACAAACTTTTCAGTTCCAAATTTTCTTGCCCTCCCTCCCTTCCTACATCCTCAAGATGGTATGCAATCTGATATAGATTCTACATATACATTTACATTAAACATATTTTCATATTAGTCTTGTTGCAAAGAAGAATTATAACCAGTGGAATGAACCATGAGAAAGAAGAAACAAAACAAAACAAAACAAAAAAAGAGCAAATAGTGTTTCAATCTGCATTCAGACTGTAATTCTTTCTCTGAATGAGTATAGCACAGTGATTCTCAACCTTCCTAATGCTGCAACCCTTTAATACTCGTATGTGAGCGTATCTGCACGTGGGCAGACGTGCCTGGAGACTGATAAAGAAGCGGCATCTGGGTTCCTAAGACCATCGGAAATATATGTTTTCCAATGGTCTTAGGCAACCCCTGTGAAAGGGTCGTTCGACCCCCCAAAGGGGTTGTGACCCACAGGTTGAGAACCACTGGATAGCTTTTTCCATCATGAGCCTTATGAAGTTGTCTTAGAACCTTGCATTGCTGAGAAGACCCAAGTCTATCAAAGTTAGTTGTTGCACAATGTGGCTGTAAGTGTGTGCAATCTTCTCCTGGTTCTGCTCCCCTCACTCAGCATCAGTTCATATAAGTCTTTCCCAGTTTTTACAAAGTCCACCTGCTCATCATTTATTATAGCACAATAGTATTCCATTACATTCATATACTACAACTTGTTCAGTCATTCCTCGATCGGTAGGCATGCCCTCAATTTCCAATTCTTTGCCACCACAAAAAGAGTTCCTATAAATATTTTTGTATGTGTAGGTTCTTTTCGCAATTTTATCATCTCTTTGGGATACAGCCCTAGAAGTGGTATTGCTGGGTCAAAAAGTATGCACATTTTTATAACCCTTTGGGCATAGTTACAAGTTGCTTTCCAAAATGGTTGGATCAGTTCACAACTCTGCCAATAAGACATTAGTGTTCCAATTTTTCCACATCTGTCCAGCATTTATCATTTTCCTGTTTTGTCATGTTAGCCAGTCTGACAGGTGTGATATGATACCTAAGAGTTGTTTTGATTTGCATTTCTCTAATGATTAGTGATTCAGAGTAGTTTTTTCATATGACTATAGATATCTTTAATTTCTTCATCTGAAAACTTCCTGTTCATATCATTTCACCATTTATCAGTTGGGGAATGACTTGTATTCTTATAAATTTGGCTCAGTTCTCTATATATTTTAGAAATGAGACCTTTATCAGAGACACTGGTTGTAAGAATTCTTTCCCAGTTTTCTGCTTCCCTCCTAATCTTGAGTGCATTGGCTTTGTTTGCACAAAATCTTTTCAATTTATTGCAATCAAAATTATTTTGCATTTCATACTGTTCTCTATCTCTTGTTTGGTCATAAATTCTTCTCTTCTCCATAAATCTACTCTCCTAATTGCTTATGTTATCAGTCTTTATATCGAAATCAAGTATCCATTTGAACTTATTTTGGTATACGGTGTAAGGTACTGGTCTGTGCCCAGTTTCTGCTACACTATTTTCCAGTTTTCCCAGCAGTTTTTGTCAGAGAGTGAGTTCTTATCCCAGAAGCTGGAAGTCTTTGGGTTTATCAAACAGTAGATTACTACAGTCATTGACTGCTGTGTCTTCTGTACCTAACCTATTCCACTGATTGACTACTCTATTTCTTAGCCAGTACCAAGTAGTTTTAATGATTGCTGCTTTATAATACAATTTAAGATATGATATGGCAAGGCCACCTTCCCTAGCAATTCCCTTGATATTCTGAACCTTTTATTATTATTTTTTCTAGCTCTATAAAATATTTTTAACTGCAATAGGAAATTAAAAATTACTGCAGAGGGAATGAGATCTGTGCTGTTCATGTGTCTCATGGAGGCTAGACAGTGCAGCAACATCTACATATGAAATAGGAAACCCCCCCTGATTATTGAGGGCAGACTTGCATGAAGAAACATGGCATTACCATTAATCATATTGCCAGGCAGATTACCAAAGAAGATTTCCTGACCTTTGATAATACACTATGTATGATGAAAGCAATTTGAGAGATTTGAATAGAAAAGTTAATAACTAAAAATGGCAAAGCTAAAATTGAACTTCTTGGAAGCTATGATCCACAGAAACAAATTATTGTATATCCATATTATGGAAATGACTCTGACTTTGAGACTGTATATGAGCAATGTGTGAGTTGTTGCAAAGCATTTTTGGAAAAATTTCATTAAGGCTTACACTCATTGCTAAAGAACAAGAGTGAATGACATCAACTTTAAAATGGTGTATATAGGGGTGGCTAGGTCACTGAATAGAGCACCAGCCCTGGAGTCAGGAGGACCTGAGTTCAAATTTGACCTCAGATAGTTAACACTTACTAGCCATGTGACCTTGGGCAAGTCACTTAACCCCAATTGCCCTCCCCTCCCCGCTCCAAAAAAGCAAAAATAAAAATTGATGTATGTATATCAGTTGATGTGCAATCAAAGAGTAATAATATACATCAAAAATAAAAAATAAATGATTTTTTTTATATTTTGATTGGTATGGCACTGGATAAGTGAATTAATTTAGGTAGAATTGTCATTTTTATTATATTAGTTTGTCCTACCCGCAGGCAACTAATGTTTCTCCAGTTATTTAGATCTGACTTTGTTTATGTGAAAAGTGTTTTGTAATTGTGTTCATATAAGTTTCTGGGTTTGTTTTGGCTGGTAGACTCACAATTATTTTATAATATCTACAGTAACTTCAAATAGAATTTCTCTTTCTCTTGCTGTCGGGCTTTGTTAGTAATATATACAAATGTTGAAAATTTTGGGGGGGTTATTTTATATTTTGCAACGTTGCTAAAATTACTTATCATTTCAAGTAGTTTTTTTTACTTGGTTCTTTAGGATTCTCTAAGTATATCATCATATCATCTGCAAAGAGCGATAGTTTTGTTTATTCTTTGCCTATTCTAATTCCTTCGATTCCTTTTTTTTCCTCATTGCTAAAGCTAACATTTCTAGTACAATATTGAATAACAGTGGTAATAATGGACATTTTTGTTTCATCCCCAAACATATTGGAAATGCTTCTAGCTTCTCCCCATTGCATATAATACTTGCTGATAGTTTTTGGTAGATGCTACCTATCATTTTAAGGCAGACTACATTTATTCCTATTCTCTCTAGTGTTTTTAATAGGAATGGACATTAAATTTCATCAAAAGTTTTTTCTGCATCTATTGAGATAATTATATGGTTTCTGTTACTTTTGTTGTTAATATGATCAATTATGCTGATAGCTTTCCTAATATTGAACCAGCCCTGCACTCCTGGAATAAATCTCACCTGTTGTAGCATATTGTTCTCATGATAAGTTGCTGTGATCTTTTTGCTAATATTAGAAAACAGTTTGGCAAAAACTAGGCATAGACTACCATCTCACACCATATACGAAGATAAGATCAAAATGAATAAGTGATTTAGCCACAAAGGGTGATATCATAAGTAAATTAGGGGAACAAGGAACAAGTTGCCTATCAAATCTATGCATAAGGGAAGAGTTTATGACCAAACAAGAGATAGAGAGGATCTCAGGAAGTAAAATAGATAATTTTGATTAACAAAGTTAATAAAACTTTTTCACAAACAAAATTAATGCAGTGAAAATTATATAGAAAACAGGAACCTGGGGGGAAAAAGCTTTTTAGCAAGTTTTACTGATAAAGACTTTATTTTTAAAATATATAGGGAACTGAGCAAAATGTATAGGAAAACAGGGAGTCATTCCCCATTTGATAAAGGATCAAAGGATATGAACAAGGAACTTTCAGAAGAAAACAAAACTATCAATATTCACATGAAAAAATGCTCTAAATCACCACAAATGCAATTTATAACAACTTTGAGATACCACCCTGTACCTATGATATTGGCTAACATTACAGAAAGGGAAAATGACAAATGCTGGTAGGGATATGGAAAAATTGACACACTAATGCACCATTGGTGGAGTTGAACTACTCTAACCATTCTGGAGAACAATTTGGAACTATGTCCAAAGGGCTATAAAACTGTGCATATCCTTTGACCTAGCAATATCACTACTGGGTATGAATCCCAAAAAGATTTTTTTAAAGGGTGTAAAGGACCTATTTGTACAAAAATATTTGTAGCAGCTATTTTTGTGGTGTCAAAGAATTGGAAATTGAGGGGATACCCACCAATTAGGGAATGCCTGAATGAGTTGTGTTATATGACTGTTATGGAATTCTCTTGTTCTAGAAGAAAAGATGAGTAGGATGGTTTCAGAAAAACCTGGAAGATTTATATGAACTGATGTGAAGTGAAGTGATGAGAGGCAGGAGAACATTATAGACAGCAACAGCACTGTAGTAAGGATAATCAGCTGTGAAAAACTTAGCTATTCTGATCAAGACAGTGATCCAAGAGAATTCCAAAGGACTGATGATCTGTCTCCAGATAGAGAACTTAACTCTAAATGCAGAATGAAGCATACTCTTTTTATTTTATTTTTGTTTTGTTTGTGGTTTTCTATTGCAACTGGCTACTACAGAAATAAGTTTTGCATGTTTTCACATGTATAATGGATACCAAATGTTTTGCCTTCTCAAAGAGGGAGGATTGTTGGGAGAGAGGGAGACGATTTAGAACTCAAAATTTTAAAAATGCTTGTAAATGGTTTTTTTTTTATATCTACTTGAGATGTATTTAATGAAATAAATAATTTTTTAAAGTAGCCCTCTAAAATGTACTCATAACATTGAAATTTAATCAGCACCATTAACATTTTGTCTATCATTTTCTTCAGTAGAGATGATCAAAATAGCCATAAATCAAGACATGATTTGTAGCATTTAAAAATGATTCCAAAGTGTAAGTGCTCATACTGCAAAGTTAACAATGAGCTCCTAGTTCAAGATGTCTAGGACACTCCAATTAAAATAAATAAATTCATTGTGGCTCTTTCCATGACTTTGGCACTTAGTGCCAGGTTGTGTAAATTCACTTAAAGTTCTTTACCCCTAACAACACTGGAAAAGGAGGGTTGGAGCTACAATCTTTGTTCTACAGTCCTGCCTTAATGGCAAAGGCTCTTTTTTTTTCTTTTACATAATTCTCTGAAAATTTCTTTACTTATCTCCACCATTCATATTTTGTTAGCATATCCAGCCTTCAACTGCTACCTGATGTTACAGAGTTATCTTGTCATAGTGAAAATAAGACAATTATTCTGAGACTTGGAAGAAATGGATTGAGCTAACTTGCCCCATGATGGTCAACAAGTTTCTTTCTTTTTTTTTTTTCAAATCAGGGGCTTTCAGTTTCATTAATTGATAAATAAAGAAATAAAAATAGATTAGAATTTCCTCTTTTGTGCCCTACATAACCCTGGTCTTAATTACCTTGTAATTAGTGATTTCACAAATGTGGAACTGAAAGGGAATTGATGGATTATCCAGGCCAGGGGTGGGGAATCACATATGGCCCTCAAGGTCCTCAAGTATGGCCCTTTGATTGAATCCAAACTTCACAGAATAAATCCTTTTATTAAGGGGCTGCAGGTTCCCCACCACTGATCTAGGCCACTTCCTTCATTTTAGAGATGAGTACACTAAGGCCTAGAAAGGTTCAATGAGTTAACTAAAGCTTTACTGATGGCCAGAACATCAAAAAGAATTCAAACAATTCATCTGAGTTTAAATGTAAACCTTTAAGTTTCTTTTGTGCCCATCTTGTATAGGAGAACATTTTGAGGCTAGCAATATTTTCTCTCTATTATATTCAACTAAATTTGTACAAAAATTTGTTAGATTTCAGAATTTTTCCATTATAAAAATAGTTCAGACTTGATTAATTTTGTTCTACAAGGCTTTCCCCAAGGATTAAACAGTAGTGATAAAACCAAAATTGAATTGGAAGAGAAACTTTAGGGCAGGGGTAGGGAACCTGGGACCTTGAGGCTATGTGTGACCCTCTAGGTCCTCAAGTATGGCCCTTTGACTGAAGTCAAACTTCACAGAACAAATTCCCTTAATAAAAGGATTTGTTCTGTAAAACTTAGACTCAGTCAAAAGATAGCACTTGAGCACCTAGAAGGCCACACGTGGCCTCCAGACCCCATGTTCCCCGCCTCTGCTCCAGGGGCTTTATACTGTATCCCCATGATGTCCCAAACATTGCATGTAGTGAGGGGAGAAGAGAAAGAGACAATGGAATTGACAGAACTAATTAAATATATCATAGAATGTTTCTACTCTTGAAATAGACTCATGAGTCCCTTACCTAAGGTATGTCAATCAAAATTTTGGGCTGCCACAATCCTCATATTCCAGGCCTAACACTGAGACTTCTTTTCCAGAACTGTCTTGATGTTTTTTTTTTTATGAATTGAATAAAGGCATAGATGACAGGCTTATCAAATTTGAAACCTGTACAAAACTACAAAGTAAAGGTAGCAGATGAAAAAGTTAGAAGAATAAAGATTTCAACACCTTTTAATATTATGCTAAATTTATTAAGATGAAATTTAGTCAATTTGCATTTTACACCTCATTTTAAAATAACACACCACTTCACAAATACAAGATGGCAGGGAAGAATGGGAGGCACAGTGTGCTGGGTCTTGGTTGCAGTTCATTTGGAAAAAAAAAAAGATCTTGGGGTTTTACTGGCTTTCAGACCCAATATATGTCAGCTGTGTGGTTTCATAGCCAGAATAGTTAATGCATTATCAAAATGCATTAAAAGGCACTAAGGACCAAGATTAGGAAGGGTTAGTCTCATGGGACTCTGCCCTAGTTAGACCATATTTCAATTTTTTTATTCAGTTTTGGCCATTTCATTAAAAAAAAAGGATATTGATAAGCTGGAGCATGTTCCAAAGAGGGCAACCTGCGTAGTGACATGCCCCAAGTTCATACCACATGAATTTGAGTTGAAGGAGATAGACTTGTTCAAAGTGGTGAGAAGACTTGGGCAGGAAAGGGGTCACGGTAACGGTCTTCAGGAGTTACTAGGTTTATCTATGAAATAAAGATTTGGCCTGTTCATTTGGGTTTCTGCAGGCAAAATTGGAAGCAAGAGGTAGAAGTGACAAAAAAGGTGTCTTTAGGTTTTACACAAGGAAGAACATCTTACTAATTGTTGTTGTTGAGTCATTCAGTGTATTTGTCTCTTCATGACACCCTTTGTGGTTTTCTTGGCAAAGATACTAGAGTGGTTTTGCTCATTTTATAGATGAGGAAACTGAGGCACACAGAGTTAAGTGACTTGTCCAGGGTCACACAGCTAATAAGTATCCAAGGTTGGATTTGAACTCAGGAAGGTGAGTCTTCCTGACTCCAGGTCTGATACTCTATCCACATCCAAAAATGAAATAGGATCACAGAAGGCCATGGTTTCCCCTTAAGTATAAGTCTGCAAGGAAAACTTGAATGACCACTACTCTGGTATTTTGTATAGGGGATTGTGATTGGGATGAGGATTACACAAGGTGACCTCTGTGTCTCCACCTCTGAGATCCTGTGTATTTTACCAAACTTCCTATGGTCTCAAGCCCATTGCATACTCTCCACATCAACATTTATGGACTTTGTCAAGATATTTCAAGTTCTAAATGTCACGTGGCTAAATTAGTTTGACAAAGACTGGACTAGATGATCTCCAATTTCCCTTCAGTTCTAATGTGATATGAAAAAGTGAAGGATCATCAGAAAAAAAGAGCAAAATAAAAAGGAAAACAGTCTCTTAATGTCTCGTGTCTAAATGGTATGACCTAAAGTTTCCATTTCTTTGGAGCGCAGGAGTTGAACTTGATGTCTTTGTTCCAGTTCTGATAGTCCGTTGCCTATGTTTCTCAAAAGAGATGTTTCTGGAATGCACTTCCATTCTCATCCAATTGTATCACAACTGGAGAAATCCTCATCCTTTTCTAACCTTTTGAAACTGTTCTAATGCCCTCCATGAAAACTGCTAAACCCTACTCCTGTTCTAATAAAGCTTTTTCACAATGTGGCCCTATCCTGTCCTTCTAGCCTTATTATGTATTTCTTCTCTTTAAGTACTCTAGTTTAACCAAGCTGGCATTCTTGCTGTTACTCACTTATGACATTCCATCTCCCTAGAATTATTCATAATTTCCTTAAAGATTCAGCTTAAGCAACCGCTTTCTTCCTAAGACTTTTCCTCTCTATCCCTCCTTCCCCTACCACCAATGACTAGGGAGTCCCCTTTCTCCTCAGGTTCCCTTGAATCTGTCTTGTATACATGAGTATATATACATATGCACACATATATGGTATAGATATATGTGTGTGTAATTCTACATACACAACACACATATATACAAATAATACCTATATATATATGTATGTATATATAAACATACACAAGGACATGTGCATGTTTTTGTTTTCTTTCCCCATCAGATTGCATTGAGCACTAGAACTGTTCTGCTTTGGTCTGTGTATCCCAAAAGCCCAGTACCCAATGGTCTCCTATTGGTAGTGATTTCTCACTATCCAGCCCTTGATAGTCATTCCAAGTTATGATAGTTTAACATTTCTGTTGAGTAGTGAGAGGCATTCTTAGGTTATGTAGCAGCCTGTAAAATGAGCTACACTACAGCAAATGTATCTCAGTGGAACAAGGGGTACATTTTGCAAGCACGGGCTGATGGATGGCCCTTGAAAGGCATTTAAATTTGGTACAGAGTAAATGTCACAGAATCGTAGAAGGTATCTGAGTGACCTGGAGGCTTAGGAGAAAGCAAGCAGTGCGACTCTAGGAGCAGTCAAAGAAGATCATTTTGGACAACATTTAGTATTGATTGGCCATTGTACATAATTACAAATAGTTCTTAAACACTGAAGAAAAGATTGTCTGTCTCACTGAGAGATTGGTATTTTTCCACATGCTGTTTAGAATTCTAGGGAGCTGGGCCATAGCAATATTTTGTTTTGGAATTCAAGAGTTGTTATATAACCACCACTAGTATCAGGATCACAGATTTGAATTTGGAAAGGCCCCTGGAAGCTGAATAATCAAACCTCTTCAGTTTGCAAATGAGGAAACGGAGGTTTAGAAAGCAAAGTCACTTGCCCAAGGTTACACAGTTGACAAATCTGGGGTTGAAACCCAGGCACTCTTATTGCAAATTCAGAACTCTCTAGTGGTGGGCAGCCTGTGACCTTGAAAGCACATGTGGCCCTGTAGGACCTTAAGTATAGCCCTTTGACTGAATCCAAACTTCATAGAAAAAAAGCTCTTAATAAAAGGATTTGTTCTGTAAATACTCAGTCAAAAGACCACACTTGCAGACCTAGAAGGCCACATGTGGCCTCGAGGCCACAGGTTCCCAACCCCTGCACCGTATCATACCATTAGGGAAGTACTGCCACCTAGTAAAGTACCATATCCCACCTAGAGGATTATACTGTGTTTGATGTGAAGTTTTGCTATTTAAATATTCTTCAGACATTTATTCATGTTAAATGGAGATATATGATTCTGTCAAGTCAATTATTAGCAGAATAAATAGAAAGTCTTATATTGTTTAAATAGCAGATGTGTTAATACAGAGTAATTATGTTGACTGAAAATGAGCAGCTTCATCAGGCAGGCATACATTTTTTTTCTTCCTTCTAGTGTCAACACTGAATGTGTTTTAATACACCGGAAAATTACTAGGCAGATCTGAAATAGGGAAGCAATCACTGCAGGCTTTGTTTGAAATTCCCCTGGAGAATAGGACAAATAAAATGATTACAGTTATTTGAACAGTCAGGACTTTATAGCTGTTCACTTAGAAAAACAATCTCCCAATTAGCTGACAATTGATAGATTCTGATATTTACTGAAGCGGGTTTTCTTAGAGTATTGATTGAAACGTCTATTCTTGGAGGTAACCTGAAAGAAGACTGTCCTCATTATATTGCATAGGTAGGCAATTTTGGGCTTTGGAATGTCACTGTTATACTCCAGACAGACATTTATCCTGTACTGGCAGAGTTTTTGCCTATATCATTTACCAGCATTGCCTTATATTTACTGTAAATGACGGCGTGTTCTTAACTGACAATGGATAATTTCTGATATTTACTTCAGTGGGTTTTTCTGTGGAGGTATTGATTCATACTCCATTTTTGGAGGTTATCTGAAAGATTGTCTCAATCATGTGCATACAGTTTTGGCTTTGGTAATCCAGTGTTATAGTCCAAATAGACCTTAGCCCACACATGGCAATATTTGTCTGCATATGTAGTGCATTTACAGTAAATGATACTGAATTCTAGAAATTTCTTTTCCACGCTAGAAATTTCTTTCCATCTTCAGCAATGGTTCTTGAATTTAATTTTGAATTTCTGGTTTGTTTTTGTTTTTAGTTATTGGTATCATTAAGTTTTGTTTGTTTGTTTGTTTAAATGTAAATGTAATCCATGATGGAGAACTCCATACCCCAAAGATCCTTTGTTCATACAGCTTGGTCCAATTCTTGAGTCTAAACCCTAAGCCAAGAATTTGGAATCGTTCCTACAAAATCTCTTAGTGTATTCATAGTACAGCTCATTTATAGATTTCTTCCCAAATGGGGTCCCCAGTTCTGGCATAAGCACTTGAATTACATGGATATCATATATGGAATAGGTTTTCTTTTACCTCAAAGAAAATTCAGAAGATTCTGCAAAGGTACTATAAGTACCCAGGAGTTATTCAATATCTCCTGTATGCAGCCCTCATTCTGTGCATATAGCCACCAACTTATTTCAGGTTCTTATCTATCCCCTCTTGTCCAGACAGCTCCAGCAGCCTCATGTTTGGTCTCCACGCCTCGCCCCTCCCACCACCCAACTCCATTCTCTATACAGCTATCAAAAATGATTTTCTATAAGTGCAGATCTTACCATGTCATTCTTGAATTCAGTAAATATCATTGTCTCTCTACTACCCCTGCCATATAATATAAACTACTCTGGATGGATTTTTAAAGCCCTTTACAAGCTAGGCCCAACCTATCTTTCAAAGCTTTTTATGTATTTCTCCTTTCCCCCCACTGTATGACCTAGCCAAATTGGCCTTCTATTTTCTCTTCATACTCAATACTCCATGCTCTGTATTTGTATTAATAAACTCTCATACATGGAATGTACTCCTTTCTTCACCCTGCCTCATGGAACCTACCACTTCAGGACACAATTCAAATGTCATTTTCCTGATCCTCCCAAAGGCTAGTGCCCTTCTCCCTCCTAGCCTTTACTTAACTATCTTGTGTTTATTTTTCATTTATCCTGTTTATAGCTATTCTGTATTTATTTATCCATATGTAGGTAAGTGGTGTCTCCCAAGGTCATTGAGCTTAAATTGTTGAATTCATCGTATTTGTATCCTCATGAAACTAGGCAGATTTGGATAGAGGGCTAGGCCTGGAGTCAGGAAGATCTGAGTTCTGTGTGAAGATCTGTGTGACCTGTGGAAATCTCTTAACATCTGTTTGCCTCAGTTTACCCAGCTGTAAAGTGGGACTAATAATAGCACCTACTTCACAGAGTTGTGAAAAACAAATGAGATATTTGTAAAAAACACTTATCACAGTTCCTTGCACATAGTAGATCCTTAATAACTGCTTGTTGATTGATTAGATAGATAATAGGAACAAAAGAGCACTTAGCAGTCCCCCAAGTCATCCCCTTCCCCAGCAAAGAAAATTGGGTTTTCCAATGCAGTGGTATTCTCATAGAACTGCTCTCTTGAACAGGATCATGAACATTCCCTTCTAGACTTACAGTGCCATCCTGTGGTTTAGATTCCTTATAAAGGTAAAGATGCTTTGAGGCTTGCTGAAGATCAGTCCTCTTCCTCTTGGACCTGTATTCCATAACTCACTAGCTTTGCTGCTCAAATAGATAAAAGATGGATAGCTGTTGTTCATTTGTTTCAGTCATATTCTACCCTTTGTGATCCCATGTGGGCTTTTCTTGACAAAGATATTGGAATGGTTTGCTGTTTCTTTCTACAACTCATTTTACAGATGAGGAAACTGATGCAAACAGAATTAAGTGACTTACCTAGGGGCACACGGCTACTGTGTCTGAGATGATGACTAGAGAGAGAGAGAGAGAAAATGTATTCAGTCCTCACAAAGATCCAGGCACAGTGCTGAGCAGTGGGAATGCAAATACAAGAAAGCAATTTAAACCTTGCCATCAAGGAGCTTATACTGTAATGGTGAAAGGCAATAGGCAAAGGGTTTCTAGATAGGATGGGTATGGAAGAGGAGCACGGTGAGGAGATGCTAGCAAAGTGGTCTGGAGGCCTGCGCTTCCTGCCCATAAAGATGATGTAAAAGCTCAACATCCCCTTCAAAATGTTCTTCTTTTTCTTTTCTTTTCTTTTCTTTTCTTTTCTTTCTTTTCTTTTCTTTGTCATTAACACCTCTTCAAGAGAGACTTTTATTCCTTTCTGGTGAGGAAGTGGGGATAGGTCCTTGAAGCTGGCTTCTGTGCTCTCTTCAGAGAAGGGATACAAGGCTAGAATTATATCTTCCACACACCTAAAAAATTGCTATTTCAGGGGAAATTATTTTTTCTTAAATTTCAGACACTTCCCTGGTTACTGTCCCTTAAGGGATTCTCTAAGTTCATGACTGAAGTCTTGACCGCTTCCACCCAATGCTAGCTGCACAAAAGACCATCACCAATAGTGAATAGAAAACACATAACTATTCATGCAGAAGGCATAGAGGGTATAAATAATTAAAATATAGCAGAAAATACAGAAGTGAATGAGCTCTCCCACTTGGATACAGACAAAGAGACAGAGAGATAGAAACAGAGAGAGGCAACAGCATAGAGAGAGACAGACCTTAGTCTCACTGAAGGGAAAATTCAGAAATTCTCTGAAATTTCTAGGAAAGCCCCATCCCTTCTCTTTCTATATTTAGCTAGCCTAAGTTTGAACTCTGAATTGAGGCTAAAGCTCTATATGTAGAATGAATTGCAAAGCCTATCAATACAGTTCACCTCTAGTCAACTCTCTCTATCTGGATGTGTAGCAGAGGAATCACTCACCTGGTAATCTAGATGGATTGATGAGATATCTATCATGGAAACTACACAGAATCATTCTGTTTAGTTGAGCTCCAGTTCTTGAACCACAAATAGACTTGATTTAAGTTTCCATTAGAAGTATGAGATTGATTACCACAGAGGGCTGGGAATTAGATGGCAAACATGATTCAGTTTCTGAAATACTCCCCATCTTAACCTAAACAGTAATAATGCATCAGAGAGAAGACAGGAGTGTTGTCTTTTATGTTCTTCAAGATCCTTCTTGTACTTTCAGAGTATTTTCTCAACACTCCTAATAATAGTTGGACATGCCCTATGATGCTGAAAAACTAGAGTAAAAAAAAAACCAGTCTCCAAAGGTCTGGTTTCAGTATTATAGCATTTTAAAGCTGTAATTTAGAAGGTTATAGATCATCTTGTCTAACCCCTCTCATTTTACAGATATGGTTATTAAAACCCAGATATAAAACTATTCATGTAGGGTGGAACAAGTTCTATAGTCAAGATTTAAACCCAGATCTTCTAAACTGAGTGTTTTTTATAGCAGAGATCATGCTACTTGCTTAAAAGGAAATAATTGATATTGAAGCATTTTGAAAATTATTTAAAGCTCTGTGTAAATGAATATTATCACCATTTTCTTAGTACATTTCAATTATACAAAAAATCTGTATCATTTGAAATATCTTCCCCCCCCCCCTAGAAATGGTTTCTAATTGATTAATATCTTAGATTTTTAATCTTGAAATTTCTGGTAGAAAGTTCCTTGTGCTGCTTTATCCCATTTTTGTACTTGTCTATCACTGGCCCATATTCACTTAAATACAATGTATTGTGTATTATGATGGCCTTGTACTCAAGTAATACTACCATTTGTGAAAGATTGTATTCTGGAAAAAAAAAAGAAATTACAAATAAAATGATTTAACTCAAATCAGATTTCCCATAAAATACAATTATGCTAGGTGGGTTATATTCCTAACTAAAGGCATTATGTCCCACATTTAAAAGAAATGACAAAAGTAAGGGGAATTGGACCTGTGATTTCATCCATTGTAGTGAAACCTCTTCTACCAATATTTGTTGGCATGATCTCTGCAAATTACAGTCATAAAGAGTTGTCTAGAATGCTGACAGATAAGTGATTTGCCCAAGATCATGTGTCAAAGGTGAGAATTGAACATATATCTTCTTGGATCAACACATCACTCAGCCTTGAAGGAGAATGATCCTGGGAAGCAGAAATGAGAAGTGAATGTCTTCCACACATCAGGAAACCATGTATGGGGGCAGCAGATGGATAATTGTCCATTGAGTCCAAAAAATGACTAGTAATCCAGTTTGGCTAGAATGAAGAGTGTCCTGGAGGGCAGTTATACAGACTAAGTCTAAGAAGGTAGATGAAAGTAAGATTACAAAAGGGTTTAAATGCCAAATTTAGTAATTTGCAATTTATCTTACAAGACACTGAATAGGGGAGTGTTGGGTTCAACCCTGTACTTTGGGGAGATGATTTTGATGATGATGTGAAGGAGAAATTGGAAGAGGGAGAGACCAGAGAGGAGGCTATTTCATCAATCTCCCAAGGAACATAATGCTATGGATAGCATTAGGTAGCTATGTGGTACAATGACTAGAGTACTAGGCTTAGCACTTGGCACTTAGCACTGAGTTCAAATCCTCCCTCAGACACTTAACTATCTCAACTGAGCTAAGAGTAGCATTTGGTACATCCTTTGTCTGGTGGCTTGAGGTGATAATACATCTCCTGTTGGCCCAAGCCCTCTCAAACAGATCAGAGTAGTTGTGCATTAAAAAACTCCTTCATATTACCTGCTAGCAGCAATAAAATGACTGCATGTTTTTACTTATTTTATTAAGGAGCTAAGATGTGGGTGTCAGAGGATTTCTGTGCAAGTTTTAAAAATATTTTAATTATCAGGTATAGGAGTACGATTTATTAATCCTGGGAAGAGGAAATCTTGGCCAAATAGAGAAAATAATGAAATAGGAATAGAAAATAATTTATATGGTACTGGTGAGCAATATTGTTTTCAATCTGGACTGCTAGAGGTTGGTACAAGTGATAACAGTTGAGCAATCCGGGGGCATGTTTGTGTTTTGAGTGGGTAAGCTAAATGACTGTTTAGGTTTGGTAGTTTTTCTTCTGTACAAATATTCTTTTTGAAAGCATCTGCCAGGGGGCACTGTCTGATTAATTCCAAAGGCAAAGTATTTCATCTTCAGAGGAATATTTTAAGATGCTTGTGTTTGGGAAGGAGCATGAGGGATAGGGGAAGGGTGTTTGTGAAAAGAGAACAGATGAAATGGTATGGTTCTAAGGACAGTGATTTCATAAGTCTATAAGCTGAGTCAATTTGAGACATAAGGGAAATTGAAAACAAGCCATTTGGATAGAGAAAAGTGATAAAGTCAAAGGTTTCTGTGACTTCAAGAAAAGACTGGTTACTGTACTCACAACAAATTTTATTCAAGGATAATTGAAAAGAGGGAAAGCTTTGCGGCCCATATGTATTGAAGAAAAAGATATCATGCCTCTTAGGAACAAGTCAGCAGCTACTGTATTATATTTCAGCACATAACTGGGAAGATATGAAAGGAGGGGAAACCATATACAGGTTCTTACAGTTTAATATTACAGCACTGTAGCTGTGTGAAGAGGTAATGGTCCAACCTAAATTTCTCAACAAAAGTACTTCTGGATCTTTATATGAATAGAACTATATTAATAAAGGGCAAGGTGATATTAGACACAGTTGTTTAAGTGCTATTTAGTACATGAGACTATCACCCTTTACCTTATTCCAGGTTAGAAAACAGAAACATATACCCAGAAACATATATTCAACTCTATAAAAAATTTAATTTATTAAAATAATAGTGAGAGACAGGAACTAAACCTGGGATTTCATTGGTTTGGGGAATTGCTCGATGAGGAAACATCCTCTATTGATGAAGGTTAGCACTATCTCTGCAACTTAAAATCTTTCAAGCAGGGGATCTTAACCTGTGTGTGTGTGTGTGTGTGTGTGTGTGTGTGTGTGTGTGTGTGTGTGCGTGTGTGTGTGTGTGCGTATGTGTTATAAAGCCAAGCATGAGCAGCTTTCCAGACTGTTTCTCTGAACAACTTTCAAAGTTCTGATTACACAGTATAGTGAACTCTCCATTTATTCAGTAACAAATTAAGGCAAAACATTCACAGAAAATCAAAATATAGCATTCCCCACATCACAGCTCAACAACTTAACACAAAAATGGCCACAGAGTTTTCACCAAAGTGGTCACACAGTTTTAAATAAAGTACATTCATTTAGTAACTCAGTCATTTAATAAGTCCTTAATTCAATCACAAAGTATAAAGGTCAAAGTCCTCCACCCATGGGGTACAATTAAGTTACAGTATCATCAGTCACTATTAAGTACCCTAAGGGGTAGTGGAAAGTACAAAGGCCATCTACCCCTAAGTCACAATTAAGTTACAATCTCATCAGTCAGCATTAAATACCCAAGGGGAGGTCTTTTCATCTTGACTTGAGGCAGGCTTTCAGCTTCCATGGTTCCTCTTTCATGGTCCCAGCTCCTACCTGAATCTAACCAACTGCCACCTGAGTTCAAAGGCAGACAGCTCCCAATTGCTTGTCCAGCTCTCTGTGCAGTTCCTGTTCCATACTGAAGCTCACAATATCTAATCTACCTCAAATCCTTCACAGTTTCTGTTCCTGGGAAGACAAGGCTTAACAAAACCACAATAACATTCATCCACATTGCCAGCATCCTCATCAAAATCACTTTTTGCCTGTGAAATCAGCATAGACCCAAAACAGACAGACAAAGTACAAACACCACAGTCATGCTTCCTCTGGCAGCTATGGATAGCCCTCAGAAGTCTCCAGCAGCTTTGGCTGGTCCTTGGAAGTCTTCTGCAGCTCTGGCTGGTCCTTGGAACTCTTTGACAGCTCCAGCTGGCACTTGGAAGTCTTAGGCAGCTCCAGCTAGTTCTCAGAAGTCCTCAATAGGAGTTTGGCTGGCTCTCAGAAGAATCTCTGTTCTCAAAATCACTTTCTCCTCAAATTTCTGGCTGGTTCTAGAAGAAGCTCTGCCACCATAAGCTCTGTTCTCAAAATCAAAATCACTTTCTCCAGCCTGGGCCTCTCCTCCTCAGCCATGCTGCTTGCTCCAAGAAGTTCTGTCTCAGTTCTCATTTCTTCTCAATTCTCAGTTCAGTCCTCAGTCCAGCAGTAGCAGCCTAGCCTCCACATTGTTGCTAAGAGAAATTTTGGCCTCTTTTAGCTTCGGTTTTACCTTTTATAATGAATTAGCTCCTCCCTATTTCACCCCTTCCTGTTACAACAGGAAGTTCCTCCCACTGTGGGATTCACAAGTTCTGGATAATAATACATGATACAGTCACACTTGAAACAAGGTGCTAATTGCTTACCAATACAGGAGGATCTTCAAATTACATTAAGTGTGTGTGTGTGTGTGTGTGTGTGTGTGTGTGTGTGTGTGTGGATTAATGTTTTCAAATACACAAAACAAAATACCTGAT
>CM053583.1:76059084-76157352 GCA_028627135.1 Pseudochirops cupreus | reverse complement strand
ACAATCGCTTAGTCCCCCTGCTGTCTGCAGGCCACAGGTGGGAAGCTGCAATGTGGAGGCGAGTGCAAACCTCTGTCTTTTGCTTTTCCACTCTGGAGGCCTTTCAGCCAGACTGCTCCCCTCCCAACTTCCCAAGGCCCACTGACCTAGTTCTGAATGCTGCTCGCAGCTGCTGCTAATCTGCTCACCAGAGAGGCTCCTTTGCTCCTCCTGTCCAACCGCCCCCAGGGCACAGCTGCAGCTTCAGGCCAGGCTGGTTTCAGTTCACAGTGCTGATATGGTTCCTCATAGCCGAGCTGACTTTAGTGGGAAGTATCTTTGTGTGCGTTTTGGAGTCCTAGGATTGGTTTAAAGTCCTATTTTATAGGTATTTTGGGGTGGCTATGTGAGAGCTGCAATATGTTGCTGCTGCTACGCCACCATCTTGGCTCTGCCCCCCCCAGAGTTATTCTTAAAACAATATTGTTACTGTATATAATATACTCTTGGTTCTGCTTATTTCACTTTTCATTATTTCAGGCAAATCTATCCATGGTTTTGGAAATTGCAGGGGTGCTTGTCAATTGGAAAATGCCTCAAGAACTTATAAGTTTCTCCCAATCAGTTTTGCTATTACATACAGAAGGTAGACAAAGGATTTGTGCATTCCTTAGCATAAGGAAGGAATTTCAAGAGGAGACCTCTACGTCCTCCTAGAAAGGCTCTGGAAATACAGAGGGTGAGTCACTCAACTAGAGGAAGGATTTGAACCCACAACTTTCTCTGACTCAAGCACATCTTTCTGCTGTTGACTAACATTGCCTCTTTATCAAAGAAAATATTATTTTTAAAGGAGTAAGTTTGACTCATTGTAAAGCTAAGCACAAGCAACTTTCCAGAGGACTGCTACTGTGAACAGTTTTAAGGTTCTTATTACATAGCGTAATTAACTCTCTATTTATTCAGCAGTAAACTAAAGCAAAACATTCACAGAAGCCGAAGTATAGCATTCACAATGTTATAACATAACAACTTATCACTAAAGTGGACACATAGTTTTCATCAAATTGGCCACATAGTTTTAAACAAAAGATATCATTCAGTAAGTCCTTAACTCAATCATCCTTAAGGAGCAAGCTTCCTTAAGGGACACAAAGTACAAAGGTCAAAGTTCTCCATCCCTAGGTCACATTGCCTTAATCTCTCAGTCAGAAGGTCTTCTTTTTTTCCTGATTGGAGATTAGTTTCCAATCATCCTTAATTCAATCATCCATAAGGTATAGAATACAAAGTTCCCCCACACCTAGGCCACAGTCAATCATGATCTTCTCAGTCAGCAATAAATGCACAAGGAGAGGTCCTTTCATCTTCACTAGAGTCTGGCTCCGAAATTCAGTGGTTCTTCTTCCATGGGTCTAGCTCTTGCCTGAATCTACCCAATCATCACCTGGATTCACAGGCAGGCAGCTCTCAGCTCCTCATCCAGCTCCATATCGAAGTTCTCAGTGTCCAGTCCACCTCAAGTCCTTCACAGTTTCTGTTTCTGGGAAGACAAAGCTTAACAGAGCCAAAACAGCATTTATACACATTGCCAGAACCATCATCAATTCACTTTTTGCCTGTGAAATCAACATAGACCCACAAACAAGGTCTGAGAACTCAAGATAAATTGTCAGTACAGTCCCAGGACCTCTGGAACCCTCCTCCAGGACTTCTGTAAACAGACAACAAGAAAATCCTCTTTCAGGGCTTCCAGTAAGGTCCCAGGGCTTCTGTACAAAGTATCACAAACAAAAATCAGCACAGACAGAACAGAGAAACAGAGTGCAGCCACCACAAGTGTTCCCTTCTCAATTCTGCTCTCTACCAGCTTGTGCTTAGCTTTTTATCTGGTCATTAGCACCTCCCTGTACTACCCCTTTCTGTTGCATCAGCAGGTTCCTCCCACTGTGGGTTTCACAAGTTCTGTTTCTTAACAAAGACTTGATATAATCATGGGCAAGGCTCAAAAGAAACTTGAACAGAAACAAAGTACTAAATAATTGAATAGCTAAAACAAGGCTCTAAGTACTTCTGTGCTTGTCATTACACACATTTTGTTACTTTTAAAAATAAGAACATAAATTTAGGTGGGGCAAAAGTGTCTCTAATTGAGAAGTATCATTATAATGATAAGATGTATAAAACTTTGACCCTAACATACATATATATCTACATACATACAGATATAGCAGGTGTATGGGTGTGCATATCTATTTCCACACATGCATGTATACCCATACTTGTGTATATAAATGAATACATGTGTATTTAAACCACATACATAATCATGTTTCTATACATATGTGTATATAGGTGTATTGCATTCTATGTGTATATAACTACACATAAATGTATTTATACCACATATAAGTGTGTTTATATCTGTATCTAAATATGTGTGTATCTGTGTATCTTTATCTGTCTGTCTAACTATACTTTTAATCATATTTTCATAGCATAGATCATTTCAGCACATTAGTACTGAAGTCTCTCCCCAGCTCCATATCAATGAAACAAGTTTATCTGCTTTTTTCTGACAAATTATAAGAAAAGTCATCCTCTACGTTACTATGTCCCCGTGTGATTTATACACATATTAGAGTTGGCAGAATTGTGCTAGATATATGTCCTTCCTCCTAACAAGCCAAATCTGAACTATAGGCAAGGAAATTGATATTCATTGGGAAGATGTTCCTGATTCACTCCCCAGAATTCACAATGAAAACTTTTTTTAAAAGTTAGAAATTTTAAAATGCGTCACTTGGCTGTAATGTGAGACTGAAGGAAAATTGGAATTCAGAGTTGTGTATGAAGAGATAAATCTATAGATAGCTGAGGACTAATATATGGTTATTGCTGCATTGTAATAAAGGACTCTGCAGCCAAATCATAGGAACTCTGTTTTGTTCAAAGTAATCAAAAATGAACTTTAGAATTGTCTGGCAATACACAAAGACTACAATTATATAAACCTTCAACAGGAAGAAGTAAACAAACTCTGTTCAAATTCAGCAGTCATCATTAGTACTATGCTGCCAAAGTTAAGGGATTCGTTTTCCCTGTTAATTAATTATCTGACACTCAGAGAAAGAATAGTTTATTTGGGGTTTTGGTAGAAAGAATTTGTTGTGTCAGAACAGCTCTAAATTTGACATAAGCTAACCAGATTTCTCAGAATAAAATCTCTTTGCTTCAGAAGTCAAATTGTAAATATTATGGAATAAATACTCATTGATTTCTGTTCTTCACAGAACCTAACTAGACATGCTGTGTATTATCCTAATTTGAAGATGTATGACTCAGAATTCCCGTGGGAATGTGTGGAACAACAAGAACAAAATCTTACCATGTGCCAATTCAGAATATTTATATTGGATTCTGTTGGTACTCATCTTGATGTGAACACTCAGCATCTGAATCAGCAATCCAGGGTCTGCCCTTTCCATCTTTGTCCAAAGAGTCAAAATGCTGGCATGTCTCACTGAGGCTTTAGCCTGCTGGTTGGGGTCCACTATGTTAGCCAACCAATTCATATGCTGCTTGTCTTCCTTGGTACAATAAACTTCCAGTATCTTTCTTATGATGTACTGACTTCTATGTTTCTACCATTTGTAGCTCCCTTGACTGTGTCAGGAACCTTCCTTCTTTCCTTTGCACACTGAATGTCTGAAGGCTTTGACTCTGTGTACTGAGTTATGAACTGTTATTCTGATGTATATATTGTGAACAGCGCTATGGCCTCAAACATTTTTTTCCTTGATCTTTGTTGATCAACATTGTGAAGATTTAACTGAAACTAACCCAGCCTGTTTTATACTTTCTGGTCTGTGACAATGTAGAAAATACATCTTAGATACTTGCATGTGCAACAGAAGACAGGTCTACATACACACACGCACACACACACACACACACACACACACACACACACACACACACACACACCATTCCTTTATAGATTTAGTTTTCACTCCAAAGAAAGCATATGTTAGCAAGAGCTTGCTTAGAGATACATTGATGACAGTTTCTCTTTCTAGCCAAAGGATTTTTTTTCCTCACCCATCAGACAAGGAAAATAGAATATATAATCTAGTCACTAAAAAATTCAGACAAGTAGGCAAGGAAACATATGTTCTAGAGAGACAAACACCAAAAATAATTGCTTCAAGACTTTAAAATGCTGTCTTTACCCATTCTTTATTGATTGCATGTAGTTTAAGGCTTTTGACTTGTGGTTGTTGCCTCTGAGGTTGAATGGAGGTGTCAGAAGACTATAAATGGGAGTATGGAACAAAACAGACAAGGCAGGCATGTTTGAAGCCCAGAAGAATGTCATCCCTTTTCAAATGTAGCTTATATCACTGTAACCTTGAGCTGTTTTTTTTTTTTAAAGTGGTGGACAGTATGCCTTTTAAAAATAGTAATTATTTTCCTTGTTAGAGGATGGCTTGATTCAGTGGTTCTCAACCTTCCTAATGCCACAACCCTTTAATACAATTCCTCATGTTGTGGTGACCCCCAATCATAAAATTATTTTCGTTGCTACTTCGTAACTATAACTTTGCTGCTGTTATGAATCATAATGTAAATATCTGGTGTGTGGGATTTATTTTCATTGTTACAAACTGAACATAACCCACAGGTTGAGAACTGTTGGCATGATTAAAATAGTTAATACTTATAAGGATTTTTAGCATGTCTCACAAGGAAAATTTTGTTCACATTCTATGAAAATATTTTTCTTTTAAAAATCTAATTAATTTTACCATTATATTTCTGGGATCATTCTGAATATAGACTATCTTTTATTTACTCATATGTATAAATAGTACATTTCCTTATCCTCCTAACCTCTCCAAGTAATAAAACAAAACATCTTTTCAGGTAGAGACAATCTTTCGTTTTGGTTTTGTATTGCTAGCACTTTGCATCTATTAGGTGCTTAATGATAAAAATAATAATATGGAATTAAAAGGCAATATGGTTGTGGTTCTTGTTTGTCCTTTGTTTCTGAAGAGGACCAATGACATCAAAGGGTGATGCCTTGACTTGAATGTTAATTGGATTTAAGTGAGGCAGAGTTGCACAAAGTTGTTAGCTTCTCTTCCAAAGTCATTGAAATCCAGTGGCAGGACAAAAGTCAGGGTGTCTGACAATGGCTGGGGATGCAGTGGATGACCTTGGCATCTTCAACGTCCAACCACACTCTAAACGCTCCATAGTGCCTGCTTCAGCAGTCTTCATGACCTTAGGAACAAATTCTTCTCATCCACTCATTCTCCTAGGGAAAATCTTCACATTCTTGGTGTAGACATCCCCCTAATTTACTGATGGGTTTGAGGCCTGTTGGTTACTCTCAGTCTGTTTTAACTTATTTGTTGAGATGGTTTTACTGAGGTGTGGCCACTGCATGTGCTATAGCTTCTTGGAGCCACAGGTGAGAGTTGGGTGAATCAAGTAGACACCAAAAGTAGATGAAGCAGCCCTGAAAAAGGCTTAGCAGTCCTCACACCAAAAGGCACTAGGGGAAAATGAGCCCTTGCTTTGGCATTTGAACACCAGGGCTCAAGGCTTTACACTGTCACTTGTCTGTCATGCAAAAATAAGACATTTACTGAACTTGAATCTCAGTTTCCTTGCTTGTAAAGTAACACCAGTAATGCCTATTTCATTGGATTATTTCAATTTGCAACTTTATAAATTATAAACTACTATAGTTAATAAACATTTATTAATGGTAACAAACATGTATTAAGCGTCCATGCATAGCATTGGCGAGTCAGATTTTTTTTTTTAAAGACAGTCCTTGCCCTCAAAAAACTTGCAATGTAATGGAGGAAAACAAAAATAAAACTAAAAGGAAGCTGGAAATGCTAGGATGGAAAAGAGTGAAGCAAGAAGAAAGACTTGGCTTGGGGTCATGGTGGAAAAGTGAGACCAAGAAGTGAAAGGTAGTGTAGTCAGGTAAGAAATGAGAAGATTTCTGAACTAAGCTCTCTCTTTAAATAAAGATTTGGAGTTCATGGTCCCATGCTCCAGAGAGTCTGAGGGTAGTGATAATTTCCAAAGTCTATGAGATTTTTGTAGGATGATGAGATAATTCCAGAAATAAGCTTCCTGAATTATAGGGCTCAGTTAGAGAAGTTTCAGGGTAGTGAAGCTATATGAGACATGAGGTGAAAGTAAAGTGGAGTCAGAAAGACCTGGTTCAAATCCAGCCTCATATACTTACTAGCTGAGTGACTCTGGGCAAGTCACTTAAACCTTGTTTGCCTCAGTTTCCTCATTTGTAAAATGAGCTGAGAGAAATTGTCAAACCATTCTTGTATCTCTGCCAAGAAAACCTAAATGGGGTCACAAAGAATCAGACATGACTCAACTTTTTACTATATACTCAAGTTGTTTACCATGTGGTCAATTTATCGAATGCCAGAACTGGAAGGATGCTTTTGAGTTATCTAATCTGACCTGCTCATTCTGCATATGAGGAAATAGAGAATCAAGGAGTTGAACATATTGACCCCTAAGGAGGTGTATACCACTTTTAGCAAAATAACTAAAACAAAACTCTTATATTTTCTATTTTATTCTATTTCTCAGCACATTTATTGATCTTCCACCCAAGAGCATCACTTCCATTTTCCAGGATTTTTCAGAAATCATAAATAACATGCCAGTAATCAGAGTCTGTCAGATTTTTTTTAGCACTCCATGATAGAGTTCATCTTATCTGATGACTTGAGCTCATTGAGGGCAGCTAGGTGCTCTCTTCACCATCTGCTCACTAATTTGAGTTTCAAAACCCCTATTAAACTTTCTTTTAACCTTTCAAGTCTTGTTCATATTCTTGGTAAGGAGGATTGAAGTGAAGTATGAGTTCAGTAGTTCTGCCCTTGGCAGTGGTTCTATCCCTTCTTTGGTCTTTCTCTTGCTCCAAAACATCTTAACAAACCAACAACTGGCTCTGTATGTTGTCCTCACATTAATTACAAACCTTAGCTCATCCAGAGATTCAATTCTCTTGACTCTATTATTAAGACACCACTTCTAAAATTTATTTACCTAACCCCATTTCATTTCCTTCTTTCAAATATGGTATTACTCAATGGAGTACATGTAAATGGGAAGAATGAGAATTGTGTGATGACAGTTGTTGTTTTTATTTTGTTTTTTCCTCCATCCTAAATTCTACATGGATAATAGCCTGAGCAGTCAGTTTTCACAGTCTTCTGGAAGGTTATAACTAAGTGTTAACCACTTAAATGTGATGGGATGATAATCCACTTTGCATCTATTGCTCTGCCTGGTTCTGACTCCATGGAACAAGATACCCAAGAGGCAGGTATCCCATGATCCCTTGCCATCTAATTTCCCTGCCTCCTTTTATGTGTTGTCTCCCACCATTAGATTCTGAGCTCTTTGAGGGAAGAGACTGGCTTTCTTACCAAGCCCTTAGCACAATGCCTTGTACACAGTAGGCAATTCATAAATGCTGACTGGGTAATTGCTTAAAATTGCTAAGAGCAATCAAACTATTAACTCTCTAATAAGTATATTAGATTTATTGTTTCAGCCAGCATTTTGGTACTGTAAAAAGACCACTTGCTCTGGAGTTCAAAACCCTGGGTTCAGATCCAGCCTTTGATACTTGCTCCCTGTGTGACCTGGGCAAACAACTTTACCTTTGTGGGCCTCAATTTTCTCATCTATAAAATGAAGGGATTGTCCTAGATGACCTTTCAAGTCATTTGCACCTCTAAGTCTATGACCCTGTGCAGAAAGATCTAGTATTTAATGACTTTATTTTTCTTACTAGAGAAAAATGAAGATCCCTTTGTTCTCTGTCCTCAATCGGGATTGAATAAATGGAGAAATGCCCAAAACAAAAACAAAAACACTTTAAATTTACAACTGCCATGCCTTCATACTACATTGGGAAATACAGCTGAAACTTTGTTCACTCTCCCTGTACCTACTATGGTGAATTTTGGAAAAGTGAATTAGTATAATTGACAAATTATATTTTGCGAATTCTAATTTGCGAAGCCGATATCTACTACGTCCTTCTCCCCCATCCCCACCCCCGAAACTCCCAGATAAAATATGGCAAGCAAAAAAAACAAAACCTCTCTTATACAAGTGACTCAGCACAAAGTTATCAAGAAGGAAAGATAAGCTGGTTGATGCCCTAGGAATATTTGTTACTTAATCAATTATGGTTGAATAACTCTTACCAAAGTTTCACTAAAGCACCTGTTCTCGTTTCTTCTTTGTTTTATTTACCTTTATTTTGATTTCATACTATCTTATTTTTTTCTGAATCCCAGCATACCTAATTTCATAAATAGTTAATGATGCCAGTATTTTTCTTCATCCTTTACTTGGGGTATTTTGCAAACAATATTGATCATAGTGAGGGGTATAGTCACCAGTCTAGTTCTGAGAGATATCTAAGGAATTTTTGACATATAAGGAAACACGAAACTTGTTTATGTAAGGTTGAACTATATTCTCTGATTAATGTCAAAACTGAAGAAACTTCCTTTACCATTATTTTTTGACAGATGGTGACCTTTGGAGTTTCTCTCAATAAGTTCAGGAGGAAAATCAGTTATAACTATACATCCCCTGAACAAATCTCAGACCAGTAGACAACTTCATTTTAACATATATCAGGAGAGTCATTCTGAGGATCTGTTCTGATGAGTTTTTCTTCTATCTCCTCTCCAAATACCATCACTCATTGGACTGCCCCCATTGCTAGTCATAGTTAAGCAATCTCATGGCGATGGCAAACACACTGGCTCAAACTAAAGTAACATGTTAGGTTTCTTTACACTGCTTATCTTCTCCTCTGCAGACTTCCATGACCCTCTCATTTAAATTCAGTTGCCCAAATACCTTATCACCTAATAGATGCCAAAGAACATCTATTATACCTTTGTCCTATGGGATGTCATTTAGGAGAAAGTGGAAGAATGAGATCAGTCTCCTCTTAAACAGTTTGCATTCAGTGTTGTTGGGAGCAATATATCATAAAGGCAATTGGGGAGGTGCAGAGATTTCTAAATATCCCTGATTATATCAAGCTCTTTCAAGGACATTGTCGTTCCTTGCAATTAGATATATAGGGACCTTATGCTTCAATTCCTTTTCACTTTGCTTAATCTTTTCTTCTTGACATCCCAAATCAAAGACACTACTGCTAATCTTTGGATACCCATAGAGTCATACAACTTTGGAAGTCTTTGAGATCTGTGAAGAATGACAGAATTTGACAATGTGGAACAACCACAGTGGACATGTAGACCAATTCATACATGAAAGGAGTCCCTTCTTATATACCTGGCTTTTATCATCCAGCTTCTGCTTGAAGGTGTCCAGGGATAAAGAATCTAATAGCCAGTCCATTCCACATGTGGACAGCTTCAGAGTTGTTGTTGTTGCTGTTATTTCTTAAAATGTATTCATTTTTTGTTCCTTTCCCTGAAAGTCAAGCCTAAATTTGCCTCTTTGTGACTTCTATGCATCACTCTTCATTCTGTCTTCTGTGTCCCAAAAGATCAAGGCCAATCCCCCCCGATGTGATAGACAGCCCTTTTCGTTACTTGAAAACAGCATATTTCTTAAGTCTTATTTTCTTTAGGTTAAACATTACAATTTATTTTAGATATTCCCAACCTATTTCTATATGGCATACAATCAAGACCCTTTGCTATTTTGTTGCCTTCTTCTTTATACTCTCAAGATTTATTAATATCATCTAAAATTACAAACCTAATACTTAACTGAACACAATACTCCTGGTGATATGTAAGAATCTAAGACATCATTTACAGCAAAATGACATTAAAATAACTGAAAACATATAGTGCAATGGTCATTTGTGTTGTATGATAGCTCTTGGCACAAAAAATAGGGATCTGGCTTTTGAATTTATTCTACTTTTCCTTTCAAGTCAACAAGCATTGATTCATCCATTCAAGAAACATTTTTAAGGGCCTCTTACATAAGGGATCTGATTGAATATTTACCCTGTGCCTAGACATGTGCCACAGGGAATAAAATAGCATGGTCCTATCTTTGTTCCTGCATCTTGGAGCCATCCTGACTTCCTGTATTCACATGAGCAGATCAAGAGAACAGTAGTAGAGAACATATAGAGTTTTAATCCACTACTATTATCTATAAGTGTTATTATTGGTATTATTTTTAAGAGTTAACTAAACAAACAAACCATCACATTTTTTTCACAGTGCCTTCATGATTTAAATATATATTTGATATACAAACATGCATATGCATCTTGGAGTCATAACTACTCAAGTCTAACTCCTGTCTGCCATACTGTGTGGCCTTGTACAAAACCACTTACTTTCTAAGTATAATTTTCTGAGACAGTAAGTTACAAAGTTAGTGGCCTCTAATTATACAAGGAGCTTCCATACTGGGAGTTCCTGACACAGATGACATCAGAGCTCCAGACCAATGATACATGTATGGATGATGGGAAAAAAAAGGTACCCATGCAGTCACATGGGATAAATGTTTATCTCACATGTGCAACTGCAGTATGATTGAATCCATGATCTTGGCTCCAACTTCTGTGCATGTACCTACTTTCTCCTTTCCCTCTCACAATATTTCTAATTTCCTGGTTGCTCAGAATAATAAATCTGAATTCTGAACCCCTTGACAGCATTGCTGGTTTCTAAACAGTAAGTAATTAGCAAAGGATAATAACCCAAACCCTGGGGTTCTGATGTACACATTAGGACATCCACTGCCTTAGGGTTCCTCTAGCTCTCAAATGTACCCAGTTTGGGAAATAAAAGAGGCCGCATTAAGGGCAGTCTTGACTTCCTCTTGTGGTGATCCAGTTACAGCCAACATTTTAGTGATTTTATAGGCAGTGAGGTGGTGCAATAGTTAGAACATTGTTCCCAGAGTCAGGAGGACCTGAGTTAAAATCCAACCTCAGACATTCCTTGCTATGTTACTCGGGGCAAGTCACTTAACCCTGTTTGCCTCAGTTTCTCATATATAAAATGAGCTGGAGAGGGAAACAGAAAACCACTCTAGTAACTTTACCAAAAAAAGCCCAAATAGGATGACAAGTAACCAGACATGACTGAAACAACTTGACATCAACAATTGTTTCTGAATGTTTTCACTCTTCTTTCCTGGCCATGGGAGCCATTTCTTCACATTTAAAGAAATGGGACTGCATATTTGCAAATTTGAACTGTGGCAATATGATTGGTTCTTGAGTGAGTTCATTCAGTTTCCCTTTCTTTCATCTCCAAATTCCTTTTTTATTTGAATGTCTAAATAATGCTTAACTATGAAGACCAAAATAGACTAAGTAATTGCCACTTGTTCTTTGTCTCACTGTGCCATGCTGTGCTCTAAATGTATTTAATCCAGACCAAACTGGAGAGGTAAAACCTAATTTAATAGCTATCAATCACAGGCAGCAGTGCAGCAAGGTGGAGAGAGGGAGGTTAAGGAAGTACTGTCATTTTGTTAGGAAGGTCCATCTAAGAACAAATAAAATGAATCAGTACACTTTGCATATGTTAAATGATACCTCAGCCCTCAGAGACTCTTTGTGTGTCATCTTGTTTTTTTCTAAATATGCTGCTATTCCATTATTATTAATTGGGGGAGGCGAATTTAATGAAAAAGAAAAGGAAAAAAATATCATAACTAAAATATTTTATTCCAATTAAAGCCATTGGGCTTAGATGGGGAGGGAGAAAAGCAACATAAAATGGAATTTGCATAGTAATTTAATTAGACCTCCCTGGGAGGTATCAAGCAGCTGTTTTCCTAAGGCAGAGAATAGGTCATGCTTTGCAGCCTTTTTTTGGACCCAGGCTATTAGACATTCTTGTAGAAACTGCTGTGTTCATGTGGAGTTGCAGTTGTTTTCCAAGGAAACCAAATGAAATAGTAATAGTGTCTCGGCTATCTGTGGACCAGACCAGTCCTTCGGTTCAAAATAGGAATGAATCTTAGATTTCACCACAGCAATGCTAATTTCAGCAGAGCAATAGCCTAAATTGGCTAATGGATAGGATAACTTATTTTTTCTTTTAATTAACAAACATTGATTTTCTCTCTTTCCCATTCTCGTACGTAGCCAGGGGTGATGGGGTGAGTTGAGGATAGAAAATGAAGACTCATAAAAAATAAGATAAGCCAAGTAAAACAAATTTCTCACTGGCCATGTCTAAAAAATGGATTTCTCATTTTGAATATTGAGCCCACCACCTTTCTGTCAGGAGGTGGAGAGCAGTTTTCAACATTAGTCCTCCAAATTTGTGGTTGGTCATTGTGTTGATCAGTGCTTAAAAGTCTTTCAAAGTTCTTTGCAGTACCACTGTAGTTGTTACTGTATAAATTGTTCTCATGGTTCTGTTCACTGCACTCTGCATTATCATATAACTCAGTTTCTCTGAAATTGTCCCTTTACTCATTTTCTATAGCACAGTGGTATTCCTTTACATTCACATTCAACAATCTGTTGTCATTTCCCAACTAATGAACACACCTTTAGTTTCTAGTTCTTTACTGTTATAAAAAAAGGAGGCTTTTGGGGGGGGGGGGCATATTTTATCCTTTTTGTATTATGGAATTTTGAGTTTGATAAGGATCTTTGAAATTGTCTAGTCTGATCAGCTTCCCATTTTAGAGGTGAGGAAAATGAGGCCCAAAGCTGTGAAGTGATTGGTTCTAGGTCATGTTGAGATTAAGTAGCAGAGTCAAGGTCTGATCCTAAATCCCTCATCATAAAGGTTAAAATAAAGATCGTCAAAATAAGCCAGAAGAGTATCAAAGATTGACTATAAAAGAGGAATGAAAGAGGAAGGATAGGACAGGGGAAAAGGGAGACCAAAAAAGGACTGAGGTGGAAGAGAAAATCATTACCAATATAAATCAGATTTCCCTTTCACTACTATCATCAGTAAGCGTTGCATATGGAATCATGAGATCACTAGTGTAAATTTTATTGTCCCTATTTTTCATGTAAAGAACTTGAGGCTAGAGGTGGCAAAGTGGCTCAGTGAATAGAGCACCAGCCGTGGAGTCAGGAATACCCGAGTTCAAATCCAGCCTCAGACACTTAACGCTTACTAGCCTTGTGACCTTAGGCAAGTCACTTAACCACAGTTACCCTGCCCTCTCCATCCAAAAAGCAAAAAAATAAAAAGTTTTTAAAAAAAAGGAACTGAGGCCCAGAAAAGTCAAGTGACTTCTCTGTATTTCCACAAAAATTAAGCATCAGAACCACTTAGAAACCCATTATCTCTTGGCTCCAAATTTTGTGTTTTATCTTTTATGCCATATAATTATCTTTATTGATCTACCTTTGATTAAACTAGAATCTCTATGCATTCGTCCACTCTGTGAATGTTCACTCTTTTGTTCCATCTCTTTTGGTGAGCAATTGATTCCCTGGGTTCAAGAGCCACCTCTGTGTACATAATTCAATGTTCTATAAGCAAAGACCTATTATCTCTTATAAGCTCCTGTTAAATATCACTGATTGCCATTATGTACCAATCAGAGATTTTAACTGGATGAATTATAAACATATTAAACTCAACCTGTTCATAACTCCTTATCACTCTACCTTGAACCCTTCCTTCTTCCTAACTTCTCTATTTCTTTTGATGTCATCTTCATCCTTCTAGTCACCTGGGTTCACAACCTCAAAGTCATCCCTGACTCTGCCCTCCCATCCTCTTATTTGACAAGTAGCAGAAACTCTACCTTCATCATGTCTCTCCCACCCACTTTTGTGTCCATATTCATGGAGCCACCATCCTAATTCAGGGTTTCATTACCCTATACCATTGCAACAGCCTCCTAGGTTGTCTTTCTATTCAAGTTTCTCCCTCTTCTAATCTGTTCTCCACATGACTGCCAAAATGATCTCTCTAAAGCATATGTCATATCTTATCATTCCCTTGCTTAAGAAACTACTGTGATTTGCTACTCTTTCTGAAATAAAACAAACTCCATTTGGCATTTAAAACATTTTACAATTTAGCTAAAAAAGCCTACCCTTCCGGAATTGTTACACATTTCTCCCTTTCACACATTCAGTACTCCAGCCAAACCAAATTACTTGTGTCTTATAGGACTTTCCACCTACCATTTCCATGGTGTTGCTCAT
Source organism: Pseudochirops cupreus (assembly GCA_028627135.1). Classification (NCBI taxonomy): domain Eukaryota; kingdom Metazoa; phylum Chordata; class Mammalia; order Diprotodontia; family Pseudocheiridae; genus Pseudochirops; species Pseudochirops cupreus. The sequence continues at coordinate 76,143,146 of CM053583.1, read as the reverse complement.
TGACTAGAATGCTCTCCCTCCTCATTTCCACCTTTCAGAATCCCTAGCTTCTCACAAGATTAGCTCAAGTGCCACCTTGTATGCTGTGCCTGTCTTGATGGCCCCAATTGCTAGCACTCCTCCCCAAAGAAATGACTTTTATTTCCTCTGAATATATCTAAAGCATCTGTGGCCAAAAAATTATTCATTTTTGCCTTTGTAACTCCTGCATCTAGCATATGCCTGATACATGGTAGGCACTTCATAAGTGCTTGTTGAATGATGAATGGTGAAAATGTGTTAAAACAGACCTAAATTGCTTCTTTACCCCTCATCCAGTGTCCTGTCTGCTTTGTATACAATCCAAAAGGTATGAGCCCAAGCCTTAGGGAAGCTCTACAGGACTGGTCCAGTGGCTAATACTCCTAAAGGACCAGACATTCTCTGAAAAATAATAAATAAATAATAATACATAATAACATAAATAATAATAAAAAGCTGAATGAGTTTTGGATGATCTTAAGTTTCATATATAATGAATCAAACAAGTATCGGTTACATGCCAGATCTGAGTCTATCACTGCACAAGAGAGGGCTAAGGGGAGAAATAAATACAAGTTGTGGCCACTGCCTTGAAAGACTTTATCTAGTCCAGGAGCTACCCCCTGCCCCCATTAAGTTTCCCTTAGTAATTATCAGCCCAGATGTTGAGAGAAAAGGAAGACAAGTGTAATTTGACATACTTGGTAAGAGTTTTAGGTATACCTAGAAGTATAGGTAGGATTTGATTAACGACGAAGGGAAGAAGAAAATTCTAGATAAAGAAGCAGACTGAACAGAGAGAAGGCAGAAACGGTCATGGCATAAGTGTAGGACAATGAATGCCTGTGCCTCTCGGGCCAGCAGTGTTGGAGAGTACTGAAAAAATAAGTTGAGATTGTGAGATTTGAGTCAGATCATGGAGGGTCTTGAAAGCAAGGCAGAACAACTTGAACGAGATGCCATAGGGAGCAGTAAAAGTCCTTCAGTAAATGATTACCATATCAAGAGTTGTACTTTAGGAAAGGCAGCATCAAGTTGTGGCTCGAGGGCTAGCCTGGAAGCCAGGAAGACCTGAATTCAAGTCATTCTTCTGACCCATCCTGACTTTGTGAACTTGGGCAAATCACTTACTGTCTCAGTGCTCTGGGCAGCTCTCTAACATTCTAAGCACCAAAGAGCTTATTGACTTCCTTCGGGATAGGAAGTTAACTGCCTATTTCAATAAACCAGATCTACTCCCTATCCTATTTTTAAAAACTAATTTGCCAACAGTATGGAATTATGGGAGTGGGCAATCATGGTTGGTGGTCACAGGTAGACAATAGCCAAGGCAATGTAGCAGTCTAGCCATACGGGGCTGATGATATGAAAAGGAACTTTGAAACATAATTTTAAAGTCAAAAAGAAAGCCATTAAAGCTTAGAAACTATTGTCCAGTATGTCAGATGGATTCCATTATTTTCTGTGTTCCTCTTCTTTTTCCCTTCAAATATGCAGTGAGTCAAATAAGGTTAGAATGATGACTATCAGCCTGATGAAAAATACAAGGACAAGTTGCCTTCTGAAATTATGAATGGAAGCCAAAATATGTTTCATTATTAAGTTAATATCCTCTTTATTGACAGTGGGTCAACAAGAGCATGGGCAGATTTAGCTATACAAAAAATGGAATTTGAAAGACAGAATAATAAATTTAACAGTCTAAGATCAATCATTCACATCAAAAGAAAACAGCACAGCATGAGCAGAACAAATAGCAATAGAAAATTTCAAATGACTTAAAGGGAGTCCTAGAGAAATTCTGTAATGGAGGTTCAGGGTCATAATTAAAAATAAGCTTGTCTTTCCTTTCCCTCTTCTTCCTAAGGAGCAAGATCTGGTTTGTACTCATTGTGGATTTCTGGACCCAGCATATTATGCTTTATTTAGTAATTGTTTGATAAATTTTTATTGAATGGAAATGAAGAGCAAATCTTCAAGGACTGTAATAGTTTGTATGTACTAGGGCTGTACGTGGCATGGTTCCGTGAACTTTGGAGAAACTGAGGTCCTTAAATATCTTGTTGAATTACTTAGAATAGAGAAGATTGTAAAGTAACAGAAAGTTCATAGGATCATAGTTTTTAGAGCTAAAAGGAATCAGAGAGATCAACCAATCCTCTTTTCTGGTTTTGAGATGAGAAAATTAACATTAGACTTGCAGTAAAGGGCAGAGTCAGAATTTGAATCCAACTTTTCTTGCATCAAGTATAGTTATGTAATAATCATCATATAATGCTAGCTTACTCTTCATAATGCTCCCAATGTAAGAAAGAGCCTGCTTTCTCATAGCCCCTACAACAACAAGTTTTGTTTTAGCTAATTGTGGTCATCCTTATATTCCTGCACTATGTCCATTCAGAGAATTTTAACTTGGCATATTCATTCTGCATTGAAATAAGCAAAAAGATACCTCAGTCCTCCTGAGTTTCTGTTGAATGGATATTCATATGACCAATAGATCCACTGAATATGCTACAATAGAATGTTTCATAAGCTTTGGCTGTATTTTTTGTCAAAAATCTCAGTCACAATCATAATTATTCAGTGCATTGTGTAAAGGATGTCCTGGCCTCCATCAAGAACAAGCTACTAGTTAAACTTTATAGCTGTTCCTTTTCACTTTACAAAAAGTGGCTGATGTGTTTCTCAAGGATAGACTTACAAATTTGAGGTCTTTGAAAAAATGTGCTTTATCCTCTGTTTCACAAGTTACCGCTGTTTTACATATAAAAGCCTGGGGCACTGGGAAAAGGTTTATGGTCTTTTAATATTAACACATATTTCTTTGTTTTTATTTTTGTTTTTTTCTTTTCTCAACCTAAGCTACTGTGATTGAAGCTAGTGACTTAGATTACATTTAGTGGATCCTTGTTTTCACATTGTATTTGAGGACCGTGACATGCAACTGCTGTTTGGGTAAAACCCCTTATGTTGAAGTCTGGTGGGTACTTGAGCAAACAAAATATCTTTCTATAGAGTCCTGTCTTAGGTATGATTCCTCTCTAGAATGAAATGTGTTACAGTAGGCAACAAGGTAGCTCAATGGATAGAGAGCATCACCAAGATCTGAGTTTAATTCCAGCTCAGACCCTTTGTAGTTGTATGCCTTGCACTTAACAATGTCTGGCACTAGTAGGTGCTTAATAAATGTTTATTGACCAACTAATTAATCCTGTGCAAGTTATTGAACTGCCGCAGGTTCCCCAACTGTAAATTGGGAATAATGCTAGCACCTACCTCACTGTGTTATCATGAGAATCAAATGAGATATTTATAAAGTGCTTAGCAAAGTGTCAGGAACATAGACAAAAAGTTCTTCCTCCCCTGATTTATTTTCTTTCTTTTCTTTCTCTCCCCCTTCTTTCCTTTCCTCCTTTTAAAAATTAAGTCAATTAAATATATGCATTAGATGTTTCTATTCATGTATAGGAGGACAGACCAAGAGCAAAGAATAATACTATGTTGATCAAGTAAATTTCTGGACACTTTTACATAGAAAGAGGGGAAGGGGAAGGTCTTATCTTTATCTGGCAAACATTTTTAGAATTAAACTGCTTTGTTTATTTGAACTGTTACTTCCCCTCCCCCCACCATGTCTCCTAGACTTAGACTATGTCTACCTAACAGAGTAAGTAATAGAAGTGAATCATCTGACCCATTTGGCATTTATCTACCTAGATATCACACAATTACAAGATTTAAGAGTTGCAAGGGAATCATTGTCCATCAAGTACCTTGAAACTCATATTCAAAAGGTGTCCTTGCTACAATCTTCTCAACAAATGGTCATTGGAGCCTCTTCTTGAAAATCTCCTCGTAAAGGACACCGTTACCTCATAAGGTAACCCATTCTACTTTTCATTGACTTCAATGCTTAAGAAGTTGGGTGTTCATGTTGTTATTATTATCATTTTTTTCCCTCTTATATCAATCTTAAATTGACCTCTTTGCAATACCCATTCTGTTTCTGCCCTATAGGGTGAAAGGAACAAGTTCATCCCCTGTTCTGCATAATGAAAAGATTTTAGTACATTCCACGGAGCAGTTTATGAAATTAGAAAGTCATTAGTGAAGATCACAGGATTAACTAAGTAAGATTAGGAGTTACCAGGATGCCTATAATTTTGCCTTGGGAACCCTCATCCCTCTCAGGACACCCCAGCAACCCAACACAGACCCACAAATATAGAATTCCCCAGTTGAGAATGCTTCCCCAAAGAACTTGCTATGCTATCATAGGACCTCCCAAAAGACAAGGTAGGGAGGATTGTTTGCCAACACTAGCCTTAAAATGCAAGATTAGAAATATCCATGGCCATTTATTCTAGGAAGTAATAATCAGAAGGAAATGTTTAGGATACTTCTCATTAGATGAGTTGTATGAATATTAAGGTACTGCCTAAATGTTTTGCTTTTAAAAAAATTATTGTGTAAATATGGTCATGAAATAGCATAGAAGTCACTGATTGACTGAATGACTGATACCTGGCAAGCTCATTGCCTTTCCTATGGTACATTTTCTGAATGAAGTCTTTTATACCACTCTGACATTGGTTGATCACACATTATCGAGGAATTGCTCTTATGTACTTTGTACTTTTAAACTCTTATACATTACTATTTTCTAAACATACAGCCAACATCTTTTCTACAACTAATTTTTGTTTAGAGTTTTTGAAGTGTTGATAGAAGGAGGAATATTGAACTAGCAGTGAAGAGAGCTGAGTTTAAATTCCCCCTCTGCCTTATTAGCTAGCTACATAACCTTGGATGTCTTTTTTTTTCTTTACCACTTTGGGCCTCAGTTTCCTCATTTGTAAAATGAGGTGGATCATCATGATCACTAAATCTTCCTTCAGTAATAACAGTTTCTAAGTTGAATAAAATCAAACATATTAATATCGCATGTGATATAGTGGTAGAGGACTGAAATGCAGGCAAATCACCTGGGTTCTTGTTTGAATTATTCTATTAAGGAACAGTGGAACCTTGGAAAAGCCTCTCTGAGCCCCAATTTCCTCACTTGTTACAGGAAGGGATAGGAGTGTCTCGTCTCTGAGGTCCCTTCCTGCTGATAGTCTATGTTATTCTTTTCATTTATGTGATTTGATGATTATAAATTGTTCTTATTTCCCTTCAAAAGTCACTCTTGGGTAAGCAACACAATGTATGAGTCCTTCCATGCACCAAGGGTGAGGATGAAAATTCAGGTATCATTAACAGACAGCAGAAGAAGGATGAAGGAAAGAGAGAGTAGATATGTATTTTCTACCACCATACCCTGTTGACAGCTGCTGGAAGAAGAAGAATCACCTTATCTCCAGGATCACCCTGGACCACTAGTAAAATGCATATGCTGTGTAGCTCCTGAACTTTCTTACGAGCAGAATTCTGTGGAATATCAACCTGAAATAGTTGTACAATCTGAAAATTATATCTATGATGGTTGTATTTTCAAGAGACAGACCTGGAAATGAGAATCCTGTATGATTTACTAACCCTTCTGAGAAGAAATATCCATTTGCAATTTCATGGAAGAACACCCCCTTCCCCAATCCTCAATCCCATCCCCCAGCTAAACCAGAATAACCTATTCCTTATGAATAATTTTAATTTCTTCCAAATGGATAAGTCACATGAAATGAAAATGCAGAAAATGAATCCAGTAATCCATGTAGATGGTATATCAGAAGGAAAAGAAAATGAATTCTGTGTGTGTGTGTGTGTGTGTGTGTGTGTGTGTGTGTGTGTGTGTCCCTGCTTTTTGCACTTCAGGAAAATAAAGATTCCAGGGCACTGCAAATTAGAGTCTAAATTATTTCCTTTTGCAAAAGAACTACATTAAGAGTTTCATAGTTTCTTACAAAATTAATGTGTCATTATTTTCTTGTTAATTGTAGCGTGCAAAAGGCCTACAAGGAACTATGTACAATACTAATTATTTGAGATACAAAGAATGATGAGAACAACAAAGAGTTCCTACTCTCAGGGAGAGTGTGTTTATGTTTTATCCTGGAGAAGACAGGGAACCACAGGAGTTTTTTGAGTGAGAGTGGGGGCTGATGTGGTAAGGCCTGTGTTTTAGGAAGATTACTTTGACTGCTGAGAGGAAAATGAATTGGAATAGTAAGAAACTCAAGGCAGGGAAACCAACCAGAAGACCAATACAGTAATTCAGGTGTGAGGTAATAATAGCCCGCTCCAAGATAGTGATATTGTCAGAGGAGAGAAAGGGACATATACAAATGTTTTGAAAATCAAATGCACAGAAACTCAAAACCTTCTCTTGATGATCACAATTTCCAGTTTCAGTCAATAAGATACGTAGCAGTACTATGCTCCTGAACGCAACAATGTGAGTTGGGGCTTTGAAATCTTATTAATATGCCATCTATCACTGGACTTTAATTCTGACCTTCTCAACCTTCCGATATTCTTGACCTCCATTGAGAAAATTCTTGCTGATTTATATAATAGATCTATGTCCTAAGCATGAGAACATGAATTAGTACATTGAACTCATTTTTACTTGTAATCTAATTTTACATTATGAATTTCACTGCCGGAAAGGAAAGGCTAACACACTACCTTGTGCTCCTTGCTACCCTCAATTCATCTTTTTCGTCCAAGATTATTTCTATGAAAAGAAAGTGGAACTAATTTTATTGCCATGATCTTAACAATTATTATTATCATTATTTACATCTGAATTGGGGAGATGTAGAGTTAACTGATTAATGTCACTCTAAGATAAGTTAATTTATTGCTAAATCTTATTAAGAGTTAAACCTTAATAAGTCTGCCCCAGAAAAGACAAATTATAGTGTGTTCAGAGGCCCCTTGGAATTTCTCGTTGAGTCTAGGCCTAAGAGACTTACAAAGTGGGGCAGTCATCACACATCTGCATTCTTTCAATTAAAGAAAAGCATGGAGCATATATTTAGAGAGAACCACAATGAGATCATCCTGGATTAGGGGGAAAGTCACCAAAATAAAACTCAGTCCTGTTTTCCCCTGGCAACATTTAAAGAGGGCAGCATTAGAATTCAAAGAGCCTAATCGTGAGATGCCCTTAACTCTATTATAAAGAAAAAAGGATGAGGAGAAAGGCAACCCTGTCCCATTCCTGACACTAAACAGCCTGTGATGTTGTGTTGCACATGATGAGCCCTCAGTAAACGTTGAAAGGAATTGTCCTTTAACAAGTCTCTTAACCTCTCTGACTCTCAAGCGTTTTCCTCCTCAGAAAGGAAGAATTTGACCAGATGATCTTATAGGACACCTCTGTTTTTAACAATGAAGGCCAAATACTGTTTGAATTTTATTTTCATAGATTATTAATAATAGTGTATTTCCCCATTAAATTGTAAGCTTTTTAGAGACAGGAACGGTCCTTTTCATATTTGTATCCCTAGCAAAAGCTCATTGCCTGGAACATAGTAGGCACTTAGTAAATGCTTATTTAATTGAATTGAACAGTCCTTTGAGATGAATGTCCCAGTTAGAATTGTTTCCATTTTATAGATGGGGAAATGAAAGCTGAGAGAAGACTAAATCAGTGCAGCAAATGAATGTCTGAAGTAGATGAGATTCAAACCTAGCTCTTCCTGCCTATAAGTACAGGTCCTTTCCAGATATGTCAAGCTTCCTCTCTACTAGCCAACTTTCCCTTCAGAATTTTGAAGTCAGAGAATTCTAGACAGAACAGTCCAAATGGGGGTGGCTAGGTTGTGCAGTGAATAGAGCACCAGCCAGAACTCGGGAGGACCTGAGTTCAAATTTGACCTCAGACACTTCACACACACACACACACACACACACACACACACACACACACACACACCCCTAGCTGTGTGATCTTGGGCAAGTCACTTAACCCCAATTGCCCTACCTTCCCCCCTCCAAAAAAAGAACAGTCCAAATGGAAAACAAAATGGGTGGGGGAAGGAGGAAGGAAAATGAGAAAAGAATGGGTGGATAGAGGAAGGAAGAATGAGGAAAAGAAAAGTGGGATGTTCCTTGTTATAATGGTAGACAACCAATCAGTATCTCAGAGTCTCTAAAAACTTATCATATTATCCTTTATCCTAAATGTGCCTTTTCTACAAATTTCTGAATTTCTATTGAGGGTACTACTGTCAGGGAAGTTAGGTTAGGAGGACCTGAATTCAAATCTGGTTTTAGACATTTACTAGCTGTGTGACCCTGGGTAAATCACTTAACCCTGCTTGCCTCAATAAACAAACAAATGAATTAATTAATTAATTAATTAATTGATAAAATACTGCTGTCCTTCTAGTCATCATTATTGATAACCTGAAAAGTATCTCTTTTTATTCCTGCCCCTCACATCCCATTGCAACAAGTGCTCAAGTCTTGCACTATATATTTTTCCATGATGCCTCTTATAGCATCCCTTACTCTCTACTCATATGTGAAATTCCCTAGCAGAGACCCTTACTATCTGTCAAATATTGCTATGGCCTTTTAGTTGATCTGCCTGCTTTCAGTATCTTCTTTGGTGCTTCTCTCCTTTACACAGCTGCCCAGTCTTCCTGAGGCACAAGCTTATCCATGTCACTTCTCTGCTTGAAAAATCTTCAGTGGTTCCTTATCACTTCTAGGAGAAAAGCATAAAGTCTAAGACTTTAGAGATTTTTAAATTCTTTCACTTCACCTTCTTTTCTATACTAATTTTCTTCCTTTCTTCTTCATACAATGTTGACCTTTCTATTCCCTGACCTTGACATCCCATATCTCACCTCTGTGCATTCTCTCATACTGTGTCCCATGTCTAGAGTGCATCCCCTCCTCATCTCTACTTCTCAGAGTCATAGGGTAATAGATGAAGAGCTGGAAGGGACCTCAGAGGCCACTGAATCCAACCTTATTATTTTACTGATAAATTGGAGATATAGAGAAGTGCCCAAGGTCACCCAATTGGTGTCTGAAGTGGGTTTTGAAACTCCGTCTTTCTGATGCTATATCTAATACCTCTATCCATTATCCTATGTTACTTCTCTAATATTTTCTCCCTTAAAGGCTTAGTTTAGCTACCACCTCACTGATAATGTTTCTTTAATCCCCCAAATGCTAATGCTGTTTTTTTTTTCTCAAATTGCCTCCTATTTACTTAACCTCATACTTGTTATATCTTCTAGGATGATGTAAGCTCCCTCAAGGCTAAGAATATCTTATTTTTTTTATCCTTGGGACCCAAGATGATGATTTGAGCATAAAAATGTGGAATATGTATATGAATTACATGTAAGAGTCCCTATTCTCCACTTTTACATCCCCTAGGACCCTGACTTAGAGAGCTTCATAGGAGACAAGATCAGACCAGGAAAAAGAGAATTAAAACATTAGTATAGCAATGATATACATATTTCTTTTTCTTCCTAAAAATTTCTTTTTTTCTCTTAGGTTCTGGTCATTTATTATCCTTCCCTAATGCCCCTAAATGGAGTTGCTCCAAGGACACCACTTTGTGATGTCCCTGCTCTATGATGCTACATCAATTTCCCATACCAGTTATGCTTCTCTCCTGCTGGTAGTGCTCAACATCAGGGAATATTTTGCTACAGGCTCCTAAGAAACATTATTCATATTAACAGATGTTTAAAAATAAAGAGTACATGGCATTATGAAAAACAAAACAAAACACTGAATTAGGAATCAGGGAAAAAAGGTGTTCTCAGTCTAGCTTTGCTATTAATTTGAGTTGTGATCCTAGGCAAAACATTTCAACTTTCTTGGCCTCAGTTTCAAAATTTATGAAAGAGAGATTAAGACAGGTGACTCTAAGACCCTTCGAGGTCTGACATTCGAGAATAGTGATCAGAAGGTTGACAGAGGGAGAAGAATAGAAATCCTGGGTATATTTCTGTGCTGAGATTAAAAAAAATGTAGTATGAATCAGTGATTATAGCAGAATTTATTACGTGTATGCTATTAAATGATGTGAGTTCCATTTGCATGGAGCATTGATTCTGGATGGTCTAACGATTGTAAATTTTTTAAACTACTTTGTACATGTGTTTTCTGTAGATTCATTACTTAGGAGTTTGACTCTCTTTATCCCAAGATATATTCAATGTAATTACTGTTCAATCACTGATACCAATTTATGACTCCTGTACCTCTCCCACTGATGTTCATTAGAAATACTAAAAAATCACATAATCACATTGGACTGATGTAACTCCTGGTGGTTGTGTGTGTGTGTGTGTGTGTGTGTGTGTGTGTGTGTGTGTGTGTAACAGCATAGCATTAAAATGTTATGTAACATATCAAAGCAGTTTTTTTGTTCTTTTGGAAGTCAATTGACATCTCAAGGCATTGAATTACTACTAAAAAGAACAAATCTCTTTATGATCCTTCTAAACATCCAAGACAGGATGAAAACAAATTTCTCTTCTTCACCCTATCAGCTTCCCTTTAATTTGTCTCATTTACCTCAGAGTCCTCAGGTTCAAAGGAAGTTTGTATCACTTTGAATTAAATTCAACCAAAGCAAAGCTTTCAAACTGACTTGGACAAAGTTGTTAGAGTGTGTTACTTTATCCCTCCTGGTCCTAAAGTTCACAGGTTTACTTATGATAGGAGAGAAGAGTTTGATATAACAGACTGTAAACTTATCAGAGCTTATGATAGAGGTTGCAGAATTGGTAGAGTGGTCCATCAGCCAATGAAATGTAGTCAGACAACCAGGACTGAAAATAATGACAGCTAGCATTCCAACAGCACCTACTGTGTGCTAGGAACTGTGCTTAGTGATTTACAAATATTATCTCATTTGATCCTTACAACAGCTTTTTGAGCTAGGTGCCATCAATATTCCCATACCTGAGGCAAACAGAAGTTAAGTGATTTGTCCAGGGTCACACAGCTCATAACTGTCTGAGGCAGCATTTGAACTCCTGTCTTCCTGACTCCTGGCCAAGCACTCTAGTCACTGTGCAGCCTACCTGCCTCCTTCCCACCTCAATGCTTTTTTGGTGGGGGTCTTATTTTATGGGGCAGGGATTGGAGGCTCTTTTCTTAATCCCATAGTTTTTATCTTTGTCTTAGTGAAGAATGCTTGAAAGAGTAATATCTTTCCTGGGGTGGAAGATAGCATTTTGTACTGCTTTTAATTTTTCTCACTGGAATAATTTTTGGGGGGAAAATTTCTCATTTGAATAAGTGTCTGTGACTAAGCTGTGGGAAAATAATTTTGTCCTTGAGAGAGACTAAGAGAAGGCTTCTGACCAACAGGATACTGATCAATCCCTCAGACTCTAGCAGTTCCAAGACACATGGATGGATAGGAGGGAGGAAGGAAAGAAAGAAGGAAGAAAGGAAGGAAGGAAGGAAGGAAAGAAGGAATGGAAAAGGAGGAATGAAAGAAGGAAGGATCTATTAAGTACTCACTATGTACTAGGCACATTTCTAAGCACTTTACCTCTATTATCTCATTGGATTCTTACAAAAACCCTCGGATGTTTGTGCTGTTATTGTCCTAGTTTTACATTTGAGAAAACTGAGGCAGATGGAGTCTAAGTGACTTGCCCAGGGTCATATAACTAAGAAGTTTCTGAACCCAGATTTCACCTCAAGTCTTCCTGACCCCAGGCCAAAAACCCCATTCACTGCGCTACATTCCTAAGAAAACAAGAATTCACCTGAAATGACTTACTCTATCCCATAAACATGTTTCCCTGTCCTATGAAGCAGAAATAACCTCAGCATCATGGCCTCTAGCCTGGATATCAGAAAATGAATGCAGCACAGGTGTTGGGGGTGGTGAAAAAGTTACCATTAGAGAAAAGCCTCAGTATTTAGGACATAAGATCTCCTGGAAGAAGATATCTTAGACTGTTTGCACATGGTACAGAGATGTGGAACCTGCTATTGGATAGACTATCTCTGGCAAATAGAGCAAGGCTAAAGAGGAGCTCAGCTTGCATATAGCTTGGGGGGAGGAAATGACCCTTAGGTCAATTCCTATTTTATCTAATTAGTCTTGGTAATTGAAGAGAGAGCATGGGGTAGCAGATGGGAAATTTTTTTCAAAGTCAGGAGACCTGGGTTCAAATCCCAGTTCTGATACATAACAACAGTGACTCTGGAGAAGTCACCTAATGTCTGATTTTCCACATTTCTAAGTTGTAAAGATGGTGCACCCTCTATTGGTTAAACAGGTTTCCTCACTTGGGAATTCCTCATTACAATGAAATGACTAGTTGAGGACATTTGCCTCTTCCTATTCTGGAAAATGGTGCTAAATTTAGTTGTTTCTTTCTTCTAAAAAAAAAAGTCTGCAGGCTATCATTTACTTCTAAATTTTATTGCGCTGGGATAAAGGCTTATTTGGTGTACCCTAGTTAGAACTTTGAAGCCAAGGCTTGAGGGATTTGTCTTGATTAGTCCCTCTTCCTCAATATCCCATTGATGCAATGGCTCCTTCTTTTTACAGAATGCAAGTGTTTATTTATGTGCTATGTTCAAATTAATAGATTGTGGAATTGTCCATTATCCTGTATTATGAAGAGCTTTTCTTCCCTATCAGGATAATTAAGAGGTACTTAATTATTCTGAACTCATGCTTCTATTTTGAGAAATAGCTAGAAGCATATAAATCAAGGTTTCCTAACCACCAGCACAGGGACCAATAGCTATCACTGGGAAAATTTTTTACCAATGCAGAAAACTTTTACTTTCAAAACACTTTAATTTAAAAAAATATATATATAAACTTAAAAAACTAACTCTTTCCTCTCCCTAATTTATTCTTCTACAATTCCAGATTCTTTCTTTTTCCCTACCTCCAGTATCTTTCCACTCCCCATTCCTTGCCCCAGGATCTCTACTCCCTGAGACTCTGAGAGCCACATCTAAGGCTCTGAAAGGAAAAGTTTCCAAGGTAGACAATATAGATATTTTATAAGCTAACAATCTAGTTTGGTTTTGGAAAAACTGATGTCAACTAACATAATAAACCTCATTAAAGATTACAAAGGCTCTCTCTATATTATACTGTGTTTCCTAAATTTAGAGCTTAGAAGCATCTTGATTTCATGATAACAGTAAGCCTGACATTGAAATAGTCTAGCATATATATATATATATATATGTATATATATATGTGTGTGTGTATATATATATATATATATATATATATATACATATGAAATACCGAGAGATGTGGGCAAAGAATACTTGAGTCTACTTGAATTCCTTATGCTGGATCAAATTATAATAGCTTTAGTAGCCAGACGTCCCATCTAAACACAATAAAAGCACCACAAGTCGGCAAGGGGAAATGCTTAAGCTTAGAAAGGACAAATTTGCTGTTTGATATAGCCTATATGTATATATAGACAGTCCCTTCTTTTTTACCACAGTAGGATTCATGAAAATCCTATCATAAAGCAGAAACATTCAAAGTATATTGCCTTTTTTTCCCCTGCAGAAATATTATAATGGGTAGTTTTGGCTCTAAGAAAATGGTATCAAACAAATCAGTTAAGATGAATGATAGAAAGACAAGTGAATAGAGGCCCAGCCTAGGAGTTAGGAAGACCTGGATTCAAGCAGTGCCTCTAACATATACTAGTGGTAGAAAAGTCACTTATCATCTCAGTGACCTAAGAACAGACAATAAGTCACAGGGAGAGTTGCTAAGCTGCATTAGTTGAGGGCTTCCAACCTAGAACTCACCCACAAAAGTCAAAGCTTAGTTTAGCTTCCCTTACCACTCCAGGATATCCCGATATTTTAAAAATCAACTTCACTATGATTACAAACCTTTGTAATCATTTAAACATCAGGAAAATAAGTGAACTATAAATGAATTATATGAATCACAATGTGTTATAAACTATACATTTATATAAGACCAATTACAACAGTATAGCATTATGAATTTAACCCTATTTAATAGTAATCTGTTAACCACAATTAGCAAAATATTTAATGAACAATTATTATATTTTTCACATAACTTGGAAGGACTTTGAAATTATGATTTGGACAGTCCAATCTTTTTTGAACAACAACAACAACAAAGTTGCCCGTGAAAAGTGGAGGAAATGTCTTCCTCTTCTCTATAAAAACATCCCTGTAGCAAACAGATATTTCCAAAATCTTTCCATGGACCTCAGATCTGGAACCAGACTTAGCAGCATTAAAATATCTAATTATTTAAAGGACTCACAAAAGGTTTGGGTTTTGAGTGTTTGGGCAGGAGGAATCTTTTGAATCTGGTGTTCTGGGTAATATTTTCTTTGTTCTCTCAGACTCAACAACAATAATAACCTTGAAGAATGTCAGAAATCACCAAAGTATCCTTGGGCAAAGTATCCTTTTACATCCTTGGGCATGTAAAAGGAGGAATGAGGCCATTTCATTATTTCCTGGTGATTGGGAGATGGAGGAAGTGCAGGAAGTTCTATTAATGGCATGATCTTTTAAGGGAAAAAATGCTTCTGAGCTTTTTGTATAGTCAAATAAAGGAAACCATTCTTCTGACTTCCTCCCTCAGCTATTGTGCTATGTAGTACTATAGCAGAAAATATCCAGTTGATTGCCAATTCTCCACTTATTTCATGTTAAAGGAGCAGTCTTGGAGTTTGCTAAAGTGCACATTAGAGAAATGAACAGGAGGAAAGGGAGTAAAGCCTAACTAATGGCAAATGTTGATCTTCAGAGGCTGTTTACTAAACAAATACAACTAGAGATCAGCATGAGACCACATGCTAAAGCAAAATATCATGGAATAATTCTAATGTGTTGACAAAATAAGGCAGACTGGTTGCTTTTTTAAATTGAGTCCAAAAATCTTGGATACTAGAAGGTTGCCAGAAGAATGAACTCTTAACACTTGAGCACCATACACCAAAATGAACCAATATAGTTCACTTTAGGCACGTTGGTTGGATCCCACAGTAGACTTGCTGGTTCTTCAGAAGGATGTTTTCTTTGCGCATTTCCCATGTGTAATGTCCTTCACCTGTCTACCTTGGACTCTTTGTACCTAGACATGTCAAGACCCTACTGGACACTGTCTCCAGCTGTACCCTGCTCCCAACTCCTCCCTTTTCAGTTGTCTCAAAATAAGTAAACTTTTTAGCCCTTCTTAGAGATAAGTCTTAAGTGCTAAATTAATTGGAAAAAATATCTTTCCAATCTTACATAAGGGGGGAAAAAGGCACACTTAAGCTTTAGGTTTCTTGAGACTTGACTCTTGATTTTGTGATATGTCCCCACTGAAGATAAACATCTCTCTGGTGGACATTTGAAAGGGCTTTGTCTAATAATCATCTGACAGTCACTTTTAATGAATCAGCTTGGCTAAGCTCAAATGTCCCCAATCTGATTAGATCCTTTCAGAAAACAGTGTCTAAAGTTTCAATTCAGAGGATTGCCTTTGAGCAATGCATTATCCCAACAAATTTGGTCCCATTTTACATTTAGATTTCAGTGGTAGGGCTAATACAAAAATCAATGTGTATAAAGAGAAGCCCCTTAGGTCCCTTGATATGATTTATTACATTAGTTACATTATTGCTTCAGGTGTAATCAGGAAATTTGTCTTTGTGACATTGCCACAGAGATATAGGAAAGAATATGCTAATATGCCTATCTTTGTACATTACGTTTTATTAGTCTTTTGTTTATTTCAGTCTCTTAATTAGTGACAGTCATTTAAAGTCATCAATCATTGTTCAAATTTATGCAAATGGAGTAAGTTAATAATGGTACTTCCAGAGGACTGTGTTTATCAACCTTTATTTTGAGATTGTTATTTTAAGGTAGCCTAAATACCATTCATTCTACTAAAGCTATGGGGGTAGAGCTCACTAATCATTCCCAGCTTTAAAATGTTAGGGAAACATTGTGTAACACATGCAGTGCCTTGAACATTGAGAGTCACAACAGTTCTTCCTCAGATTCTTCTATTATTGTTCATACTCTTACGAAGCTACCCAGAGAAATAAGAAAGTCCTGTTAACATTTACCAAAAAATGCCGTTGCTAGCATATTGACTCACTACAATTTAAAACCAAATCTTAATGATAATTGAAGTTAATGGTATAGAGGTTGATTATAAATGCTTGCTAGAACTGTAAGAAATACACATTTAATTATAATTTTCTTAATAGTTAGCTCATATAATCAAGGCAAAAAATTACCATTTGCTTTATGGCACTGCATATTCATTGTACATTAAAGTTTCTGCATTTGAGTCATACTTTGTGTAGTTCTAAAGTGGATAGCTTGTGCAGCTGGTGTGTGGTTCTATAAAACTTAGTTTTCGTCTACTCTTTTCTTGCCCATTTTCAATTAGAATATTATTCTACCACTTCAAGGTAGAGTTAAGTAAGAGAGAAGACTTTAACTTAAGGAATATAATAGAAACTATGTAGTATTGTGTTCTAATATAGCTTAAGTATGAGATCCTATCAGAACATGTAACATTTCTTTTCTGAAGTTCTAACTCACTTTTTTTTTAATTCTGCCTAGTTCTTCCCTGTGCATGGCATCATAGGCTTCAGTATTAAAATGGATTTTAGAAATTTTCTAGTCTAGGGAGTTTGGATATAAGTACCCTTAGGATGTATGGGAAGCTTGTCAAGGGAATATGAAGAATATTTGGAAAATAACTGTATTAGAGATTCCCACAGTGGTCAATAAATGAACTTGTATCATTGGTATAAGAAACTCCCAGATGAGGACTCTAGTAATTCAACTTGGCACCTTCTCTGCAATTTATAGTCTTAGACAGGTGCTCGAGGAATAAATTGACAGTTTAAGTGACTTGCCCATGGTCACACAGCTGGTAGGCATCAGAGAAGGAATAAATAATTATATTGTCTTACTGAAATATTGTGGATTGAATTAACTAATAAACATTTAACAAATTTATGATACTAAATTTTGTCATCCATGAAAATTTAGTGGCTTTTAAAAATTTTATTTTATTTCCTATGTGCATATGCATGGCAAATACTAGAATTTATTTATTTCACTCTCATTCCAAATCAAGTAATTCTTCCTACCTACCCTCTCCTCCCATCCCTACCCCATCCTCTTCAACAACATATTGTCTATGGTTCAAAATGGGACAGAATTAGAGAGAGAGAGAAAAATCATTTTTATTCAGTAATCCTAGACTTACTTCTATTCACTAAGATATAATTAAACATCTGCTGCTTAGAAGAGGTTGTGTGGGTGGCATAGTGGACAGAGTGCTAGACTTGGAGTCAGGGAAATAATGGCTTCAAATACTTTTTGGATATGTCAGGGGTGTCACACATGGGAATTGCAGGCTACGTCAGGTCTGCAATACTCCCAAGTGTAGCTAAACCAGATTAAAATATAATTGGGAGATATTTAACAAAATAAGTAAAAATGCAATAAAACCACATATTAACATCATATTTAAAAATTAAGTCTTCATGTTGCTCTCAGAACACTTATGTATGATGGCTCCCATTTCTTTTTGAGTTTGCTACCTTGGGCTATGTGACCACAGTGAATCTCTTAAATTTTTTGAACCTCAATTTCTTCATCTATAAAAAGGGAACTATCATAGATTTGTGTTATTCCTCTAAAAAGAAATAATAACATCACTGGCTTCTTATGTGGATAAAATGAGATGATGAAGGTTAAGTACTTTGTAATTGTTAAACACTTTATCATTTGCTACTTTTAATGCATGCTTTGCATTCTGCTAGACAATGGGAAACATATAAAATTTAGATCTGATACTATCTTTGATACATTCATTTTTTTTTCTTTTTGGAGGGAGGCAGGGTAATTGGGGTTAAGTGACATGCCCAAGGTCACACGGCTAGTAAGTGTTAAGTTTTTGAGTCCACATTTGAACTCAGGTCCTCCTGACTCCAGGGTAGATGCTCTGTTCATTGTGCCACCTAAGCCATCCCTCAACTGATTTTTAATAAAAAAAAATTACCTCATTGAGAAAAAAAGAAAACCAAAAACAATACTCTTGTAAAACACAGTATGCGCAGTCTTGCCAAGTAAATTCCTACATTGGTTTTATCCAAAAAATCTCTGTCACCCCATGAGTCTATCACCTATCGAGAAGGAGCTGAGCCTCATGCTTTATCATCGGTGCTCTGGGATGGAGGAGTCAGCTTACATTGGTGATGCCAATACAGTGGATAAACAATCTCCATTTGTAAGGAACTTAGATTCCGTTAGAGGAGACAAGTATATATTTAAAGATTCACAAAATAAATCTAAAGAGACTAACTACAAAAGAATGCATTGTAGTTAGGGAAGGTGTATTTGAGTCCCAGCTCTGCCACTTCATCATAGTGTTACCTAGAGTAATTAACCTGATCAAATGAGTAACTTAATGACATCCCTAGAGCTCTTTAAATCATAAAAACACATTCCTCATAACAGCCCTTTCAGGTAGAGTAAAAGCATTATTATCACCACCATTCTGTAAATAGAGAAACTGAGTTTTAAAAGAGGTTAAGTCTCTTGTCCATCATCAAAAACCTATTAAATATCAGAGATGGGATTTGAACTTAGGTTTCTTCTGACTCCAAATCCAGTGTTCTTTCAGCCACATCAAGCTTCCTCTCTGATCCTTAACTTACTTTTCTGTAACCTCTCTACCACCTATGTCCTGAGGATGTTTAAAATAACATAATAAAGAACTTTATAAATGTCCATTTTTAACATTACTTGGATCTTCACACATTCTTGTTTTGTCGGTAGGGTGGGGATTATTATTATTCCTAGGCTACTGATGAAAAAAGCAGTAATATATCTTAAATGGTTACTGCTTGGAAAAGGCACCAGTAAACCATGCATAAGGATGCTTGTAGCACATATTAACTTAAAAACCACACGTTAATATTAGCTATTTTGTAGTGTTTGTATTTTTGTCAAAAATTTCTCAATTGCATTTTAATCTGATTCTGGCAGCACTGGGGAGTGCCCATGGGCAGTGTGAATGATGCCTCCAAACAAAATGACCTCTGAGATCCTTTACTACTCTAATCGTATGATCCCATGCTCCTATGACATTTCATTTGATGCTAAATCTTCTAACATGAAAAAGAGAAAGTACAGACAGTCTCAGAATAGTAACCAAGAATATTTTTGGAAATAACAAAAAAATAGCTAATATATTAATTAAGCTAAGCACACCTGAAATCTAGTTCAATATCACACATTGCTTAGAAATGGAGCCAATTTCTAAGCCAATAAGGAAATGCAGTGATTTCAAATGTCAAAGTGATCATTGTTTCTAATTTTTTCTTCTCCAAAGTGGTGACATTTTCTGCAAACATTGACTTCTAGATTAGTAATGTAGAAAACTAAAATACCATTACCAATTATCTGATTGCCATCAAACAGTCCACCAAGGATTTGTCAAAGTTGTGTTATTGTCTTGTTTCCCTTTCCTTCCTTTCTGTATTCTCTGAAAGAAACATTTATTGAAGTTTTTCATGGTGTGTTATTGGTCTGTGCCTCCAACAAGGCACTTTTCAATCTTACCCTTTTTATACCTGGAGGACTCCTCCTTTCTTTGTTGGCCGCACATCTAAAAGAGAATAAAGAGGTAAAGGGAATGGATAGGAAAGTCAATTTTTTAAGGTTTTGAGAATTTTCTAAGTTGCTCTGCATGTTACCATTGAAGGCTAGGAAAATCTTACCTTATTAATTAAAAAAGGGACCTTGTTCATTTTGGAAGGTGTGCTTCTGCCTAGAATATATTCTTTCTCTCAAAGATATAGAATGAAACACATTGAGCTCAATATTACCTTCATATTAGTGAATCCTCTCCCAGGGAGTACCCAATAAATACATTTTACAAGCCTGGTATCACAGGTAGAGTGATGAACTTAGTGTCAGGAACCTTGGGTTCAAAACCTTGGACAGATTAGCTCCTTGAATTTATCTTTAAAAGGGACCTACTCATATTTCTATTACCTACTCTAGACTTTTTTTCAAAACTCAAATTGGACAATGTTTGTGAAGCTTTACAAATTTTATAGTGTTATACAAATTCAAGTTGTTCATATTTGAAATGAGTTCTAGCCAGGAAGACAGTGGAAAGCACTGTGCCAGAGGAAATGTAGGCAAACAGAATAGCACTTCTTTGGAAATGGATTCTTTTTCTAAGGAAATCCCCAGCAACACAAAACTTGTCCAGAGGCTAAGGTATAGATCATAACCAGCTAAGGAAAAGGCTATTTCTGTCTAGCCTAACCTTTAAGAAAGGATGGTTCCTTAGAGATTGTTGAGGAAAATGAGAGTTGGAATAGCACTAGAAAATTTACTTTTAAATACTCCCCAAAATAGTGGATAATAGGAGTTCTGTGGAGTTTACCCAGTCTTCAAGGGGTCCTCAGAATTTTAAACTGTTCCAGTCAGGATTGGGCCCATTGAGTAGCTAGAGAGCCTTTAAATAACCCCCATCCCCTGTCCTCATCAAAACCCCGAGTGTGAAAAAAACCAGAGTTTTTCTAGTAACATGTAAAGAAAAAGTGCTCCTTTAGCATCCTTGAACCTCCTCACTACACTGCATCTTTCTCCTTGACCTTCGCCTCTTTGCTGGCGTGCCTGATGCAGAGAAGTAAAGATTAACAGAAGACTACCTAGGTCAGTCAATGTCACCTAAAAGTAAATAAGCTGTGACTCATACTGGGCAGCAAGTAGGGAAGATCTTTCCTTTACTTCTTTCTTATCTCTGATTCATTCAAGTTGACCCTTGGATGCACTGGAGAATAGGAAGACTGCTTTTCAAGTTATGCTCCTAAGAATTGATAAAGTCAGTTTATGCAGCTAGATAAATAGTTATCACCTCAATGGAAACAGAAGGAATTTAGGGGCAAAAGGTGTCATTAAAGTTTTAGAATTTTAGAATTAGAGAAGACTTAAATGTCAGCTAAGCCAAGCAACCAGATGCCTAGTGCCCTAACTCTGTTTCACAGCTTTTACTGTGCAGTCTTTTATAAGAAAGGGTCATTTGTGTTTTGACTCATTGAACAATTTGTTTTGTCTTCTCCAGTAGAGTGAGCACCTTGAGAGCAGGGAATCTCTCTCTTTTTCCTTTTGCATCCCTATTGATTTGTATAGCATTTTGTACATAATAAGCATTTGATAAGTGCTTTTTCATTTAATCGTTCACTAAATTCTAGGCATAGGGTGCTTACTACCCTATGATCTACACACTTTCATTATCAGGAGCTCTAATTGTTAGCAATTTCTCCCTTATATTGAGATACAATCTGCCAGCCCAAAACTTCTACCCATTGGGGCCAGGTGCAGGAATTCTAATTCCTCCCTACATGATATTGGTTAAGTTACTCAAAGATAAAAATGATGTATCTACTAAGAATTCTCTTTTTATTCTAACTTTAAATAGGTCCCATTATATATACCACGTTATCAATGTCATCACCTTCCTGGCTTGATAAAAGTGAGGCATTCTCCCTGGTGATCTCATTTCAGAGCAGGGGAAATGATGAGAGTGAATTTGGGGACTGCTTTAAGTACTGGTAGACAATAGGAAGGCTATTCTTTAGATGATTTTATTGTGTTCCTGCCACCATTGTTTCATTCAGGATAATGAAACATAGATAGAAAACTCTAGCCAGCTGACTGTAATGGAAAGAAACTTGAAAAGTTGCCTGTGGACATATGCAACAGATTAAAAATTAAAAAAAGCCTTCCTGATGTATTATTTTAACAACTTAGGATTGCTGCACCTTGGAAGAATGTAATTTAGTCTATCAACTTTTTATTCTTTTTAATACCTTAGGGAGAGTTGGAAGGGAGATGAATTATTGGTTAAAGAAAAAAAAATCAGGATCTACCACATAAATTCTCTTTGTACAAAAATAACAAGATTTTAAGATTTCAGGAAATAGTCAGCACTGCATATTTTTTACTTTTCTTCTAGGAATACCATTTGTAATCTTTATTTTTCTTTTTGATGTAGTCCTTTCAGAAAAGAAAGGATTCTCTCTATGTGTTATAACTTTATATAAATTTCCATTATTCACTTAAATGTGCTCATGGAAACAATAGGGCCAGAGATTTCCTATGACAATGAATACTATATAATATGTGGAAGGAGACTAGCTTCAGGAAAGTGCAAAATTACCCAGTCCCAGTGCCAGGAATAACTCACAAATTACTGCAAAGCACTTTGCAAATGTAAAGATAAGTAATGAGACTTGAATCTACCCTGTCTGTTTTAGGGAGCTCCTGCATCAAAATAAACACCTTGTTAATTTCAGGGCTTTCATAATGTAACTAATGTACAGGTGACAATGTGAGCACAACTCACAGACAGGTCAGACCACTTTTAAGTGTTTGAATAACTTGTGTAATGTTGCGTGATGAAAATGGGTAGTCCAGTAATATCATGGGGGAAGTCCATTTTCTTTTCTTAATTTCTGTTAGTAGCCATTTATTCAACAAACATGTATTAATTGCCTACTCCGTGCACTCTGTTATTTTCTTTGCAGTCCTTGACCTCGTGGGACTGACACTGTACTCCAAGTGATAGGATGGTTTATAAAATAAATATATTATAAAGTATCATATTGGGAGGAAGTACAAGGGAACTTGCATTTATTCAACATCTTCTATATATTAGGCATTTTGCTAAGTACTTTATAGAGATTTATGTTATCTCATTTTGATCAAAACAATAATGCCATTAGATAGATACTATTATTATCTCCATTTTTTTGCAGTTAAGTAAACTGAATCTGACAGGGTTTAAGTGACTTGCCCAGGGTCACACAGCTAGTAAATGTCTGAGGTTGGTTTTGAATCAGCTTTTCCTAATTCCAGGCCTAGGACTCTACCCATTGTGCCACCCATCTGTCTCATAATTAATGCATAGGAGAATTATAAAGCAGCATAAGATCAAATGAGAGGGAGAAAGTACTTCTGGCTCAGGGAATCAGGGAAAGTTAATGGAAGAAATGGTGTTTAAGTTAGGCCTTAAAGGATGGGAAAGATTTCTGGGGTGAAATTGAGGGTGAGGGAATTGAGTTATAAGGCTTAAATAGAACATTCCATGTGTAGGAATGGTGTGATCAAAGATGGGGAAGTGTTTTATTGGTTAAGGGGAAAGTAAATGAGAATATGGGATACAACTAATTGTGGTAGATTATGGCCTTTTCACCATGCCCTGTATGATTTCAATTTAATCTGGGATACTACTCTACAGTATCCTTTCCTTCTTTTTTGCTTCCTGTGCTTCTGGTCTATTTTCCCAGGGTCATTAGAATTGCCATCAACCTGTATTCTGAATTAAGAATGAATGATATTAAGTTTTTGGGCATTAATTTAAAACCAATCATTTAAGTCTTGAGTTAATTCATTCAAGAACCTTTTATGGAAGAAGGCAGAGAAAAGGTAACGACTCCCCTGAACTTGCCCCCAAACCATTCAGAACACCTTTAAATAATTCCATAAAACAATTCCTGATGCAGCAGAACCCACAAAAGGATGGGGTGCAATGATTTTCCAGCCAAAGATAACTTAAAAGATAGGCAAGAATGATCTGTCACATCTTGGTGACAGTGGAGTACACAGACGTGAGTTGCATATGAAAGGATAGTATCTTCAAAATAAAATTAATGGGTGAGAAAGGAATGCACTGGAAGAAAGGGAAAGGGAGAGTTAAGAAAAAGCTTTTACAGTGGAGGGGAAGATGGGGACCTGCAGGATAGGAGGGGGATGAGTGAGTGAGTGAACCTTACTGTCATCAGAATTAGCTCAAAGAAAGAATAACATATAGACTCATTTGGGTATAGAAATCTATCTTACCCTACAGGAAAGTAGGTAAAATGGGTAAAAGAATGGGATGGGGTGATAGAAGGGAGTGCTGACTGGGGGAGGCAGTAGACAGAAGCAAAATAGTTTTGAGGAGGAACAGGGTGAAAGGAGAGAGAGAATAGAATAAATGGGGGGATAGGGTGGAAGGAAATACAATTAGCAATAGTGACTATGAAAAAAAAGTTTTTCTGATAAGGGCCTCTTTTCTCAAATAGAGAACTGAGTCAAATTTATAAAAATAAGAGCCACCTCTCAATTGATAAATGATCAAAAGAAGTAAATGGTTTTCAGATGAAGCAAGCAAAACTATCTACAGCTATATGGGAAAAAAAAACCCTCTAAATCACTATTGCTTGGAGAAATGCAAATTAAAATAATTCTGAGGTTCTATCTTTCGCCTATTGAATTGACTAGTAGGAAAGAAAAGAAAAATGACAAATGTTGGAGGGGATGTGGGAAAAAATGTGATATTGATGCACTGTTGGTTCGGGTTGTAAACTGATTCAGTCATTTCATAGAACAATTTAGAACTATTCCCAAAGGAGATAAAACCATGAGTTTTGTATTCAAAAAGAGCTAAAAAACAAAAGGAGAAAGTACCTATTTGTACAAAAATATGCATAACAGCTCTTTTTGGGTGGCAAAGAATTGAAAATTGAAGAGATGCCCATCAATCAGGGAATGGCTGAAAAAGTTACGATATATGAATGTAATGGAATATTATTATGCTACAAGAAACAATGAGCAGGTGGACTTCAGAAAAACCTGGAAAGATATATGAACTGATGTTGAGTGAAATGAACAGAACCAGAGCACTGTACACAGTAACAGCCACATTGTGCCATGATTAACTTTGATAGACTTGACTCTTCTAAGCAATGTAAGCATCTAAGACAACTCCAAAAGACTCATGATGGAAAATGCTCTCCACATGCAAGGAAAGAACTTTGAAGTATGAATGCAGATAGAAGCATACTATTTGCTCTCCTTTTCTTTTGTTGTCTTGTTCTCATTAGTTCTAATTCTTCTTTACATAGTGACTAATGTGAAAATATGTTTAATATGCATGTATAAGTAGAGACTCTGTCAGAATGTATGCCTTCTGGGGGAGGGGAAAGGGGAGAGAGGATAAAAAATTTAAAACTCAAAATCTTATGGAAATGAATGTTGAAAACTAAAAATAAATTAACTATATAAAAATCTTTGTTTAGTTTCATAAGGTTTTTTTCTTTTTTCTTTTTTTTTTTTTTTTGGTTTTGCAGGGGGGAAGGCAGGACAATTGGGGGTTAAGTGACTTGCCCAAGATCACATGGCTAGTAAATGTTAAGTATGTGAGGCTTGATTTGAACTCAGGTCCTCCTGACTCTAGGGCCAGTGCTCTATTCACTGTGCCACCTAGCAGCCCCTTGCTTTGTGAGTTTTGTGATAGCATGAAATATGGAAGCAGGAGTAGAGTTCATTGGAAAGAGTGGAAATCTGGATTTGGATTCTATACTGCCTCTGCAACTAACTACCTATGAGACTACTCCATCGCCTCCCCCTCTCTGAGCCTTAATGTACTTTTTCATAAAATGAGAGTAGAAAACTAGCTGATGATCTCTAAGGTCCATTTCAATCCTAATGTCGAACCTCAGGGCGGCTACATGGTGCAGTGAATAGAGAGAACCGGCCCTGGAGTCAGGAGGACCTGAGTTCAAATCTGGCCTCAGATACTTAACACAAAAACTAGCCGTGTGACCTTCGGCAAGTCACTTAGCCCCAATTGCCCTCCAAAAAGCTAAAAAACAAAAACAAAAACAAAACCAAACAATTAATGTCAAATCTCAATCAGTTCATACTCGCTTTTTGCACCATTTTTATAAGACTGCTATGCCTCATGCTTCAGAAATTCCATGGTTAATTGAAGTTATTACCTTGTCCTTTAGAATCTCTATCTCAGCTAGGAAAAAAAAAACAAAACTGGGGATGTTAAGTTCAATCAAATTGATCAAACTGGATAGTTGCCAGTAACTGTGGTAGGGAATCTATCTCTCTATTCTTATTCAGTGTGTCCAATTCTGCTTTTATTTTTCTTGATCATTTTTATCATGAACTTCAGACATTAAAAAAAAATTTCAGTATATATTAACAAAAAGAAATTTTATGCATATATATTTATATGAGAAACTAGAAAATTCATAAATACATTAAAATACATTAGAATAGTTGTTTTTTTTTAATCAAACGTTTTTATCATAAGGACAGATAGTGTGATATGGTGAATGGAAAACTGACATTGGAATCAGAAAGACTTGGTAGAAATATCCATTTTGAACTTAAATACAAAAAGGGACAAAAAAAGAACATTTCTACATACACAGCACAACATCAACCACTTGCTAGTTATGGGATCCCTACGCAAGTCATTTAATCTTGATGTACCTCAGTTTCCTCAGCTGTAAAGTAAAGGGACTGGATGTGATGACCTCTGAGATCTTTTTAAGTTCAAAGTCTCTGATCTACTTCTGACATAATCTGGCTTTGTGACCATGAGCGAGTCACTTAACATTTCAGAGCCTCAGGGCAATACTCTCTATGACTACAATTATGATCAGTCTACATCAGAGAGTAATTTTCTAAACCAACATTTTTTGATATTATTGAAATCATAAGTCTTATGAGTATAGTAAGCCTCTTCAAATTCCTTTTGACAGTTATACATATATATACATATTTACATATATATAAATATATATATGCATATATATGTATATAAAAAACTGTCTTAAAATCTTATAAAATGCTCTCCTTACAACAAGGTTATGAAGTCAACCATGGAAGTATTATACTTAAACCCATTTTATGGATGAAGAAATTGAGGGGCAGAGATGATGGAACTTGCCTATGACCACTGTAAGGAAGCATTGGAGCTAGGATTCCACTTCAGGTTTTTGGACTTCATGTCTAGAGCTCCTTCCACCATAAGTCATCATGCTTCTCATAAATTAACAATTCTCCAAAGGAAAGATCCTAAGTATGGGGGGAGGAAATAGGAACTATTACTTAAGATGAGTGGTTTATTTTTTTTTTTGGTGGATTCAATCAATCTGTCCCACCTTTTTCTGAAATTGCCATAAAGAATTAATAGTTGATTCTATATTCAAAGACAACACATTCATCAAGTGCAAGTTGTTTCTTAATGAGATATTCCATGATGTTTTAGAAAATGTAGATTTGTGATGTCCTCCAGCTGAACTTTGCAGCCAGTAGTCCCATGCAATTGAATAGTTCAAGATTCAATGCTTTAAAAGACACATGATGTGCTTGAAAATAATTTAGAGGATCAAGGCTTAGACCATAGAAGGAATGGTTATAGGAACGACATGTATTTTGCTTAGAGAATAGAGCTGAAAATGAATTAATAGCCTTCAAAGGTACAAAGGGTTATTATACTGAGAGAATATTCCCTGAGGCTGTGGTGCTTGACAATTATTACTATGATATCTCTATTCTTAATAAAAATTCCAGGAAGCCCAGGGGTTTCTGGGAAACATGAATTTAAGAGGAAATAAAAATTCTTTCCCCTTGGAATACCCTCAAGCACCAAGTTTTCTCTATAAAGAGTTAGTGAAGCATCACAAGTCAACCAGTTATGCTGGCTTTGAAGTTTACTCCAGTTTCTACATAATATTCCAGATTTCTTATTGCTCCCTGAGGCTAACATCAGTAGATAGGACAGGCCTCTCAGAGTTCTTAAATATGATAAACACCTTTTTTCCATTCCTTTCTGCCTTTTTTCTGGCCATCACTTACAAATGCTCTTGAGCAACTCTTTCCCACGAAACCATGTATGGAGTGGCAACAAAAGCATCTGAATCACTATTCCTTTTTTAATTTTGATTTTAATATGAAATATATTCTCTTTCATTTCAAGTTCTTTGTCCTATTACCTTGTCTTTGTAGATGAAATACCTATCTTTTGAAAAAAAAATGTTTTTGGAAAGGTGTGCGTGTGTGTGTGTGTGTGTGTGTGTGTGTGTGTGTGCAATATGAAAGACTGTCTTAATTTACCCAGGATTTGAAAACATTCCATATTCCCAATTAACTTCTTCAAAAAAATTACTGAAAAAGTGGAAAGGATATATAGTCATAAAATACATTGTAAGTTAATTGGTTGTCCTAACCTTTTACAGGCTGTCCAAAAGTCCTTATGTAGTTTTACACTTGTAAAGTTTAAAACTGCAGGAGGACTTTGGGGATGCTTGGTATCTACCCGGATTCACTATTGAAAATAAGGTCTAGGAATCTGAAGCCATCATTCTCTGATCCTGACCTCTGCTTTGGCTCTCATACTTAAGACTTCCCATAATTTTTTTTTCCTCCAGGTTACAGTCAACTATTGTTCATTTTCCCCAAAGATAATAAAAGAGAAAGGGGTGTTATGTTATGACTCAATTCAATCCAACAGTCATTTGTTAAGCATTTATTATGTACAAAACTCTGACCAAGGCACTGAAGATTCAAAGACAATAAGGAGAAGGAAAAATATATGTAACTATATTTGTATGTAAATGTATGCAAGTATATGTACGTTTATACAATATATGTGTGTATGCATATGTATGGGAGGGAGGAAATAGAGAGAGGGAGAGACAGAGAGAGACAGACAGAGACAGAGAGGGAATGAATACATTTTTGAGAAAGGTAGCCTTCTATAACAAACAGGATAATCAGGAAAGACCTCAAATAGGAGGTATCATCTAAGCTGTGTTTCAAAGATAGCTGGGGAACTAGGGTTCAAGGTAGCAAGGAGGCAGAGAGAAGAACATTCCAGTCATGGACAACATGGTCAAGACATGGAGTATCACTTCCAGGGAACAACAAACTAAAGCTAATTGTTTGCAGTATCTAATACTTGTGGAAAATAACATGAAATTAATCTGGAAAGTCATTTAGAGCCAGATTGTAAAGAGTTTTCGATGTCAAATAAAGTTGTATTTCATCCTAGAGATAGCAGGGAGCCACTGAAAATCCTGGAGCAAGGGAGTGACATGATCAGACAAGTGCTTTTAGAAGATGGCAGATGTATGAAATATAGATTAGAGAGGGAAGAGACTGAAGACCTACTTGCAAGCTATCTCAGTTATCTAGGTAAGAAGTGAGGAATGGTTGAATGAGAATGGTTGCTATGTGACTAGAGAGAAGGGGATGTATAGGAAAGATACTTTTTAAATAGAACTGGCAGAACATGGCAACTGATGTGGGGCAGGAAAAGGGAAAGGGTGAGGGGAAAGTGAAGAGGCCTGGAGAGGTTGAGGACCTAGGTACATAGAAGTATATGGCTCCTGAGAAAGAAAAAAAAGAATTTGGGAAAGGGGAATAGAAAGCTGGAAGTTTAATGAGTGTATATATAGGTGGTGATTTTTTCTCATGGAAATCTGAATCTAAGCAGCCTTAACCACAGTTAGGGGCCAAGTTCCCTCAGGAACAGAGAGAGTTTCTATTCAACATGAAATCTGCATATACAGGGTGTCCCAAAAGTCTTAGTGCCCTTTTAAGCTTTGAAAGCTTGGAAGAGGACTATAACTTTGGGGATACCCCAGTACTGTGGAACCTGTTCCCCTGGTTTCCATAGCCCCTTCCTTCTTTCTCAAGATTGTCCTTTCTATGCTTTTGTATCCTTAGGTATTTAGATGATCCAGAATGCTTAGGTTTCTGATCTTAGAGCTACAAGTTAACCCAAACTGCTTTTTGTGTATTCTCTCATTTGATTCTCACAATCATTTTACAGATGAGGAGATCGAGACTTGAAGGAATTAAATGACTTGACTATCAACACAGCAAGGAAATATTAGAAGGCACAATCTCTAACTCTGTAATAGACCCCCTAGCAGCCCAAAGCTTTAGATTCTAAAATATGCTCCGGAACTCTTTTTTTTTTTTTTTTTGACATTCTTTAATCTTGTGTCTACAAATGAATGGAACATTCCTG
Source organism: Pseudochirops cupreus (assembly GCA_028627135.1). Classification (NCBI taxonomy): domain Eukaryota; kingdom Metazoa; phylum Chordata; class Mammalia; order Diprotodontia; family Pseudocheiridae; genus Pseudochirops; species Pseudochirops cupreus. The sequence goes on along the minus strand of CM053583.1, from coordinate 76,113,280 downwards.
GGAGGACTAGAAACTCTGCATTTACTCTATTTACTGACCTTGGGCTAGGTCCAAATATCTGAGAAGCAGTTATGGTAGGCTAGAGTTACACTAAAACAATTAATTAACTCATAATTTGCCAATTATCTGCAAGAGTGCTTCTGGAATCACAAATCAATTAAGGCTCACCTCAGGGTAGGTTCATAAACAAACTCTAAGTATATAAAATTTCTGTCGGAGATATTTACCTTTGGCCTTGTTATTCCAAGCCACTTTAAAGGGGACATCTAGCCTCCTGGCTCCATTTGAAAACTCCAAGGCCATTCTGGGACCAGTCCCCCAAAACATGGGTAAATTACCAGTTAACTTCTCTAGTTGGAATATGAGTGATAATTCATCTGTCAAATTAAAATCCAAGGGCATGGGTAACTACATTTCAGTGGACTAATTAAAATCCACTATGCAAAATTGTTTGGTTATTATTCCAAGCTTCTCCCTGGAACAAAGGCCCATAATTTTTAAGGCCAATAGTTAACCAGTAATGTTGTATGGTCATGATTCATAAGCATACAAAGCTGCAGATTCAAAGAATAAGATTGGAGAATTACCCAAAGGGACCAATAGAACACTAATGACCATAAGCAGAACTATAACACATTACAAACATAGGATCATTCAGAAGAGGCATATGAAGGAGATATTTATATCCTTCATTTATATAAGTATACAGGTGTAAAGATGTCGACAAAGCAATGCATTACAAGAGAAATTTTAAAACGGATCAATATGAGTGGATGTCATAATCACATAGAGGGATAACTAATGGACAATATAATACAAAGGAAGGCTTCCAGAACATTGAGGAGACCCCTGGGATAAACTGTTAGGAGGATATTGATAGGAGATAGGAAGATTGACAAGCATGAATGGATTGTGATGCAGATTTATTGATGGAGATATTCATATTGATGAGATCAGAAATCATAGGATCTTTGGACACTAAATTTAGACCTAGAAGTGACCTTAGAGGCTGTTTAGTTCAATTCCTTCATTTGACAAAATAGGAAGCCAAGGCTCAGAAGGGAAAATCATTTGTCGAAATCATACAGGTAATTAGCATCACAAGCAGGATTTAAGCCCAGGTCCTTTGCAAGGATAAATGCACTTATACTTCCCTTCTTCCTGATATGGCTTTGGATATTCTCTTTAAAAAATGTACAACAGCAGCAACAACAAATGATTGCTACATGAAAATATGTTTCAGCATTTAGACGATTTTATTTCTACGGTGGCATTCATTTATTATCCCCATTCATATATATAGAGAGAGAGAGACAGAGAGAGAGAGAGATATGTATGTATGTATGTATGTATGTATATATTCAGTGTTCTAACAAATTGGCCAATAAACTGGAACAATAGCCATCAGAAACATTGTAGAATTAAGAATTAAGATTGCTCAGTGATGTGGTGGTTATCACACATTTTTTTTTCTCATCAGATAATTTGAAATGGAATCTTAAATACTTATTTTTTCTGTAAATTATTCATAGCCTCTAATACATTATTATGTGAACATTTTTGGTAATCAACTGCTGCCTGAGCAAGAGAAAGAAGGCATATATTTAGTTCTAAAAAGCCGTCTGTGGAGTAACCTATGAATGTTGTATTGCCATTTCGTTGTCACAGCTGGGCTTGTGCTATAAATAGACCTGTTAAATGATGGACAGTTTTCGTGGCTTGTTGGCATGGAATCAATGTGAGACAGAAGGGGCCGTATGAATCAATTACTTCGTCATTACTTAGGTTACCATGGAATCTTGAATACCTCTGAGCACCTCTGCTTGTCCTGTCCTGGTAGTTTTCTCTGCATATCTCTAATTAAAATGGATGCAATTTATTTAGTGATAGAAAGCTTACTTGAGCAAATTCTGTGAAGGTGCCAGACACCATTTAACCACCTATGCATATTCAGGAAAGACTAATGTGGAAATGCAAATACCTTCTTCTAATTTAATTCCTTAGTTGAAAAATAATCTCTATTCCTTCATGTAAATAACCTTCATCTGGATGTAACAAAATACTATTTACTTCTGATTTTCCACCCAAACTCAAAGCAAGTGATTATTTTTTAAGTATTCACTTTTGTTCTTTGGTGGATACAGTACTATCTTATACTGTTCACAATGGCTTAGAGTTCACAGCTTTAATTTCATGTGAAAATTAGAATTCTGGAAAAACTCAATTTCATTTCTTTTTGAGGAAAAGTAATATAGTACCATGTGATGTATCTTGGTATGGTACAAAGAGCACCAGAATGGTCTCCAAAAGACTTGGATTTGAATCCCAGTTATGAATATTACATCAGAAGACCTGATTGAAAACAATCTTGGCTCAGTCACTTATTACTTTTGCTACCTTAAGTAAGTCACAACCTGTCAGGGTCATAGTTTCCTCATCTGTAAAATGTGGTTGGACAAGAAAACATTTCAGCTCTAAGGTTCCAATCCTATTATCCCATGACCAAGTGTGTGACAATTATTAAGCCACTTAAACTCTCTGGGGTTTAGTGTCCTGACAGAAGCATATTTAGCCTACCACTATACAGGATTGTTGAGAGGAAAAGATTTTATAAACATTATGACCCTATATAGACATGTTACTATGAATAGTAATATATGTTTATTATATTTTTATAATTTTGATAAATATCCTGATATCAGAATTTTGATTTCAAAATTTCATTGTAGCGTCTCATCCAGAAGCTCATTCTGGGCATTTTTAAATAAAGAAACCGAGAAAATCACTTTTTATAAAAGATTTCACATATTTTTTTCAGGTGAAATTCATTAAAATCCCTGCAGTATGATCTTGTTAAGCAGAGCTTTGTCAATTTTTATAAATATTCTGATGTCAAAACTTTAATTTCAAAATCTCATTATAGATTCTCTTTTCAAAGCTTATTTTAAGCAGCAGAAAGTTTTCAGACAAAAGGAATAAAAAACTGAGGGTGATTACTATTTTATCAAAAGGTTTAAAATAATTTTTCAGGTAGAACTCATATATAATTACTATTTTATAGACCTTAAGTTTTCATACATTCATGGAGTCACAACACTTTAGGACTTGATGGAACCTAGAGATAATTTCTGTCTTGAGTAATCAGGGAAGATTTCATGGAGGAGATATTTTTTTTGCAGTAACATTTACAATTCACATTTGCATAGTACTGTAACAACCTTATAAGGTAGGTAGAATAAATACTATCTCTTCTTTGCAAATGAGTAAACTTTAGTTAATTAAAGTTAAATGATTTGCCCAAGTCCATATAATTAACAAGGAAGGGAGCTAAGGCTCATGCCAAGGTCTCCTGCTTGACTATCTAGAATTTCTGTTAATTATACCATACTGATTCTTAGTACATAAGCCTAATACACTCAAATGAATAGATACAAATTATTCTTTACAAATATAAAAGGACCCAAATTGAGAAGTATTAATTGTTCATTTTTAAACAGTCTCAATGGGATAAAACTAAACACAACTGAACCTAATTTGGCCCTTGAGGGTTGGCTTGGTTTTTGACAGGTAAAAATGGAGGAAGGGAAAAGGACATTTGAGTCTAGGAAACATTGTAAGCAAAGGCTTCCATGTGAAAAAAAAAATGTAAGACCTATTCAAAAGAGAGAATAGCCCAGCATGCTCAGGGCATAAGGTACTCTGGGGTTTTTCTTTGCTTGCTTGTTTGTTTTCTTTTGTTTTTGGTTTTTTACTGCTCTGAAGGTCCATTGCCATTAAGATCCATTGGGGAGCCTCTGTTTCCCTTAGGGACCAAAATTAGGTCAAATTTTTTGGAAAGTTGCAGCTTAGATAGTAATAGAATGCAATCTCCTTGAGGATAATAACTATTGCATTCTTGTCTTTGTGCATTTAGTGTCTAGGACAATCTTTGCCCATAGTATCTGCTTAATAAATATTTTCTGAATTGGTTTGAATAGCTTAATCCCTTTGCCCAAGACAAAGGACTTCTAATATTAGAAAGAAATATGCTTTCCTTAGAGTCAAAAGCAGAACAGCCATTTGATGTAATAGCCCTATTCCTGGAGCTTTATGTTCCCCTTTATATTTAGGGATTTCTCTAGACCTTATCAGGGGAATTCAGGAAAACAATTATAAATGAACTGCTTCCCAATAACTGGAGATGGTCTACAACACATTAGTCCCTGGATCATTCACTAGAGATAGGGGAGAGTAATGAGTACAGTAGAGAGGGTCATAGCCTGGTCCCAAATTAATGTGCTATTGACACATTAGTCAACCTAGAGGGTAGAACTAGGACCAGCAGTAAAAGTTGTGAAAAGGTAGATTCTCATTCAATACTAGGAAGTGCTGTCTACTAATATAGCGTTGGACCTGGAATCAGAACATCTGAGTTCAAATCTCACATTCTAGGATCCTTAGAAATCACTTAACCCATCTTAACTGCAGTTTCCTCCTCTTTAAAATGGACATGATAACAGCATCTACCATGCATAGCTGTTATGTGAATTAACTGACTTAACATATGTAGAATGCTTTGTAAATGTTAAAGTACAATGTAAATGTTAGTGATATGACGATGAGGATGAGGATGAGGATGATGACGATGATACAGGGGCTTAATGACTGCATAGTTTTCAGAGGGTATGCTGTCAGAACTCTACATTTCCCCTATTGTGCTGCCTTTATATCACCAGGTTGAACAGTCTCCACGTCCTCCTGTCAAAACGAGTCTGCTGACTGCATGGCACATCTTAACATTCAACAATGTGGCTTACAGAGACCTAGCCTTCTATGCTTCCATCTAGTCCTTTGGTTTCTTAGTTCTGATATTCTGTTTTGTTTATGACCATATGGCTAGTTTTCTTTCCATAGCTTGATCCTATCCGCACACCTCATATTTATCCAGTTCTTAACTCTCTCCTCTTGCCCAGTTTTTTTTTTAATTCTTTCTTCCTAACTCTTAACCTCTCACATCCTACTGTGTTTTATCTGGGATCCTACAGTTTATGCATTAGATAGTAAATTGACTAGATTGCCTTCAGAATTACTCTTCACTCTTGTTATATTTCTCTGACTCAGAGTTACATCTGAGATTGAGTAGATTCTGGGACTGGTAATTATCCTTCCCAGAGTAGCCTCTTTGGATAGATGATTTCTGTCCCCCACTTCAGAGTTCCCACTGTACTTTCATTTTCTACAATGAAATCAACCACCTAAACCAGTTTGTTGTAGGGTCAGCCTTGATCCAGAAAGTTTATCACATTCAGCTATTGCAAGAGTTTGCATAACTCGGGGTTTCAGTGTCTATTTGGGAATCTTAAAGAAAAGACCTAAGGGAAATTAACATGATATTTATGAAAGGATTACTGGGTTTCGATCCAGGAGAAACCTGGGTTGCCATCTTGGCTGAGATATATCACTGCCATGTAATACAGGGCAAATCAATTAGCCTCTTTAATCCTCAGTTCCTTCATTTCTAAAATCAAGATAACACTTGTATTACCTATGAATAGGGTTATTATGAGAAAAGTACTTTGTATAACTTAATGTACTAAACAAATGTGAGTTATAATTAATATAATCATATTTTAAGGCAAATTCTTCTGTGGATAGCTGGATTTGGTTCTTAAGCTGATGAAACTTTTAAATCTTTGTGAGATTTATTATGCACCAGTTAAATTAGCATTGCTTAGTGCTTACCCCCTCTCCCTATACATATGAATTTGGAAACATTTCTTTTCCTATGTATGATTTTCGTTTCCACTTATGTTAGCCATGAATATAAAATGAGTTATTTTTCTTCTAAGTTACAGCACTTCACAAATCTAGCAATAAACATGCCCAAGGCAAATATTATAACCCATTCACAAAGGAAAAGTCAAATTACATTTGCCTATGTAAATGACTCAAGGAATGGTTTCCATGACTGCAGTGGGCTAGAAATTAATCTTGAGTAAATTTATGACTCTTCTTAGCTTATGCCCTCACTACATTTAAGATAGGCTGGTGTATATGGGGAGGGGGGACAGAGGGAACTTTCTTAATGATGAGTAGGTCACAGTAAGCTGGGGAACATTAGATTGGAACCAATGTGGTCACTGTTTTCTACCTTGTTCAGTACTCATTTTCATATCTATGAGGAAAATAAATAGGAAGGAATTGTCACTGTTGCTGATACAAAGAAAGCTTGAGGGGTAGAGAGAGGGAACAAGCATTTATTAAGTGCTTACTACATGCCAGGCACTGTGCTACAGACTTTGAAATTATTTAAAGTATGACCTCATCCTAAAGTAAGTATTCCAAGTTTCAATAAGAGAATGAGACAAAGGAGAATTCCAACGTAACGAATCAAATTAAGAAATACAATTTGAAAACAGTCAGAGCAGAAAGACATGAGTTAGGAGGTAGGATGTGGGGGGAAAATCTGTCTCTAACTTCCTTAGCTGCCCCAATTTATTCTGCATTCAATTGGAAGTGAACAAGATGCTCTTTCAACATCTCAGTTCCTTTCTACTTCTTGTCCAGACCTCTCTATTCATATTTCCTCATCCCCACGAAAATCTCTATTACAAAGACCTCACCCAGCAAATAATTACCTAAACCTGCCCATTGCCAGGATTTACATACGTGAAATAATCTGATCAATAAGACATTGGCTCTAAAACATCACTATTATGGAGTCACATGATAGGAGGACTAGAATGGATTTCTTTAATGACATTTTGAAAAATCATTATTTGATGGATTTTGTCTTCAAGCAACTAAGAGAACACATTTGGATATGTTTGAAACTTGAGGATTCAGCCACAGAAATACCCATGTCAATAAGTACAGACTTCTATCTCTAAATCTGTAATCCTCTGAGCCTATGATTATACACAATTTACTAAAAGCTCCAGCTAATTACATAGCTATTTTTTCCATAGAAGCCTTTTGTGAATTTGATGGATCATATTTCTTGTACTTCTATTTTAAAAGGATATTTATTAGACATAATCGGCTACAGCTTTCAACATATTTTTAAAGACCTTAATAACAATGTTACATATTGAGTTTAGTTTTATGCAATAGCATTGTACCAAGGTATAGTGAGCACCATCTGTGTGCCATGAATTGTGATTAGTCCTAGGAGAAATATATAAGATATGGTCCATGCCCTCAAGTATAACACATTCTAGCAGAGATGATAAAGCTTAGCCACCATGTTAAAATGTAGCATGAACAGAATGCAGAATGTATGCAAAGTGCTATGAAATCACATAAGGGGGAGATGTCTCCTTCGATATTTTACTGTATACAGCCTGCTCATGTTGGTGTGTTATGATTATAAAGTCCTTCTTGATATGACCATGTCGAAATGGTCTTTCTCTCATGTGATTTCATAGCATTTTATACTCCTTTAACCTAGTCTAATTTGTATTCTAGTTATTATATACTTGATATAATCTACAGTCCCCCCTCCCCAAATTATAAATACCTTAAGGCCCAGATATTACTAATCTTTGTGAACCTGGCTGGGTACATTGTGCCTAATGGGCATTTTAAAATGTCAAATGATAAGGAATGATTAGGAATCCAGCTGTGTCCTCTCATGTCTTAAACTACCAGAATTATAGAAAAAAGAATATATGATCACTTCCTTTTCCTTACCTTCCTTTTTTCCTTTCCTTTCTTTACTTATTTCTTGCAGCCTAACCTCTTTTCCTCTTGTTCTGTTACAACTATGTTCTCAGGTCACACATGTCTTCCCAACTGCCAAATCAATTTGCCATTTCTATGCATTTTTGACCTCTTTGAATTTTGTCTGGTATTTGACATTGATGAACATCCACTTCTTTTTTTATATTCTTGCCTTTTGTGGTTTCTAAGACACTGTTCTCTCCTGGTTCTTCTCCTAATTCGCTTTCCACTCTTTTTTTGGTTCTTTCTGTGACTACTTTCTCCTACTTCTCACTACATAGAATTGTTCCCCAAAGTTTTAGCCTGTCGCTATAGCAATCTCATCTATTCCTGTATTTTCAGCCACAATCTCTCTGTAGACGTTTATTATATTTATGCCTCTTCTTCTAGCCTTAGTTTCAGATGCATATTGTCAATTTTCTATCTCACTTCGGATCCATCCTGCCTGCATCTCGAATGTAAACTACTAATCCACCTATTTCTGTTAATGGAAGTACATTTATCTCAATCACTTATTCTAAAAATCTTAATCCTCCTTCATTCATCCCTCAGTGTAAATCAACTTCACAACCCAATTAATCTCCAAGTTGTCTTAATTCTACCCCTTCAACGGCACTCCTTTCCCATTCCAACCATATTTGTTCTGGTCTTCCTTTGTCACCTGGATTACTTTCATATCCTAGTAACTCAACTCAGCACTTTTAATCTATTTCCCTGTACTCTACATTACATATGATGGCCAAATTAATATTTGTATCATGAAGTTCTGATTGTATCACACTTCTACTTAAAAAAAACATAAAATAAAACTTTAATGACTCCACACTCAAAATCTAAATTCTTTAATTTGATCTTCCTCTAGCTTGACCCTCTAGCAATTTGACTCCAACTCCAGTTTCTATCCTCAATTCAACTACTCAGTGCTCCATGGTTTTCCTACACTTTGAAATTCCTGGAATGACCTCCTTCATTGGTAGCCTTATATCTTTTCCAATTAGGATACTATTTGGCTTTCAAAATACAATGCAGAAACCACTTCCTGCTCGAAGTGACCTTATTTATCCAATTGAAAGTGATTCCTCTCTCTTTCATCATGACGTCATGATTGTTTTGTACCTGTCTTATGCCCTTTACACTGTTGTGTGATAACTGTACATAGGTTAACATTTTTCTTATTGAACTAAATGCTCTTTAAGAGAAGAGGCCTTGTCTTATTCATCATTATAGCCTTTTGTTACCTAGTATGAGGCCTTACATAAAGTGAGTGATTAAATTTTAATAGAATGATTACAATTTTAAAAGACTGTGCTATGTGAATTTTCATCACCAAAAAATCACTTATTTGATATTTTTTATCAAAAGGCAATCTAGTAGGATATAAGATCCTTTAGGATTTAGAAATTTTTTTTTATTTTGTTTTTGTATGTCTATCACAATTCCCTAAACATAGTAAGGACTTAATAAATACTTATTGGATTAAAAATTGAAAACATTTTTTTCAGTTTAATTTTTCTTCTTAACTAAAAATTACTAGAGCCAAGCTGGAACTAAAAAGAAGATGAACTGTCACATTAGTCTTACAATATATATTAACCAGTTTTGTAAAGAAGAGGCCTAAAACTACATTTAAAGAATTCCAAATGAATAATCTAGACATCAGTACAAATGGTAGGTGAAGTAAGTTTTTGTAAATACACTGATATGCATGCAGAGATAAAATTTAGAAAAAAAAACAATTTAAGAGTGTGTATATACATACATATATATAATAGGTATATATTATATATATGTATGTATATTTACACAGTGACTTTCAAGTGGGTTAAAATATAGAATGCATTTGTTTTGGTGAATTCTTCAGTATGTTGTTGCTAGCTATCACTTTCAAATAATTCAACATTTCCAGAGGCAACCTTGAGGAAACATAAATCCTTTAGAAGTATATTTGACTTCTAGCTAATCAAAATTTATGAAATATGAAATTTTGGCAGTAACAAGCTATTTCATTTGATACAATTCAAAATGTTAGTCATTTTCAACTTTAATTATAATTAAATATAAATATTCTTCCATTTTCACACTCCAAAATTCTTAATTAGTAATTGTCATCTATAAGCCATGGGCTGTATATTGTGCCTAGCACAGTGCTAAACATAGAGATACTCAATAAGCATTTATCGATTCGTAAATAACTGCACATTCATAAAATGAGATGACATTCAGAAAAAAAACGTACTCATATACTTCAACTGATTTGTGACCTCATTGATGCCATCAATGAAGATCATAACTCACACATGCTCTTTATTTTTTTTTCTGTTTTTCCATACCACTTTCATAAAGGATGTACCCAATATGTTGAAGACCTTTCTCCAGGACCTCATATATTTTAAGGGAATTTAGGCAACATTCAAATGATCAGTTATTCCTCACTCTTACCACTCAACCTATCTGATCAGGCAATTTCTCAAAAAGACCATATATCATTTCTTGTATGGAAATTGTTGGAAATAGGTTAAAATAAATGATTTGTGTCCACCATGAATTTCCCCATTGCTTTTTGGGTCATACTGAACAATAGCATCAAATAATAAGTGTAGCTAACATATGTGTTATATGGGACTTTAAGTTTTACAAAACACTTTACAGAAATATTATCTCACTGGAGCCTCACAACAACCTTTTAAGATAGATGTTATTATTATCTCCATTTTACAGATGAAGAAAATGAGAATGAGAAAAGTTAAATTATTTGTCCCCAATATTATTGTTGTCATTTAGTCATTTTCAGGCATGTCTGGTACTTTCTGACTCCATCTGGGGTTTTCTTGGCAAAGATACAGTAGTAGTTTGTCATTTCCTTCTCTGGTTCATTTTCCAGATGAGGAAACTGGGGCAAAAAGGGTTAAGTGACTTGCCTAGGGTCACACAGTTAATATGTGCCTGAGGTCAGATTTGAACTTAGGAAGAAGAGTTTTCCTGACTTCAGGCTTGGCATGCTATCCACTGTACCACATAGGTGCCATGCCAATCATGTTGCCCATCTGCTACAATCACAGAGCTTATCATTCTGACAGAATTTAAACATATCTTTTTTTTTACTCTAAATCCCATGTTCCATCTACACACCAGGTTACCTCTTAAGGTTAAATAATAGTTATATAAGGTAGAATTAGAACTAGAGAGTTACATTTGAACCAATTCTAATGTTTTTTTTTCTTTTTAAATATTTTCCAATTATATGTAAAAACAATTTTACATGCTTATTTTTTAAACTTTGTATTCCAAATTTTCTCCCTCTATCCCTCTCCCCCATGCCTTTAAGAAGGCAAGTAATTTGATATAGGTTATATATTTAGAATCATGCAAAATATATTTTTATGTTAGTCATACTGCGAAACAAAGACAAAAAAGAAATAACAAGAAAAATACAGTAAAAAAAAAAAGTATGTTTCAATCTGCATTTCGATACCATCAGTTCTTTTCCTGGAGTTGTATAACATTTTTCATCATAAGACCTTTGGAATGGACTTAGATCATTGTCTTGGTCAGAGTAGCTAAGATATTCACAGTTGATCATTTTTTATAATATTCCTGTTACTGTGTACAATTTTCTCCTGCTTCTGCCTGCTTCACTTTGCATCAGTTCATGTAGGTTCGGGTTTTTCTGAAAATATCCTGCTTATAATTTCTTATAGCATAATAGTATTTCATCACAATCATGTGCCATAACTTGTTCAGCCCTTCCCCAATTGGTGGTCATCCCCTCAATTTCCAATTCTTTGCCACTACAGAAAGAGATGTTATAAACATTTTATATACCTATAGTTCTTTTTCATTTAAAAAAAAAACCCTTTGGATATAGAACTGGTAACAGTATTATTGAGTTAAAGGGTATGTATGCACAGTTTTATAGCCCTTTGGGTATAATTCCAAAGTGCTTTCCAGAATGATTCCATCAATTCACAACTCCACCAACAGTGCATTAGTGTTCCAATTTTTCCACATGCCTTCCAACATTTGTCATTTTTCTTTTCAGTCATGTTGGCCAATCTTATAGATGGGGGGCGGGGGGGGGACTCAGAGGTATTTTAATTTGCATGTCTTTAATCAATAGTGACTTAAACCATTTTTATGACTATAAATATTTTATTTCTTCACCTGAAAACTTCCTATTCATATATTTTGACCATTTCTCAATTGCAAAATGACTTGAATTCTTATAAATTTTACTCATTTTATATATAGTTGGGAAATTAGACCTTTGTAAGAAAAATTTGCAGTAATTTTTTCTCTAATTTTCTGCTTTCCTTCTAATCTTGGTTGCATTGGTTATGCTTGTGAAAAATCTTAATTTAATCCTTTGGGTCAGATATTTTTTTATTTGTTTTTTTTTTATTGATGGACTTGGCATTAAATAAACAGACTAGGTTAAATTTTCATTCAAATATGAGAGTAAACCACTAATAATTCCTCTTCTCTTTTTTTTTATTGTGAACTTGACAGACATTAAAAATGAACATTTCAAATTAGAAAGAAAAACAGAAAAAGAAGACTGATTCACCATGAAGTTCTGTTAACGTTTTAAAATATACATTATGTTTAACATGATAGTAGCAAAACTTTCCTGCCTGTGTCTCTTTATCATCTCTTTTGTGTATTTTTTAAAAGTTTCATTGATAGGCTCTTTTATTCTTTTTATTTATATCATTATATTAGCTACTAACTTCTCCCTACAGCTGTCCTTAACCCTCCCCAAAAGGCTCTTTCTTGTAATCAGTATGGAGATAGAGATAGAGACATAAAAAGTCAAGTAGACAAATTCATTGTTCCCACAGTGGTTGTGTCTGAAAATGCATGTCTCATTTTGTAATTCTAGTTTATCACCTCTCTGCCAAGAACTGGACAGCATGCATTATCATCCATCTTTTGAAGTCAGAGATCTTAAGTCTTTCAAAATTGTTTCCCTTTACATTATTGTCATCCTTGTACATATGCTTCTATTTCTTTTCCTTTTTCTCCACATCAGTTTATACAAGTATTTCTAGATTTCTCTGAATCTATTCTTTTTGTCAGTTCTTAAGTTCAGAAATATAGCATTACATTTGTATACCATATTTCGTTCAGGCATTACCCAATTGATTGGTACCCATTTTGCTTTCAGTTCCTTGCAGCACGTATTTCTTTTTTCTTTTTTTCCAAAATTTTATTTTAGACTCAAATGCCAGAACGCAAATAGAGAATAAAAACAAAAGAAAAAAAAAGATCATAAATTTAAATATTGGAACTTAAATACAAAGCTAGAAAGAAATAAAAGCATGTCATGTGCATAAAAGAACATGAGAGGATTCAAAATACGTAACCATAAACTTTCATTTCAAGAAAGCCTATATAAATAATACTTGTGTTGAGAATTATTCATCTTTTCTTTGCTTCCCTGTGAGTTTTCTTTTATTCTCTACTGTGCACTTTTTTACTTTGTTCTTTTTTCCCCTCCACCCAACCCCCCCCAGAAGGCCACAATAAAGTTTTGATTTGTTTCTCTATAGCTATAAATATATGCATACACATATTATACATATATACATACATATATAGACATACACATTCCCAAACCTATTCTACTCTTGATCTTTGTTTTTATGTATATGCATGTCTTTTGTTTTCTATCCCTCCTGCCTCCTTTACTTTATTTTTACCCCCTAGTTGCCCTCCTATTGCTTGCCTCCCCCCTCCAAGAATCCCTCCCCTATCCTCCCATTCCCATAAATCTAAACACCCTTCTATACCCCTAGTTACGTATTCTCCCACCCTCCCCTGTAAAGATCCCCGCCTTGTCCTCTCCCCTCCATGACCCTACCATTTTATTTCTTCTGAATTTAGAAGACTTCTATACTCTTCTAAATATATTAGTATTGTTTCCTCTTATACCCATTCCTGATGAAAGCAGGTTACCAGAACAGCCCCCATCTAATTCCTATGTATCAATTCTTCCTCTTACACCTCATTTGTAAAATAGTTACTCCTTTTACCCATTCCTAAATGGTTTTACTTTTTAAATTCATATGATGCCCACGTTTTAACCAGTCTCTCTTATGAACTACCTAGTTATTAAAAGAAACTTAGGGATAAATTTTATATTTTACATATATAAAAAGTAAATAGTCTGTCATTGTGGATCCCCTATAATCAGTCTTTGTTATGTACCATATATTTATATTGTTTCTTGTATGTCAAATCATCTGTTAAGTTCAGGTTTGTTTTTCTTTTTAACAAAGTCTTGAAAGTCTTGAGAGTTTGTCAAATGTTCTTTTTTTGTTATTGTTGTTCAAGATAATAGTTAACTTTGCAGGGTATGATATTTTTGGCTGGGGTCCTAGTTCTTTTGCTCTGTGATATGTTGTGTTCCAAGACCTGCAGTCCTTTAATGTATCTGCTGCTAGATCTTGTGTAATTCTAATTGTGGCACCATCATATTTAAAATTGTTTTGATCATGATGCTTTTAATAATTTTTCTTTGAGCTGGGGATTTTGGAATTTGACTATGATGTTTCTATGAGTTTTCCCCATAGAATTTCTTCTAAGTGGTGATGATTGGATTTTTTTTTTCTATTTCTACTCCCCTCCACCCCCTTGTTCTAGTGCTTCAGGACAACTTTCTTTAATTATTTCTCGTATTATTGTATCAAGATTCTTTTTTTATCACAATTTTCAGTTAATTTAATTATTTTTATATTGTCTTTTCTAGATCTATTCTCCAGATCTGTTGTTTTTCTTATAAGATGTTTCACTTACTCTTCTATTTTTTTTATTATTCATTATTTTCTTTGAAAATTTTCTGGTCTCTTATGATTTCACTGGCTTCACTTTGCCCAATTCTAATTTTCAGGGTATTATTTTCTTCCTTAAGTTTCTGGATCTCCTTTTATATTTGGTTGACTTTCCTTTCATACCCTTTTTGCTTTTCTTGAATGTTCTTATCTTTTTTTTTAGTTTTTCCTCTAGCTCTGCCATTTGATTTTTAAAGTCTTTTTTAAAGGTCTTCTATAAATTCTTTTGTGGCAGATAACCATTTGATGTTACTCTTTGGGGATTTCTTTGGTTCAATTTCCTCCTCTTATAATGAACCCTGGTTATCTCTGTTCCCATAATATGTTTCTATAGTTGGATTCTTTCTCCTTTGCCTCTGAATTTTTGTATTAAAATCCTAATTATTTGTAGTCACCTCTCACCCTGGGGCATAGAAAATGGTGCCCCTTGACCCAGATCTTCAGTTCTTCCCTCTAGCCTGAAACCAAAGCCAAACCTCCAACCTCCTCCAAGTGCCCACATACAGGGGCTTTCTGCCCCACTGCTTTTGTATTCACCAGGCATGTGCTGTATCCTTGTTGCCCCCTCTGCTCTTCACTCTTCACAGCACAGTTGGGTTTGGTGTTCCTGGTCAATAGAGGTTCCCTGAATCTTCACAGTCTCAGACACCCAACTTCCCTCACTTTCCTAGGGTAAAGGTTCTAGTGGGTAAGGCTGAGGCAACCTCTCAAACCAACTAAGCCCAGGGCTTGATGCTTGTTGTTTAAGAGGCTAGCTGATGGCTGTTAAAGCAGAACCTAGCCTGGAGATATTTTACTCTTCACAGGGACATAACCTTGTCCTGGAATTTTTCTTCTGATCTTCTCAAATTGTCCTGGGAAGACCCCAGGTATGCCCTGTTCTTATTTATCTTCACCTGTACTTTGTTCACCCTAAGGTACTATTTTAACTATTTTGTGGGGGAAGATCTTGAGAGCTTGGAATTTTCTGGCCTATTCTACTACCTTCCCAGAATCCTCTACTTCTCTTATTTGATTTTCAAAAATCTTTCTTGAGCTCGTCTATGACCTGAGACCAATTCATTGGAGGCTTTTTATGTAGGAGTTTTAACTTTGTTGTCTTCTTCTGGTTCTATGTTTTGATCTTCTTGGTTACCAAAAAGATTCTGTGTCTGATTTCTCTTCCTCTGTTTGTTTATTTTGCAAGTCAAGTACTTGACTTTTGAGCTCTTTGTCACTATGGAACTCATGAAGAGAGCTGTGTCCCAAATTTCTGGGGTTTTGTACAGCTGTTGTCAGAGCTTCTTCTAGGCACCTGCTTCAGAACTGTGAGGAGGACTGCCTTTTCACAGCCTTCTCCTTTTTATCACAGGACCACCACCCAAGACTGTTACCCAGATCCAAGCAGGGCAAAATCCTGCCTCAATGCCAGCAGAGAGATTCCTGCAATTACCCTCTGGTCAGTTGCTTGGTCTCCCCAACATCTATGGGCCTGGAGCTCAGGAATTAGCTGCTATTGCAGCAACTGCAGTCCCTGTTACCTCTGCTGCCCCAGGGGCAGAGACCGGACCTTGCTCTTCTTTCATACAGTTCTAACAGTTTCCCCACTGACATTTAACTTTCTTTTTGGTGTTTATGGGTTGAGAAGTCTGGAAACCACCACACCTGCCAGTGATGCAATCTCCTGAGGTCTGCTCCAGTAGGTCTGTGGCTGTTGTGGCCCATGTGGACTGCGCTCTGCTTGCAGCCTGGTGTGATAGACTCTTCCTGTAAGTTAGCCAGGCTGTCCTCAGTTGGAGACATATTTTATTCTGTCATTTTGTGCATTTCATAGCTCTAAAATTTGTTTAGAGTCATTTTTTTAGAGATATTTGAAGTAATTAAGGAGGAGCTCAAGTAAGTTCCTGCTTTTACTCCACCATCTTGGCTCCTCCCCTTTCAGTTCCTTTGTATAATAAAAGGGTACTTTTATGAATATTTTTGTATATGTTATTCTTTTCCTTCTGTCTCTAACTTCCTTGTAGCCAGTAGTATTGCTGCTGGGTGTAAGAACTTGCATAGTTTAGTAATTTGGGAGGTATAATTCCAACATTGCTTTCCTGAATTATTTGGCGAATTCACAGCTCAACCACTTAAAGGTACGTTAGTGAGCCCCTCTAGTAATCACCAATTTCCTGTTTTGAAATCATGCTAGTATAAGGGAGATGGAGACTCAGAACCCTAGAACATAAAATTGCTCCTATCCTTTTCCTCCGTTGATAGGGATTGGTCAAGATTGTCCTCTTTGCTTCACATGCAGAAAACTAACTCTTATAGGTTACCTTTAAATCGATCCTCTTCAAACTTTTTACCTCTCTTCAGCACTTACACATTCTCTTTTGAATTACAGACATTTGTGGACATGTTTAGATTCTTTCCTAACCAGAACATTGACTCCTTAAGAATAGGGACTCTCTTATTCATTGTTCTATCTTTTAGAGTATATAGGGCCCTGCTCATAGTAGATGCTCAATAAAAATTTGCTGAACTGAAACAGAATTGAAATTAATTTCTTGGACTAGTTACCTTCATCCTTTTTTATTCCTCCTTATTTTAGAATTTTAGTGATTAATTTTGAAGTTTTGGTATTTCAGGTTCAAAAAGTCTCACAGAAACAGAATTCTAGATAGAGTTATGGAGCATATGTAATTGTTGGGATGCCCAAATAGAGTAATATAAACAAATGACCATGGTACTCAGTATGGTTAAGGCCCCACTCACCTGGATTCTTCCTTTAAGTATCAAGAAAATAATATCAGATTCATCCATGCATTCCAATTAAGCCTCATCCTTACCTTGATCTAATCCCTTATAATTCAGTTCCACAGCAACTTCTCCAAGGGACCTCATTATATGGGAGAGAGATATGCAGAAGCCCAAAAAGTTAAGATTCAGGGTTGAACATATGATGACTGATTTGTAATGCAACTTCACATTCAGATCATGTCCCAGAGTGCAATATCCAGAGAGATGGTGCTTCTCTTTATGCCAAACCAACCATGTAATGGTCAGATTCCATTTTACACCTGGTCTGGCCAGCTCAGCTTTCCAGCTGAACTGGCTCACTCATGCTGTTATAATTGGAGGAAGATGCCTTTATCAGGAGAAACAGGAGCTACATTGAGAGATATGCCAGTGAGATGGAACACCCAGTAGATCTACTTGACAAGTTAGTCAATCAAATGTTTGCTGACAGAACCGTGGCTGGATGTTTTGCACTTGGCCAATTACCCATTCACAATGACTGCCTTGACCAGAGTATTCATCAAAAGATAATAATGAAATGATGATTTGATTCAAAATTAATTCTTGACCTTGAAAGTCCAGAATTTATAGAATAAAAAGTCTCTTGATAGAAATGGTTGGCAGACACCAATAAATTAATATGCAGGTATGCTCATTCATTTTTATATATTCACATACACATATAGACAATTCAGATTATAACCACTCATACCAGTACTGGTTTACCAAATATGGTTCAGTTGGCCTCTAAATGTGTGCTTAAGTCCAAGGGTAATATAATTTCCTAAGATTCAGTGGGAGTAAACTTTCTGAGCTTCTACATCAAGTCCTGTCACATACTGTATTCCAGTGGCATAGCTTCCTGGAACATAGGAAAACCACTACTGTCAAATAAGTCTTCATAGCAAGATATCAATGGAGAAATTCTTGCCTACACACTCATAATATTAAAGAAACATTTTCACATCAGTTCCCCAGTTATACTTTTGTCATGTGTGTTTCCTTAGAATAATATCCATTCTCTAAAACCACAGAATTAAAGTTTAACAAAAGAGAGCAATGAAATACATGTGCATGACATAAAATCTAGCACATATATGTCAGAGAACTAACTAAAGTTCTAGAAATCATCTCAGTCTAGTTTCATTTGAGCAAGACCAGCCTGGTTTAGGTAGAAATACACACACATATGACCATTGTAATACAAAATAAAGTATCTTTATCATTGCTTGTTCCATCTAAGTCACACAGCACTACCAATATTTCTCTGTTCATGTGCACTATACTCCCCAGCAGAATTTGAATTTTTCAATGGCAGCTGTTACTTCATTTTTGTCTCTTGTATCCCCAACGCAATATAATATAGGCACTTGATCATGCATGTTGGATTGAATTGAAATTTCACAGATTTCTTCTTTATTACTTAAATGCAGAGAACAATGCAACGGGAATAAAAACATAGGAGTAGGAGTGAGTATGGAAGAGGTGAGACATTGTCCAAATTGTAGCTTTACATTTAAACAAAACAAAAAAAAGGTATAACTGAACATAATCCACATTTTGTGAGAGTGTTAATCTATTTTGATTTTGCACTCTGGGGCAGCACAGGATAGCTATTACAATAAAGAGTTTCCAAAATAAGGGTGGGGAAGAAATCTTTCCCTCCTGTAAATAAATAGCCTGTGCTGGCAAAAAGCACTGATATATGTCAGCCTTTTCCTCTTCTCAGGAAAGAGAATTGTTTTTGATGATTGGCAGTTTTAGAATCTATTCTTAATTTTGAGAACTATATTTCTTTCTGGTTTATCTTCAACATAATATTCCCTGGCACACCTGAGTCCAGAAATATTTCACTTCTAAAATGACACAGCCCAAGATTTCCTCAAGCAAAGAAGATGTAAACATGATCATGAAATTTTACTGCACTCTTTCTAGTGATGCACAGATAGATAAAGAAATGGGACAATGAGTTATGATGGCAGATCTAGCTTTTGGGAATTTGGCGGCCAGGAGGATTGCATAAGTATGACCTCAAATTCCAGATGAATCTGAAAGTCTCCAGGCCATTAATATACAAGATAACCTGTACAGCTGCAAAATGTACATCACAAATATCATCTATAGCATATATTTCCATTGGCATTCCTTGTAAGCTCTACATTTAAAAAATAAGCTGATTCACCAATTACTGGAATATAGTTTACAATTAGCGAAGATGACTGTTATGATAAAAATCCAGTAGGCTTAGCATGTTTAAAGTAATTGATAAAATTCTAGATACAGTTGCCAAATCTTCTTGTTTCTTTCTCCACGTCTCTTGGTATACTTTCTTCTTCTGTCTACTCATATAACCATGACTCCTGTTCCAGTCTTAATCACCTCTCCCTTGGACTATTTCAATGATATCCTATTTGTAATAGTAATTACAAAAATAGCAACAAATAGTATTTATGTAATGATTAAGGCTTACAAAATTCTTTATCAAATATCTTATTTTATTCTCCTGATAGCCCTGTTACATAGGTGCTGTTTTTCCTTATTTTACGGATGATGAAAAGGAAGCAGACAGATCTGCACATTGTCTGGGGTTGAAATTTGATCTCATGTCTTCCTGACTCCAGGTCCAGCACTCAATCAATTGTACCATCTAACTGATTTTCCTAAAGTTCACATCTGACCCCTAACTCAGTAAATCCCAATGATTCCTTATTAAAATTGAGGATCAACTAAAAACCTCTTTCTTTGACACTGAAATCTCTTCATGCTGTGTCTTCCTTGACTTTTCAGTCTATTTACATAATATTTCCTTCCATATTCATTAGGGCCAGCAATATTAATCTCCTTGCTCTTCCTCAAACACAATTCTCCATTTCTTATCTCTGTGACTTTCTGTTGTGCATCCCCTTTTCTTGGAATGCTTTCACTTCTCATCTCCATTTCTTATATTCCTTGATTTCCTTCAGGAGGTCCTCTCCTCCCCAGCCCCCAGGCTACTACAGTCTTCCCTTCCTATTCTACTTGTGTACCTCTTACAGATATTGTTGTAAAGAATATAATATTTGTACACATCATCTTACTCAGTAGAATGTAAGCTCCTCAAAGGGAGGACCTGTTTTGCTTTCATCACTATGCCCACAGGTCTTATCATAGTGACCAACACACAGTAATTACATCATAAATGCTTATTGATTGATTTGATATATGATAATAATAATAGCAAGCATTTATATAGTATTTACTATGTGTCACATGCTGTACTAATTGGTTTACAGATATCTTATTTTATCCTCACAATAATCTTGGGAGATGGGTGATATTATTATCCCCATTTTGTAGTTGAGGAAACTGAGGCAAACAGAGCTTAAATGACTTGTCCAAGGTCACACAGATCAAAAGTATCTGAGGCCAGATTGAATTCCAGTCTTCTTGACTCCACATCCAGCACTCAATGTACTGTACAACCCAGATGCCTAAAGTTGCCAAAAGCTGTCAGAAGGGTACCTAAGGAGTTATGCTCTCAAGAAGAGAAGCAAGTTCCGTTTAGAATTTGCTCTTTACTTAGATCTTGGCATTCTTGTTTTATTTTTATTGATGGGATAAACTTTAATTTTTGTTCCTTTTCACTTTTATCTTAAAATAGTGACATAATTATTCTGGAAAACATGTACCAGCTTGCAAAGAATGATGGATAGCAACCCTATGGTCTTTGAGAATATTAGGAGGTTTGTAAATCTCTTGGAAGAGTCACAAACAGGACCAAGTTCTGCAAACAGTTTCAATCAGAGAGAGTCATTTTCATGCCTACACAGGGTAGAAAGGACCAGTCGCCAGGTCCTGTGGCCACATGGCCTGGCCCTGAGGTGCCATCATTTCTGAATGAAAAAGAACTGGAGACTTACAAAAATAATAGAGCAACATGATCCAATAGTGCAGAGATGAATCATGAATCAAGATTGACTATTCCATTCTCATTGAAAAAGAGGGCAGATTGTCTAGAATCTTTAGTTTATCCATAGAAAAAATAGAGACAGAGAAATTTCCTTCATCAAAATGGAGTAGCAATAAAGCTCATCAAAAAAAGCAATTAATTCACCTTTCTCTTTTTTCCTAGTCATTGTTTCAAACTTCCAGATCCTTCTATTAGGAAATTTATCTCAAAGGGCATTTTCTCCTTCCTCATGATGGGTAAATTTTAATTGTTCCTGGATAAATAACTGAGTTTTCTCTCTGGTTTTCCATCTGATAAAATATGTACTCAGTTATTTGTTGCTTTTTTGTGGCAACAGAACAAAATAGTAAAGTAATATTTGAAAACTGCACACTTCTCTTTCCTCTTGGCCTATTTTTATTTTAAAGTTCCAGTCCCCTATTTCTCTATCTTATTATTATCTTTCACATTTGCATGATACTTTTCTTCATGTCTCCCTTTCTTAGCACCACAAAATTTGCTTGATTTGTATTCTTTGCTAGGCTTTTAAGGGTCACAGCTTTCTCTTCCAGGAAGCCAGGCTCTATTTAGGGTTTTCAACCTCTCTCCTATTCTTTCTCTCTCTGTTTCATTATGCAGCTCTTTATTTGAATAATTTTCTGATAAGTGATACAGATCATTTATGCAGCTGGCAATTCAATGATATTCTTTGCTTTTCTGATTGAATTTCCCATATTTCCATTTATTTCTTAAAATAACAATTTTCAAATGTCTGTGCCATGTTCGTTTTTGTTGGTGTTGCTTTTTTTTGCTTCGGAATTTTCTTGGAGTTCTTTTTGATCTCATATTACTGCTGATCCTTTTGTCAAGAACATATTCTTTAAAATATTTATTAATCACGTCTCTCTTTTACGATAGGTGTTTTTCCTTGAGTTATTTTTGGTTTCTAATACATAGCTATAATGCTAGTCTCAAAATCTAAGATCCAGAATATATTTTTCACCATCTAAAAGTTGATTGAGTTGAAATGTAACATTTATTTCTATGCATTATCCATAATGCTAAAATTAATCAATACTTTGTCCTAATGTAACTTGTGTCATCATTCAGATTGCTAGTAAATTGATGTAATCTGCTCATCAACTAAATCCTTCAAAATATAGATTTTGAACTTTATGAAAAAGATAAAACAAAAGGACACTCAACCAGTCAAGAAGTATTTATTAGACACTTACCACTGACAGACACTATGGAGATAAAAACTAATGGAGTTAAAAAATAGTTGGTCCTTGAGGAGCTTATATATATATGTATGCAGCAGATAACATTTAAATAAAATAAGTATATACAAGATACATAATGATTAAATAGAAATCAACAAGGGCGATGGGAAGGCAATGATGGGAAGGAAAGAGGAGGGAAGTGAGTTTATAGATAGAAAAATAGAGACAGAAAAGGACCTCTCTACTTCTAAATGGAGTTATGACAAAGCTAATCAGAAAACTCATTTCTTCTTTTTCTCCTTTTTCTTGGTCAAAGTTTTTAACTTCCAGCACCTCCTAATGAGGAAATTATCCCAAAGGGTATCTTCTCTTTCCCTGAGAGAAAAGGCATTCTTCTCTCAGAAAGGAGAGTCTCTTCTGTCTCAAAAATATGTTAGGTAGGTCCCTGTCTTACTCTCTGCTGTCCATATCTGCTATCCCATTCTACCAGCTGCTATGGCACCCCATTCCAACCTGCCTTCTATAGAAGGCCTCACAGGGTTATTGTGAGGCTCTAATGAGATATTTGTAAAGTGCTTGGCACAGTGCCTAGCATAGAATAGGTGTTTAATAAATGCTTTCTCCCCCTTTCCATTCTGACACAATTCTCTAAGTAAATATCCCACAGTGACAGAAGAGTTGAACAAGTCTTGAGCATCTTCACTTCATATAATTTCTTCAGTGGCTTCAAATATCTAAAATGTATTTACCTCAGTTGATTTTAACAGGGTATAATTCAAATCTAATATTTATGGTTTCTGCATCTGTATTATTTTAGGTATGTTCAGTCATGTCATAGAGCTTGATTGTTGCTGCTAATGAAAGGAATAAAGGACTGCTTAAAGTTTTACTCTGTTACTTGTGTTATAATTTTTGATTCCTTGGAGCAAAAACAATTTTAAAGTAATGCATTTTTTTCTAACAATCATGATATACTTAAAAGATGCTGAAAAGGATCTGAGAAGTATGTAGAATGAACAATGACAAATTACATCTACTGCATCTAAATTCTTCATTAAATTGAAAAAATAGTTAAAGTCTTTGTAAAAGTGTTATATATTTGTGAGAAGACTGTCTTCCTGGATGTAGATTTCTTTTCCTGCATGAACCAGATTAAATGATATAAGTAGCTGAGTTGGTAGATGAAGGCTGGCCACCGTTCCATTTTTAGTCTTCTTATTATGTAAATTGCAGGAAACGTAGTATTGGACCTATTCATGAAACTGATTTCCCTTTGCTGAAATTTAAGGAATTGTCTTGATCTTTGTATCATTCTGATTGTTAAGAACACTGTGTAGCTTGACTCTAACTCCATCATCAGTCAGAGGGCTGATGAAGCTGTTAGAAGAGACAAGAAGAAACTCAAAGTGTGGAAAATAACCAGAGTGCACCTGCTTAAAGGTCATTCTGTTTCAGAGCAATGAAGCCAATCAAAGTGCTATTTCAATTGGTTTAAATGTTATGCTTTCTTTAAGCTTATGTTTTATTAACTTGACTTTAATATGCTAGCAAAGAATCTGGGTCAAGTAGTTAATAAAGTGATAGGCACCCTGTGGTCACTTGATAAATACTTAAGAGTCATTGAGAGCTAGAAGAGATTTTGGAGATCATCCATTTTATACTCCAGAAAATATAGATCCATAGAGGTTGAAAAATTCCATTAAAGTCATAAGGTTAGTTTCTGAGACAGCTGAGATTAGAATTTAGATCCTTCTTTAATAAGTAGTTCAGTGATCTTTTGCAAAAATATCTGCCTCCATTTTGTTACATGTTATCTATTAAAATTAGCAAATGCACCTACTGCTTTTTCTTTAAGAAAATTAGATAAATTCTGTTGAAACAGTATTTCTAAATGAACTAGATTGGTCAAAATATTTTTAAAAAAGTGAAAAATGTGAAAAACTTTTAACATTCCTTTTTGGAGAGGTGGTGCAGTGAATTAAGTATGGAGGCAAACTGAAATGACTCAGCTACAACAAAATTGAAGGAAGAATGATAACCAGCGGATTGGTGTGTGATTATCATACATGAAATGATTCAATGACCCATGTGATTATTTAACTTTTTTATGTGATAAGGTATTGTTGTCAAGCCATTTTTCAGTCATGTCCCACTCTTCATGGGTAAACAAAAATAAAAACATTTTGGAGTTGTTTTGGCAAAGATAATAGAGTGGTTTGCCATCTCCTTCTCCAGCTCATTTTACAATGGAGGAACTGAGACAAAGTTAAGTGACTTGCCCAGGCACACACAGCTAGTGAGTGTCTGAGACCAGATTTAAACTCAGTAAGATGAGTCTCCCTGACTGCAAGCTTGACATTCTATCTACTCTGCCTTCTAACTGCCTTTTGTATATGACATAGTTGTGTATTATTTGGCCTGCTCCCTAGCTGGAAACTTGATTCTTAAGTCTATGTTTATGCTTTCTGTATCCTCCCTGATTTAGATATTCTAATGAGAATATAGGTGGGTAGGTAGATGTCAGGTTAGTAAAGTTGGCATAGAAGTTGAACAGGGATGATTATGCATTATGTATAATCTTAAAAGAATCATCCTCTTGGGATCTTTAACTGACTCCTAAAGCTACTTTTAGTTGGTCCTAACTACCAGAAGTAAACTAAAATGTCCCAGAATACTAAAAAGATATGTATAATATGTATACTGGAAAGATATGACCACATATGGGGTCATGAAAAAGTTGGCAACAGTAAAAGGTTTCTGAATGCACAACAACCAAAAATAAATTTGAAATCAAACACCTAATGCATCTGAGGTGTTTCTGGCAGTAATTGCCCGCATTGCATAGCACAACTTCACTGTAGCCTTGGTTCTGAACACAAAGCATGTTCATTTTACATTCTGCATGTCCTCAGATCATGCAGTGTCCATAAAATGCTGCTGGAATGAGCAAAGGGGTCATGAGTGGAAAAAGTTCATGAAGCCCTGGTATAAACGAAGAAGGCATACCAATTCCTACCTAAGGTAGATGGGATTAGCCATTAAAACCAGCAGAATTAAAGAATGCCAGAAACATGGCTTCAGTAGAATTCTTTTCTACTTTATGTGTGTGTACATACACACACACACACACACACACACACACACACACACACATATATATATACATATATACATATACATACACATATATATATATGTGTGTGTGTGTATGTATAGGCAGTCCTCTGTAAGAAAACTTCCAGCAAATTAGAGAAGGGACAGTACCAAATGGTACATAGCCTGTCCACTATCTCTTTATACCTCTACCTCCATCTCCATTGGTTGAGGATGTGGCTAAATTCATCCTTTTCCATTTTGATCTACACTCTGCATTTTCCTTCACCTCTTCTGTCATTACCTTTTTTTTTAGTGCCTTTAATAATTTCTGGACAAATTTGTCTTGATCTTGCAGGAATTCTGTCAGTTGATTCCCTTGCTCATTGTCAGTATCATTAAGAGGGTTTCCCTTTCTTGTGCACATCCTCAGCTAGAGATGACAACTCCAATAGTTTCTATTACCTGCCAGGGGCAATTAGTAATAAGTAATAAGTAATTATCAGCAAAAGTACCTAACGTATTATACATAAAATTAAAAAACAAAAAAAATACCATTCATAAGGATTCGTGTTTGTATGTTTCAGAAAATAAGACCAAAATGATATAGCTATAGTTCTTTTCTATTTTTGGAAACATGACACAGTACTTGTAGGATTCTTGCTCAGAAAAGGATACAAATGTTAAGAACTTGCTCTTGATTTCCATGGGAATAATTTTCCTGTCAAGTGATGAATGGACTGGAAAAATATGAAAAACAAAGTCATGCTAACCTTGAAGCTAGAATAAATTGTTGTGAGTGAAAAGAGAATGGAATGTGAATTTCTTGCCTTGTGTATTATTAAGAAAACAACAATCAATAGTTGGTAGATGAATCAAGGGGAAGGAACTAATGAAAAATATGGATAAAGTGAAAAAAATACCTTTATTTGCAGAAAGCTTTAGCTGGAATAATTTCACTATTAAACATTCATGAATAAAGACAGGTAGTCATCTCAGTTACCTCTGAAAATATTGATATTAATGCTCTAGACTAGGTAAGCATATAGACAAAAAGGAGGACTTTCAAGAAAGACTGAAATTTAGCAGGCTGCTAAAAGAAATAAAAACAGGTTTGGGCACATCTTTCAGTGTGTTTAATGACAAAGCCAGATCTGCCTAGTGTTTCCACATTTTTGTAGTAACACATAGGCAGTAAAATGAACAAAAGTGCTTGACTTTCAAATAAAATTCAGAGAAAAGCCCCTCTTATAGGTCACAGCCTCAAAGAATGCCCTTGATATACTTTAGGGATCATTCTTTTTTGTAGATCCCTAACTGCTTCTAGAATTACTTGTGCATCTTCAAGGTTTGGGTAAAATTTTCATACTAGAAGACATACTAGAAATTTTCATACTGAACAGACATAGAAAAATCAGAAAAAGACTTCAAAATCTCTCCAAAAACATCAGAATATCCTTTTTTTTCTACCTCCGAGACTGACTTAGACCCATAGAGATCATATTATTCTTGGACCTTATAATCTATTGCATAGTTAGGTGACTAGAGTCTTGGACTTGAAAGGAAAAATATAAAATCCAATTCTGACTTAAGTATAAACTTCTTCGATGACCCTTTCTTCTTTTTTTAAAAGTTTGTCATGCATCTTATCTGTCTGGGGAATTATAGTGAAAGCACTCTGCCTTATAATCACATATTCATTATTACTATTGGAATAATGTAGTAAATAAAAGGCGTTATACCTTCTATTTTCTAAAACTGACACTAACATGTGAGTATTTGTGTGTGGGGAGGGAGAAAGAGACAGAGCTAGAAGAGAAGAACTATCCATCTCTCTAGTTAATGTTCTGGGGTAATGGTGTCAAACTCACAAACAGATCTCTGTGGGCTAATTATTGACTTAGAAAACCACAAATGAGCATTTTCTATGTTGTATTATATTTTAAAATTTTATTTTGTTAAACATTTTCCACTTATATTTTAATCTGATTTAGAGTTTGATTCCTCTGTTCTTAGGAATAACTGACATTAGGGGTTAAGGTTCATCACTGTTCTTTGAATGCATTTCAGCACTGCTATGTAGACAAACTTCTTCATTTAGCATCTCCTTCAACCACTAAGGACAAGAATATGTGAAATCGAGTTATTATATCTTCAGTATCACATGACCAGTTTGTATTTGGAGATAACTAACATGATTTATTAACTACAAAAATTATGTTAATCTTTGAAATTTTTTGTTTGTTTAAAGAGTGTGCTATGGTTGTCAAGACTTTATGCATATTGAATTTGATCTTTACAACCTACCTGTGAGTCAGGTAGCCTGTCAGGTATTATACACATTTTATAGAATAGGCTTAGGGGAGCTAAGAGGACTTAGCCAGAGTCACTCATCTAGTGTGTGATAGAGTTACCATTATTATTTGTGCTACCATTGTTTGTGTTACCATTATTGTAATTTTATGTGACCATGTCACTTTGTGACCCAGGACAACAATGATTAAAATACCCAAAGAACCCACATGCTTATGTTATAATTATTGTTGGGCATTGTTAGAAGTTCCTAAGTTGCATCTTAGAAGCTAAAATGTTAATAGAAAACAGAAAGCAATATACAAATCAAAACCAAGTGATTAGTAAACTCTGGCTTCATTACTCTCTAATACTTTGCATTTTGATAGTGCCTAGAGCAGTGGTTCTCAACCTTCCTAATGCCTCAACCCTTTAATACAGTTGCTCATGTTGTAGTGACACCCAACCATAAAATTATTTTTGTTGCTACTTTATAGCTGTAATTTTGCTATTGTTATGAATCTATCTGATATGCAGGATGTATTTTCATTGTTACAAATTGAACATAACCCACAGGTTGAGAACCGGTGGCCTAGAGGTTCTGGCTTCCATTCTCCCTCATACATCTCTAGTCAACCTTCTTTTTAGGTTCAATTTTATTTTCATCTCTTTTTTTCTTCCTAGCACAGTCTTTGGCACATTGTAAGTGCTTAATAAATTCTTGGTAATTGATTCATGGATTAGGAAGAAGTTCCTTCAACATCATCATTAAATGATTAAGAATATTCTGTTATTTCCCATCTTCAACAGAAGTCAAAATTTCTTTGCCTGGCATTAAAAACCTCCTCAATCTGGCTTCTCTCTACCTTTTGTAATTTCACTCCTATTTCTTTTCCCTTATTATCACCTACCTCTAGACTTACTAGTGGGGGCCATCTTCAGTCTTTTTGATGTATATCTTGCCACTGGACCCAGATGTCTCTGGAGGAGAAAGTGAGGCTGGTGACCTTGCACAGCCCTCTCTCACACTTAAATCCAATTCACTTGCAAGTCATGGCATCACCTTCCTGACGTTGTGTTCCTCTTTAAGAATGAAAGACACACACAACAACAGCAACAACAACAGTCTTACTTGTTTATTCTATTTTCCAGAAAATACTATGTCCATTCCCAGTTTCCAAAAGTTAATTTAAGATAGCTCAGTCTCTCCTGCCTACATGAAATTTTCTCTGACTTCTCTTGTGCAACGACCTTTCCATCCTAGGAATTTGTCACTTATTGTCTTTAACATTCTTGTATCTCTTTCTAATTTACACCTGTGACATCTTTTGTATATTTTGTAATTTAAGTCAAGAATCTGGAGTATGAATGAAAGAATATAGAAATATCATACAACTTTGAGGTATCTCATAATGGAATCAAAATTCCTATATTTTAACTATTAATTTGGAAACTTTTTATTGTTGATTTTGATATTTAAACAATAGCCCATTGGAGAATTTGCATTTTCCAGTACTTGCAAAGTCATACTGCATTCAGTACAAGATTTGCTGACTTCCAAACACGATGAACCAGGAAGTAACTACAAGGCAGAATGCTTCATTTTATATTCTGTAAAACATTGGCCAGAATATAAATGGTCTAGTTATGGTTTTTTTCCACAGAAGAGATTCATGCCAGCTCTCTGATATCCTCACAGTACAACCTAGATGAGACATCTGTGCCTGTTTTGTAAGCTTCTGATAGCTTAACTTGGGAAATAGCCCCAGAGCAAGTCTGGTCTTTCAGTTGTTTTAACCCAGTTATGGGTATCTTGAGACTTAATTTTAAGAAATAATACTTAGTACTGTGTCAAAGTATATTATTTGGGGTTTTTTTGCTTGTTTGTTTTATTAATTGAAAGTTAGGGTAGTTCTCTGTACATTTACTGTTTAAAGTCAAAATCTGGAACTCTCCAGAATAGTGCTTTTGGGTCCTTTTTTTTCCTAAAGTATCATTATTGATTTCTTCAGCTGTATGCATTTGAAAGTATGCAACGGGCAACAGTATCTACATATTTAACACCATTTCAATATGTATAATTTTTAACCTGCACCATAAGACAACCTACTTATTTTCAATTATGGTAATTATATTGTTTTCAAATAGCCCTTTATAAGAGTTCATTTTTATGCAATATGTTGTCCAGGACAGTTTAACTCCTTCTCATTAATAAACAAACCTGTGATTTCAGCAATTTACCAATACCAATCCCAAGTCATCCAGTTTTTTGTGGACCTTCTTCAACATTTGTAGTAGACTCCAAAAGTCATCATCTCTTGACCACCCCTCAGATGATGGGTTATGGGTGATGATGACTCTCAGAGTTTAGCTAGAAATAGTCCTTTGATGATAGACACATAGTCCCACAAGATTCATTCTTGAGTTTCTACTTAGAAGATTTCAAGTTTGGATAGGATCATCCAGAATTAATATTCTGCCCTTTCAAAAACCTCAGGTCACATGATAAGGCATTGAAAGAAAATTTTAGTGGAAGTTCTTGAAAATCAGAAAGCTTTGTTTAACCCAATGCATATATGTATACACTAATTATGTATTAATAATTATCTAAAAATATAATTCTGGAGGAAATGTTGATAGTTAAGGGTAAGAGAAGGACCTGATATGGGAAACTAAGGATCAGGGAGGGAATTTGAATTCTGTCTTAAAATTATTTTCACTTTGTCAATTTGATCCATCTCTCTTTATCCTCTGCATTCTAACTTACTCTATCTCTGCTTTAAATTTTGTGTGTGTTGGGGAAAGCAAGGAATTAAAAAAAAGAAAAAAAAACTTTTCCCTTCTACAGTTCCAGCACTTGGAACCCTTTCCTTATGTTTGCAGAAACTGTGTATTGATGTCCACAATTTGCCCTCAAAGACCTTTTGATATTGAAAATCATACTGAGAAGCATTCTGGCAAATCCAATCCTTCACATACGATCTGTAAGCTAATTTTGTCCCTTCCCTTCTGAAATATCTCACTTTAAGTCTTCCATTGTTGGGCAGTCCTTTATTCTTCTTGGCAATTCAATGTTCCTACATTATAAATGTTTGAATTTCATAACAACCTTGTGAGATAGGTAGTCCAGTTTCATTGAAATTACCCAATTTGTCCAGGGAATACACAACTTTTAAATAATCAGACTGGAACTAGATAGAGGTTCCTGGCCACAAATTTAATAGTCTTTCAACTACATTCCACTGTTACATCACTATACAAGGTGCACTTTTTATTCTTTTAACCAATTGTTGCATAGGGTAATAATGAGCAACCCTAGAGAGATTCCAAGAATGCCTAGGTCTGAGAACTGGCATAATTTATGTACATAAAAACAGAAAATAAAAGTAATGTGAACAACTGTAATTCCTCTTTTTCCATTTTTTTCTATGTTCTTTTCTCTCCTTTTCATTCAGTTTCTCCTCAGCCCCTCCCTTTTATTTTCTTGAGGGACAATTTCTGTACATCTCTTAGCTGTATTTGATTCTTACTTTAATTAATCCTCTTCTCTTTGCAATTCTATTTTGGAGAAATGCAGACTTGAAACATAACTCTGAAGTCTTAATGGGTCCTCAACTTTCAGTGCACTCGAGTCTTATTTGTTTTCCCTTCTCCCTATCTTATTCCAAGAACTTGATGTACAACTCCTGTTCACTTTGAGGCCAGATACCTTTTTTGTTTGTCATAAGATTAAAAGCAACAATTCACTTCTTATGCTGACACCAGGATTGTAAGACTATCCACATATGATATAATTGGACTCATTGTTCTCACATCTTTCCCCATACAGTACGTATAGTACTAATTCCAAATAGACTACAGCATCACTCCAATGAGGTGCTGCAGGTGACAAGTACTTCCCTCAGAACAAGAATGTACAATGCAGAGAGGATAAGTGATTTTAGATGAAACTAAGTGCAACATGAGCTTCTTCTTTTCCAACATAACACTCTAAAAATTAAATTATACTGTCATCAGAAAATCGATGATAGTACAGATTGAGTTGTGCCTTATAAGATATAAAGATAGGATATGGTGTAGGATATGGTTGGGTGGATAGAGGGAGTTGCCATTGTAAGTTAGGGAAAGTATGGAAATGAACAAGGTTTTTGAGAACAATAGCAAATAGACAAGGCTGACTTAAATGCTAGTTTCCTATATGGAAGCACCAGGAAAGTAGATTAAGATCATATCATGAAGGAATTTAAATGGCTAGATAAGGAGTTTTCACTAAGCCTGTATTATGATGGGTCAGGGTTGGGACATTTTGTCTATTAAGTGTTACCCAGACACCTGGGGGGAGGAAAGGCTAACTTGATTCATAGAAATCCATAGGAGAAAATAGGTACAAAAATAAATAACTGTGTCATGTAAGGACTAATAGTCTTGCAGTAATGAAACATAGATTCATATAGGTTTGCCTCTGACATACATTGAGGGTATAACCATAGGTAATCTTACTGAGCCTCAGTTTCCATATAGGGAAAATGATTACAGCAATAATTGGTTAAAAAAAAAAACAACATATGATTTATTTTTGGTTAAGAGGTAGAAATGGGGAAAGGCAGGAGACCAAGTGAGAAGAAGAGACATGAAGAAAGGAAAAGAGATGGATAGAAAAAAGAACAGATGGGAAAATTGAAGAGAAATATTACACAAAAACATAGAGAAGAAGAGAGATATAGAGATAGCAGAGAGTATCATACATGCAGGAGTAAGAAGAGAGAGACAGAGAGAGAGAGAGAATAAAACATTTTGAGGTGTATAGCTTGAGGTGACATCACATTTGACTTATGTGTCTGTGTGATGAAAAGCATTATCTGACCTATTTCTGTTTGGATCTGTGCTTAGTTTATTTTGCTCTGCCTTTTTTTTTTCAAGTCCAACTCTTTTCAATTCCCTTTGGGGTTTTCTTGGATAATATACTGGAATGGTTTGCCATCTCCTTCTCCAGCTCATTTTATAGATGAGGAAACTAAGGCAAACAGGTTTAAGTGATGTCCCAGGGTCACAGAGCTAGTATTGGAGGCCAGATTTGAGATGTCTCCCTAATTCCAGGCTTGGCACTCTATCTACTGCCCTATTAATCATTGTTAGTTGTTTTTCATTTCTCTAGTCTGTAAAATGTAATATGGTCCAGGATAGAAATACAGACTTGAGCGTCAGAGGAAAGAGTGTAGAGGGAGTTAAGACCAAAAACAAATTGTTGGGAGATGATGAGATTCAAAAGACAGGACAAGAAAGAAGAGCCAGCAATAGAGATAAGTCATTATCAGAGAGACAGAAAAAGAACTAGAACTATATCGCATCACAAAGAATGCTATGGTAATCCAGAAAGGGCTCTGGATATAGATAGAGAAGACCTACAGCCCAATACTATGCACTATTGACTTCAGGACATCAATTATTTTGTCCCTCTAGGCTTGTTTCATTTTTTTTTTCAAAATGAATATGATGGATGGAAATGGAAATGTGCATTTCCATTTTACAATCATCTGTCCTTTCTGGAGTAAATGGAAACCTTTAGTAAATCAGTAATGTTATAAGTCATAGATTCATAGAATACGGGTTAGAGGTGACTTCATAAAATCAGCTAATCCAATAAATACCCAAAGTAAGACTTTCTTGTACAAAATTCTGGACAGGTGTTCATCCAAAATATATTGTAAAAGATTTAAAAGTTCAAGTGACAGGGAAAATACTGCAAAAAAAACCAACCCCCTCCCCCAAAAGATCCTACAAAAAGCATATGCCCTTTCACTTTGTTGTTATTGTTGCTGCTGTTGAGTCATTTCTGACTCTATGTGATTCCATGAGATTCCCTTTCTTATATGGGATTCTTGGCAACGATACTGGAATGGTTTTCCATTTCCTTCTCCAGTATATCCCCATTTTACAGATGAGGAACTGAGACAAATCAGGGTTAACTGACTTTCCCAGACTCACACATCTGGTAAGTATCTGAGGTTGGTTTTGAACTCAGATCTTATGGATTCCAGGCCCACTGCTATGTACACTGTGCCACCTAGCTGCCACTCTTTCCATTTTAGAGCAGCTATAAACTTTCTTATGGAAGTCAATATCTACTTCCCTGGAGCTTCTTTGTATTGGTTTTGGTTCAAAATTCTAGAGTTAAAAAGACCAAGTATGTTTTCTCCTCCACATAATAATGCTTCAAGTATTTGAAATAGCAATCATGTTCTCTTTTTTTTTCTTCTTTAGAAAGAACATTCCAAGTATGACTTCGAGTGTTACTTACCCTATATCACACGGGTGTTTAGTGACCATGTCTGTAAGCTTCTTGAAGGTAGAGATTGTTTCATCTTTTGTATTTGTAGCTTCAGTGTCTGACATGGTCCCAGGAACACAGTAGGTGCTTACTCAATGCTTGTTGATTTGTCTCCTGATCAGCAGCCAAGTGTCCTGGACTACACTGACAATTGAGTTCCTTCAGTTAGTGCCATCAAGGTGTATCTGGTAATTCTATTTCTAGCTTCTTCTTGGTAAAACTATATTTTGCATAAGCAAACTTGATAATCCTGTCTCAAGATGCTTAGGGCCATACTCTGTGTATTTGCCACACTGTGCAAATAGCAGACACATTTTTTGCCCAAAAGTATGATGTTTTTCTGACTACGTATAAGCAAGGGGTACACTGCTTACAGAGAGAATTCTAAAATGTTTTTGCCCTTTATATACCCTTAGAGTGCACGTGTGATAATGAATCTCAGAAGCAGAGATAATACAGGTCTCCTATATTCTCATTTGCCTCTGGTAAGATTCTAAACTTAGCTAAATTATTATTCTATACAATCCAGAACAAACCAGTGATAACGAAAATCAAGTTCTGCTCTTTCAAGTGCAACAAATTTGAATTTAACTAACAGATGCTTTCAAATAGTTTTTTTTCTCGATCAGATCTACAAGAATAATTAGAACAAATAATATGGTTAATACTGATAAGGTTTTTGAAATGTAAATGAATTATTTTTTAAAGGCAGATGAATCAATTTAAGATAACTGTCAGGCAACAGGTATGGTAATTAATCTCATAATAATTTTTAAAAATAGATTGTATATGTCTAAAGAGCATCCAAAATTCAAAACACCTAACAATTTTCTCCAGACTTGAAATTTTATGTATAATGTGCTGAGGAAGGAACATACCTTTGGGACTGCCATTATATTAATAAACAGTCTACAAGGGGAAAGCAAAAGCTATTAAAATTTGAGTCCATTTACAAAAAGAGGAATATTGATGAGTGATTAAAAGGATGAGAAACTAGGGGTCTAATAAAAGGATAACGTAAGAAAAGTACCAAGTTATAAAGCATTGAAAAGTTTTATTTATTGAAATCCATAAGGAGGTCCTGGCCCATTTTTTTTTTTAAATTTAAAAAGACATTTTTCTCCTTCCCATCTCCTCCCAATGAAAAAGAAAAAAAAATCTGGGTAACAAATACATAAAGACAAAACAGATTCTAAAATTGATCATGTCAAAAAATATATATATTCCTGAATCAGGAACCTTAATCCATCACTTCTCTGTCAAAATATGGCTTATCACTAACCCTCTGTAGTCATGGTTGATCATTCCATTATCAAAGTCTCAAAGGTTTATCGTTGTTTTTTTATCTTTTGATAATGTTGTTGTATACATTGTTCTGATTCTGCATTTTTGCTCTGTTATTCCATACACATTTCTTTGAAACCATAATTTTCTCATTCTTATAACACAGTAATACTCTATTCCTTTCATACACAATAATTCATTGAATCATTCCCCAATGGATGGGCATTCCTTAATTTCTAGTTCTTTACCATCACAAAATGAACCCCTGTGAAAGCTTTTGCACATATGGATATTTACCTTTTTCTTCCATATCTTTTTGGCATAGTTTTGCTAGTGGTATCCCTGGATTAGAAGTCTGTCCAATTTAATACCATTGAACACTTCTCCAAATTGCTTTTCAGAATGGCTGAACCAATCTACAAATAGTGTATTAATGTGCCATTTTCTGCAGCCCCTCCAATGATTCTCATTTTTCTTTTTATTGTCATATCTGATAGACATGAAGTAGAATCTTGGAATTGTTTTAATGTATATTTTTCTAATCATTTATAAATGAATCAAAACATCTGAAAATTGGTAGGCAAGGATCATATACATAAGATATGCATATATGTACATTTCCTTACAATTTTACTGAGGCAAAAAGCATTTATGAAGTGCTTACTAAGTACAAGGCACTATACTAAGTGCTGGGGAGGCAAACAGAAGCAGAGTATAAGGCAGTCCCATCCTTTAAGGGACTTACATTCTCATGGGATGAAGCAGCTTATAAAAAGGAACTGAAAAGTAGTAGGGGTGAGCTGAGGACCAGCAAAGGGGGGAGGGGAGCATGCCTAGTGGTACAGTCTGAGGAGGATCAAACATGGCTAACCTGGGTCCATCCTTAAAATGGAGGCCCCTAGAACATATGCACCCATGAGAGAAGGGGGCTGGCATGAGGAAGGATAGTTCAGGGTGAGAAGTCCTCAGGTACTGAAGAAAGTTCTAGAAGGAGAAAAAATATAAGTCATGGTAACAAAAGCCACAAGAATCAGAAACATAAAGAGTAGGAGAATGAAGCTATAATAAAATGGTATAGTCATGAAAACATGCTTATGAACATTTTAAAATAGACATACATTATATGATCAAATGTCAGTAATCATAGTCACAAAATAGTTGCTCTGAGAGTTTTAGAAATCATATAATTCTGGGGGCAGCCAGGTGGTGCAGTGAATAGAGCACTGGCCTTGAAGTCAGGAGGACCTGAGTTCAGATCTGACCTCAGACACTTACTTGACACTTATTAGCTATGTGATTGGGCAAGTCACTTAACCCCAATTGCCTTACCTCCCCCCTCCAAAAAAAAAAAAAAGAAACCATCTAATTCAACACTGCCCTCCACTTATGGTATGTGGGGAAACTAAGGTAAAGGATGAGGAGGTGGTTTGTACAAGGTTGCAAAGACAATTAATGATATAACTCCCAGGCTCTTTCTCTTGCCCCTTCTAGTCTAAGCCCCCAGGTGCATTGTCTTAGCTGAATGGGTGAAATGGCTCATGAGATGCTTGCAGCTGATCTTTAAGGAAAACAAATCCTTATTTCTGTGTACCAGGTGTCTGCATCACCCTACTGCTCCTAACGGTATCTCACAATTCTAATCTGCTTTTGACTTCTTAGTTCTGGTCCCACAGTTTCTGAAGTCTAAGGCTGTATCCTTAGATTAGCTTAGGCTATAGATTAACTGTCTCTTTGCTTAGAGTTTGAACTTTGGTTCAATTTATGGTTTGTTCTATTGACTCATTGGTTCTTCTCTGACTTTTTATTTCTTTCATAAGGATTTTATCTGTCCTGTATGCTAGGTGAAACAGTAGATAGAAAGATGGGCCTGGCATCAGGAAATTAAGAAGGCCTAAATTCAGATCCGTATTGAATTCAAATTTACTAGCTGTGTAACTTTGGGCAAATAACTCAAAGTCTGTTACCATTTCCTTAACTGTAAAAATTGTAATGGCATTTATCTTCCAGAGTTGTTTCAACGACCAAATGAAATGAGGTTTGTTAAGCACTTGGCCTACTGCCTGGCCCAGATTAGGTACCATATAAACGCTAGCTATCATCATCATCATCATCACCACCATCATCACCGTCACCATCACCATCATCATCATCATCATCATCATCATCCTCACCTTCATCATTACTGAAGTTTCTCTAAAATAAGCTCTGTTACACTAATCTGGTCATCTCTTCTATATGTCCTGTAATCAAAGGGCATTTCATATGAAGCAATGTACTCACTGCCTTCCCAAAATTTGAGACCAACTAATATATGGATTATGACACTTTCCAGGCTTTATCTCAGTGGGGCACATATATTTGTGTATATATTACTATATCCAATTCAGTTTTTAAATGTGATGTTGAGGGTTTGGAAGCTTTTCTCTAAGTCAGGAAAATCTGGGTTCACTTCTGGCTTCTCAGATATGTCTGCATGACCCTGGGCAAGTCAATACTTCTCAGCACTGCAGACAACTCTTTAAGATGAGTTAAATAGTAATTATGGAAATAAATTAATAGAAGCATTTCCTCACCAATGAAGTCATAAGAAAAGCCAAAAATAATGTGTAAATATATGCAATATATTATGCATACTGTAAGATTTATAAACATTTAATATTTATTATAATCATTGTATAACACATGCCAGAAATCCATCTTCCCTTTCCTCCAAAATCAGGTAGAAGTTCCAACTGCATAAATGATTAACTGTAAATTTTGGATTTTGGCAGTCCAATTTCCTTGAATTGTTACTCAATTGAGAAGTACATATTGTGCACTGTCCCCAATACTGTCCTTGACGTTGGAGACACAGAAGTAAATAAAAAAACCCAAAAAATAGTATTTGAGGATTGGAGGAATTTATCATCAGAGTTGGGGAATAGGCGGTTCAGAGCAAGATTTGAATCCCAGGTCTGCCACTTGCTACTGCAAATGTATGATCCTGAGCAAGGGATTTTAGTTTTCTCACCTCAATTTCTTCATCTGTAAAACAAAGTGTGAGAGAATATTAGGCTCTAAGGGCCCTTCTAGGTCTAAATCTTCTGCACTGGTTAGGGAAAGAATACAGAGAAAACATAAAAGAATAAGACAGCAGATAAGTAAGGGGTACTTAGCATGATATCTAGGGGCTCTTAACCTTTTTTTTTTAGTGGCATGGCTCTCTTTGGAAGTCTGGTAAAGTTTGTGGTTTTCTTTTCAGACTCATGTTTTGAAATGCAAAGGTAAAATACATTATATGCCAAAGTAAAGCAATTGTTAAAATCTAGTTATCTTTTTTTTTTTTAATCAGAGACTCCAGGTTAAGAACTTCTGATAGAAAAACTTTCTCTAGGATCTCAAAGAGGAAAAGTTCCAAAGCAGCTGGAGTAGTGATATGTGTACACTTGCATAAATGTATGTACACCTGGTTTCCAAATCATTTTCTGCAAGTGTCACATCAGTTAAAAGATCTTATCTATCTACTTGTACAATTTTTATTGATGCATTTACAGGATCTCTTTCAGTACCATCCAACTCTACCTTCTGCCACTGAACCCTAAATCACTATGCAAAGAATACACAATTATCTTTCAACAGAAGCTATCATAGCCATGTAGTGAAATGAATGTTTGTCAACTATCTCAGCATAAGTGGTAAACCCATAATTCAGACTCAAGGGAGATCTTGAAAGCATTGAAGCCATATTTGAACTGAAGTCTTCCTGATTCCAGGTCCAGCACTCTACTCATTCTCCAATTTTTGTATAATACCTTCCAGGAAACCTTTATTCCAACCCCCAAAACTAAGGTAAAAGTAATTATGAACCGCACAGAAAACAAGGCATTTTGACAATTATATGTTTATTTATGTTTACATACATTATATGTATGTACATATTTTACTGATATATTTTGTTTTGACACATCATTCCCTTACTAATAAATAACCTTTCTCCAGAGGGTACACACACACACACACACACACACACACACACACACACACACACACATACACACACACTCAGCTAAGCAAAACTTCTAAATTCAGCGATTAATACAGACACTATATGTAACTTTTCATTCAGAGGCTTTGTAGTGTCTTAACAGAAGTGAAACAATATGGGTTCTAACTTTGGTAATATAGAAAAAAAACAAAAAAATTTGCTCATTTTCTTGTTTTCGTGCTTCATTTACTGATTGCATATATTATTCTCTTCCATCTCCTTTGTATGTACCTTCTGTGTGCATATTCTCTGTGTGTATATGTTATCTCCCCCATTAGAATAAGGACCCCTTGAAGGAAGGGAACTTGCTTCTGCCTTTTTGTATCTCCAGTAAATAGCACAGCAGTGGTAGATGGTAAGCACTTAGTCAATGTTTTATTGTTTTGTTTTGTTTTTGGAGGGTTTTTTTGCTTTATGGAGGGGGGAAAAGCAGGGCAATTGGGGTTAAGTGACTTGCCCAAGGACACATGGTTAGTAAGGGTTAAGTGTCTGAGGCCAAATTTGAACTCAGATCCTCCTGACTCCAAGGCTGGTGCTCTATTCACTGTGCCACCTAGCCGCCAGTAAATGCTTATTGATTCCCTAATTGACTAATTTGTTTTTGTTGTGTTTCTTTCTCTCCTCTGCTTCAGTTCAGAAAAGTCTTACATTTCTTTAAATTTGAATTTCCACATGACACTGTAATATTCCATTTCATTATTTTTTTTTCCCTTTTCATTTCTCAATAAGTAGTACATACAGCGTTTCTACTTTTTGCCACTACCTTTAGTGCTTCCATTTTTGGTACATTTGGCACCTTTCTGTTATTAATGTTCTCTTAGTAGGATCACTGAATAAAAGGTGTCAAAAGTATAGTAAGCTTTCTCACATAATTCATTTTTTTCTATAATAGTTAGACCAAGTGATAGTACACCAATGATGAATAAATCTATCTAGTTTTCAGTGGAAGCAACATTCAGTTTTTCCCCCCATCTTTTATAGTTCAATGGATGTAGGTGATACTTTTGTTGTTGTTCAGTCATTATAATCATGTCTAACTCTTTTCAATTCTTTTGAGATTTTCTTGACAAAGATACTAGAGTGGTTTACCATTTCCTTCTTCAGTTTATTGTGCAGATGGAAACTGAAGCAAACAAAGTTAAATAGCTTGCCCAGATTCACAAAGCTAGTGTCTGAGATCATATTTGAACTCAGGAAGATGAATATTCCTGACTTAAGCCTGGGTACTGTTATGGGAATCTGAAGATCTTCCCTGCCCTCAGGCCCTTTGCTAAAGTGGCTATGTGACTCTGCCCTGATTTGAAAATATACTCTGCCCCCTAATAGGCTGAATGTGGTCACGTGGAGCCTGTGGTGGGAGGCTTGTTTTTCCAGGAATGCCCCTGCCTTGTAGCTTTGTGATTGGGCAGTGGGTCAAGAGGGCTGTGACATTCTCCAAGCCAGGAGAAGGCTATATATACGCCCTAATGTGAGTTTTTGCTTGGAGGCTTATTTTGAGAAGAGTTGTGTGATTTGGCCAGATGAGACTCTGGGAAGCCATTGAGCCCCCCGGCTTTGAAAAACCCAGATGTTGGTGCTTCCCTCTCTGGTAACTGACTAGACATGGATGTAATGGTCAGACGGTTGGAAGCCTGTCTGCTGATTTGTTTCTTTGACTGCTTATAACTTCTGTTTTTATTTTGTTTGCATTCTCTGAAGTTCAGGGTGCTGACTTTTTCCCCTGAACTAGGTAAATGATATGTGTTTGATAGATTAAAGTAAGATTGTTAACCCATTTTGAGTTGTTTTCCTTTAGAAAAGCAGATCTAAGAACCTGTGCTAGTAGCCACCCTGGGTATGCTAGGGCGATTGCTGATTCAGGTACATTCAATCTACTGTACTACCTAGCTGCCCAGGGTGATTCTCAGAGATGTTTTAATCTGTACTTTTCTTAGTATTTAGTGATTTTTAATATTTATAGGATGTTAAATGGTTTGAATTTCTTTTAAATTTTTTTCATGTCTTCTGGCTTGTATATATAACTTAAACAAATGAATTTTTATAGATTTATATCCATTCCCCATACTTTTGGCTATCCAACTTTTCTTCTTTTCTTATAGCTATACATAGCATATTTAGTACCATAGCATATAATAATGGGAAAAGGGAGGCATCTTTGCTTTACTTAATTTTATCAGTAAGGCCCCCAATAATAGAATTAATGGTATTTGTTTAAAAGGCATCTTTTGTGTTTGTCTTCGTGAAAATTTGTCAGATTGTACTTGTGTGAATTGAAAAATCAATTCACTAGTGCTTTTATTCTGTTTCGTTAATACATTTTCAGAAATAGAAATTTTCTCCAGCTTTATTTTAGCTTCATCTTATCATTTCTAGATGTGTATCAGCATTATAATTTCTTTAAAATAATAATTTATTTTACATTATTTTCTTTGCTTTATTCATGATTTAGGATGTAATTACATTATCTCCATTTAGGTCCCTTTTGTTTGGAGTTTCATCACTGTTAACATTTTGCTAGATTAGGGCCTATAAAGAAAGCATTCAATTATTCACGAGTTGTTTTTAACCCCTATCATGCGATCAGTGTTCATAAAATATCATATGACACTGATTCCATTTCAAAAATCATCAAAGGACAATCAAATCTCGTTGTCAAAATTCTGCTCAGATATGTTATTTTCTTCTGATTTATGTTCTCATGAGAGTTTTGAGATGAGCATGATGATTATCGAAGAGATTGTGTTGTCTATCAGCATTTTCAATTATTTCTATTAGTCTTTAGAGACTTCTATATTTGATGTATATATGTAGGTATTACTGTTGCTTATTATTACATTATATATGGTGTCTTTGAGCTTAGTATAGTTTTTCTGGTTGTCTCTCAAGAGCGTACATATTTATTATTGCCTTATCTGAAACCCTGGTTATAAGTACTTCCTTTGGGGATTCTCTTTAAGGACAATAAATTTTATTCCAGCCCCTTATTTTAAGCCACTCTTCTATTTTATATGAGTTTAGTCTACTAAAATTTGCATTTATGTAGCATGGAGGTGATCCTTTTATGTAGCAGGAGATAAGGGTTATGCTCTGTGCGTGACTTACAGATACATCTCTGCCATCTCTTCCTCCCAACCCTTCTCCAAGGGACTTGTGATTCCTTCTTCAAAGTGTAGTAGGAGGTAGTGGGGGCAGAGACTTTCTGTCACCCTCTTTTCTTTCAGAGGGAGGGCATACTAGGCTTGAATTATACCTGCTCGTTTCAGTGATTTCTAGACCCAATATAAATTACCTATTGTTATTCATTAAAGGGAAAATGGGGACCCCAAGCTTAATACCCAAGGCTTGACTCCCTACCAAATACCAGTTCCTCAATGAATACACATAGCAAATTGCAAGAAGCCCATTTATACAAGTCAAAAACAAAACAGAAATCAGAAAAAAAAAGTATACATATGAGAAAACATACCAGATAATACAGGGTGAAGAATGCAGTAACTCAGTCTAATCCAAAGGGTCCCAGATCTCACCCAAAGGGGGAATTTTCCAAAGTCTCCAATGTATCAAAGTAAGAATACGGGTATGATGAAGACTGCCAGCTGTTCTTATGTTGACTTCTTCCCAGAGGTTTTTTTTTTCTCCTTTCAACAACCTGAAGTTGATATTGTCCATCTTCTCTCTTGAAGTTGGTTGCCAGAAGAACCCAGAGACTAAAGAATCTGAATCTCTCTTCTTTCCTGTCACTAACTCTGTCCTGTGAGGCACAGTAAGGCACATGTGAGGTGCTGATCTCCAGCAATGGGGTTGGAGTTCAACATAATTTGTCCTTTGTACCTTATATTCATATATGTTAAGTTTATTTTCCTTTCCTTTATCAAATTGTGTTATATTATATTTTCAAAAGTCAATACTTAGATACTTGACATCTATTTTGTTAGAAACAATCCAGTTATCTTCTCTTTCTAGATCACTGCTACCTCCCTCCCTCTGGACTGCCTATTCCAAGCCCATATTCCTTGGTTATGCTGTGTTTGCTATTCCTTTTTTACATTTTGCTTCCAAAGACTAGATATAACTATGGCTCAGAATCCACCACCACTACTCCCATCCCTCCTTCACCATGATAGTCATAATTTTAGCCTCCATTCAGATTGAGCCATAAATGTCAGAAGATTCTCATACGTGTGTATCTTTCAAAAAGTCTGCCACTAGCGGGGAGGAGATTGTTCAATTCAAGAGCTTTTCTTTATTTCCGCATTGTGGTTTTTCTCTCCCAGTACTCCCACTATTCAAAACCAGAACTGCATA
The DNA here is from genome assembly GCA_028627135.1 of Pseudochirops cupreus. Classification (NCBI taxonomy): domain Eukaryota; kingdom Metazoa; phylum Chordata; class Mammalia; order Diprotodontia; family Pseudocheiridae; genus Pseudochirops; species Pseudochirops cupreus. The sequence continues at coordinate 76,069,509 of CM053583.1, read as the reverse complement.
GGCTTTGTCATGCCATTCTTAGAAACAATGAACTCTTCTTGCCCTCCACTGCTCCCTTCCTCTACATACTCTTTCCCTTTAAAAGATAAATATATTTTTGTTCATTTAATGACTTTAATACAAAGTGAGATTTATGAAAGACAGTAGCTTTGTTTCCTTCTTTCCCTAGGCTAGATGAGAATAGATTTTGGATCTTCTCCACCCATTTTTCCCTATAATATTCATTTCAAAGACACTCAGCTTTGAAGTCTATACCAGAAATATTAATTTTTAAAAGAAGTAGCATGATTAGTGACAGGAGTTTTGAATCTGGAGTCAGAAGACCTGAGCCCAATTCATATTGGGTTTTATTATATTTTCAAAAGTCAATACTAGATACTTCACATCTATTTTGTAAGAAACAATCCAGTTATCTTCTCTTTCTAGATCACTGCTACCTCCCTCCCTCTGGATTGCCTATTCCAAGCCCATATTCCTTGATTATATTAGCTACATGATCACTTGCTAGCCATTCCACTCCTTTGGACCTCAAAGATTATTAATGGAGGAGGTATACCTGGAAACATTAGTTAAATGAGATACAATGCTAGGGGGGGAGGGGAGGGAAACATAAATACCATATTGATAAGAGAAGGTAATCCTAAGGGTCACAAAGAAAAGAAAGCATAAACATAATATGTCATACAGTGTCCCTCTACAGCTGCCATGGATGCAGGAACCTTTTACAGTAGATATTGGGGATGAACTGATATTAAAGTTTCACTATTCCTACTTTATTTGGAGAGAATTGTTCATGAGTCCAGCATTAGAGAGAACGGTGTTTCTTGAAGGTGCCAGTTGGACAATCTCCTGCTTACTCACAGGCGAGCTTGTTGGTCAGTGGGGCTAAAGTTTGTGAGAGGCTAGCAAGCTGATGTTTTTTTTCAAGTTCTAATTTGTTGAATAACAAATGAGTGCATTTAATTTCCTTTATTGTGGTCATATTTAAACTTTCAATAGTCATGGAGGAAAGCTCACATTCAAATTGAAAAGCACAGATTTGAAGGTGTGTGGTAAAATGGAACAGAGGCTAGACTGAGAATCAGAAGAAGTGGTTCCAAATCCTAGTCCCACCACTTATTGGCTGTATAATTGACTTAATCTCTGTTTTTTTTTCTGTAAAATGATGTAGTTAAACTGAAAGATCTCTAACATCCATTCCAGTCCCATATATATCATTATTTTAGTCAGCCTGTGAGTCGCGACCCCTTTGGGGTCAAACGACCCTTTCACAGGGGTCAGAGGGGTCACCTAAGACGATCGGAAATTTCTGATGGTCTAAGGAACCTCCTCTATCTGTCTCCAGGTGGGTCTGCCCACATGCAGACATGCCCACACATGACTATTAGGGGGTCGCAGCATTAGGAAGGTTGAGAACCACTGGTTAAAGTAAATTCTAGTGTTTTTATTAATAATGACTCATAATAGTTTTAAATTTTATCTGGCTATCTCCTTTTTGACTTCTTTGGACTTCCCGTCTTACCTTCCTTCTCCAGGATCATTGAGACATCTCTTTATCCTGCATGATTGTACCAGTCTTGATAGTCACATCTCATCAGTATCATCTACCCTTTTGATTGTATCCTCTGCCTCAAGGGAAGAACCATAGGCTGCAGGGCCTCCATTTAAGAAGGGTTATTAGCTTAGTCTTCTCCCAATTTCCTACCAGGTACACTGCTTTTGGATTTCTTTGGATTTTTCCATCATGTCCCTGTCAGGAACTTTCTCTTCCCCTCCATTCTGGAACAACCTCCCACTTTTCAATTTCCTTTTTGTGGTAACTTTCCCTATTTGACTGTAAAACTCCTTAAGGGTAGGGACTGGCTTTCTTTTTATTTGTGCTTCCAAGATTTCATGTAGTGCCTGGCACATTGTGGGTGTTTAATAAAATTTTATTGTCTATTTATTTTATATGTATATTATTTATTTAATAAGTTAATCCATTAGCAAAGACTATATGAAAATAAAAGAATTAGGAGGAATAATATGAAAAGTAGAAAAAATTTGCATTTAGAGTATCATAAAATTGTTTCCTTGATACTATATACTATAACATACTATAAAATTGCTTATATCTATTTCATGATGTTAACAATTCACAGTGGTCATAGAAATTGTATGCTCCAAAAATGGCATTTTCTTTCCATCAGATTTCATAGAATCAGAGATTTTTAGAGGTAAAAAGAATAGTAGAGATGATCTAGTTGAACCTCTTTATTTTATACTTGTGGTTCAGAGTGATTATATGAGCAAACCTTGATAAGAAGTAGGCATGAATTTGTGATGTTTATAAAACTGGTGAGAAATAAAGTTCAGTTCACTTCAAAAATATTTATTGAACATGGCAGCTAGGTGACACAGTGAATAGAGCACAGACCCTGGAGTAAGGAGGACCTGAGTTCAAATGTGACATTAGACAGTTACCTAGCTGTGTGACCTTGGGCAAGTCACTTAACCCCAATTGCCCTACCTTCTGCCCTCCCAAAAATGGTAATTAAACACCTACTATATTTAACATATTGTGAATACAAAGACAAAAAATAATTTCCCTATCCTCAAGGAGCTTACTTTCTACTGGGGAAGTAACTCAAAGAGGTAAAGGCAAATAATATTAAGCAGTAATTTCAAGAGAAGATGACTGATCATTAGAGCAAAGTTTAACTTGAGGTATATGAACTTGGTTTATTTTTTTCATATTTTGGATAACTATTTCAATATACAGGCATACGTTAGAGATATTGTAGGTTGGGTTCCACACCATTACAATAAAGTGAATATCACAATAAAGAGAGTCTCATGAATTGTATATTAAAGTTATGTTTACATTACACATAGCCTATTAAGTGTGCACTAGTGTTATGTCTAAAAACAATGTACATATCTTAATTAAGCATACTTTATTATTTTTAAAAATGCTAAGCATCTTCTCAGCCTTCAGCAAATGATAATCAGTTGGCTAGTGGAGTGTGTTGCCTGGATGTTAGTATCTCCTGATTGGTCAGGTGTTGGTTGCTGAGGGCTAGGGTGGCTATGGGAATTTCTTAAAATAAGATAACAATGAAGTTTGCAAAATCAGTTGACTCTTCCTATCACTTGAATACTTAGAGGTCATAATGGGTTCTTAATTGACCTAATTTCAATATTGTTTTCTCTCAGGAAATAGGGAGGTGCAAAGAGAGGAAGAGAGACAGGGAAGAGTCGGTTGGTAGGGTGGTCAAGTACACCCATTTATCAGTTAAGTTCACTGTGTTATATGGGTATAGTTTTTGAAGCCCCAAAACAGTTACAATAGTAACATTAAAGATCACTGATTATAGATCAGAAAAATGAAAAAAGTTTGAAATATTGCAAAAATTACCAAAATGTGACATGACGTGAGCACATGCTGTTGGAAAAATGGTGCCAATTGCTTTGCCCAGTGCAGGGTTGCCACAAACCTCCAATTTGTAAAAAATGCAATATCTGTGAAGTTCAGTAAAACAAAGTGCAATAAAATAAGGTGCACCTGTAATGAGTTTCCTTTGTATTACTGTGCATTTCATTTTATGCATCAAAAACATTTTTATAAGAAGAGGTCCATGACATACATATAAAAGATTAAGAAGCCCTGACCTAGAGGCATCCCAGATGGTTACTCAGGAGGTAGCTCCTGCTTCCTTTGAGTGAAGCTAAGGATTGTGTGGCTATGAGGTAAAAAGGGAGTGCATTTGACACATGAGTACCATTTGTACAGGTTGGAAGGCAGTATATGAATACCAAGTACAGGAAATAGCTAGTAGGCCAGATTGACTAGCATAAGCATAACCACTGAAGATTTATGATTGGTGAATTGACGTAGTGAGAGATATGTTTTAGGAATGTCTGTTTGACATCTCTGTGAAGCATAGATTGGGAAGAAAAGAGCCTAGAGGCAGAGAGACAGATTTGAAAGCTAATTTTTAGCCCAGACAAAGGGAGATAAAGGCCTGAACTTAGGTAGAATCTATAAAAATAAAAAAGGGGAGAGACATTAGGAATGCTGTAAAGGTAGAATTGACAAGAATTAGCAACTAATTGAATATGCAGATTGAGAAAGCAGTCAAGGATGATTCCAAAGTTGTGAATGTGTGTGACTGGAAAAGTGGTGCTGTCATCAACAGAAATTGGGAAATTTGGAAGTGGGTTGGGTTTGGGGATACACCAGCAGAACAAACAATCTATCTTTCTGATTCTGCCAGTAATATGTAAAACAGGATCTGATATGTGGTTTGACAAATCTTAGAAAACTAATGTTGTAAAGAGGAATCTTGTTTCAGTGCCTACTTTCCTGGACTAGCTGTCGGATGGATAGTTGACCACTAGGCATGCTTATTAACTAGACTTCCTAACTCTCCTGAATTTGCACATCCTCAGGGTATGTCTTGTTTCCATTTCCAGCAATTTATTTCTGGGATCATATTCTAAAGACTTGACATAGATTTTCTGAATTGCTTGACTGAGTTATTAAAGAACTAGCAGGAGATTAGAATGAAGGCTCTTGGCTACTATACATTTGTCTTATCATTGGATGGATTATCATCTATCTTTTAAACCCTTTTTTAATTTACTGTGGAGTGTTAATGTAATACATTTTTATTGATAGCGAATGGGTTTCACAATGAGAACAGTGTTTTGCTTTAGCCTTTTGCAGTGATATTAACACCAGGTTAAACTTAAGCAAAAAGGAGTAGAAAGTTTTCAAACACATCCCAAGTAGGTACATTCCTATTCACCTGATGAGATGGATCTTCGATTCAACTTCTAATAAACTGATAAAAGCAACATGGCAGGGTTACAGCAAGTTACAACAATTAATGTCCTGGAAATTAATACCTAACTGTTTACAGAAACTTAGTTGTAAGAGACTTTTGTGGCCATCCACAAAACCTCATCACTATATCCTACCATCCTCTTAAGCCATCATTACCCTTCTCCACAACCTTTCTCAGCCAACAGGTGGAGACTAAGAAGTAGTTCTCAGTGAAATTCTTACCCAAAGCTGCCTACACTGACTGTTACCACTTTCTTTACTTTCAAACACTTCCCATTCCTTCCCTAGCTTCTACCCCTGCCTGTCAGCTGAAACTGTTTCCTCTAGAATTACCAACAGTCTTCTAATTGGCAAGTTCTATGATTTTTTCTCAGTCATCCTTCAACAATCTGCAATAACTGACACTGCCAACCATCCTTTCCTTCTGGATAGTTTATCTTCCCAGGGTTTTCATGACACTGGTCTCTCTATTTTACATCTCCTGCCTGTCTGACCACCTTTTGCCATACTCTTTTACTGAATATCTATAACACGCAGTCCCCAGTTGTGGATGTCCATCCCCTTCTCTCTACCCACATCTCACCTGGAGTATTGAACTGGCCTTCTAAGTAGTCTTTCCTTGCTTCTATCAATCAGTTAGTCAAACAGAAAGCATTTACTAAGCACTACTATATTTCAGACACCACAGATTAAATGCCTCAAATGTGATACCATTCAATCCTCTACACAGCTGCCAAAGTGAGACTCTGAAAGGGCAGGGCAGATCATATTACTTTCTTGGCCAATAAATATCAATGGCTTCCTTTTATGTCTAGAATAAAAAACTGTTAATAATAATAACAGCTAACACTTATATAGTGTTAACTATGTACCAGGCACTGGGCCAAGAACTTTATAATTATAATTTCATTTAATATTTACAATGACCCTTTGGATGTAGGTGTTATTATCACCATTTTACAGATGAGGAAACTGAGATGAACAGAGGTTCAAGTCTGGTCTCAGAACTGTGAGATCCTGGGCAAATCATTTAACTCCTTTCTGCCTCAGTTTTCTCATCTCTAAAATGAATATAATAGCACCTACCTCCCAGGGTAATTGTGAGGATAAAATGAGTTCATATTTGTAAAGTACTTTTCAAATGTTGGAACATTATAAACATACTAGGTATTATCATTACTACCACCACCACAACCATTACTGCTCATCTTCCTACTCCAAGCCCTGCAACTACCACAAATATTGCTGCTGCTGCTGAGTGTCCCAAAAGTCTCAATAGCTTAAAACTACACTAAGATTTTTGGGATACGCTGTATATAAACTTATTTGATCTTTTCAATAGCACTGTTAGGTAAATGCTAGAGATAATATTCTCATTTTGAGTATGGACAAGTTTAGGACTCTCAAGGTTAGTTGAATTGCCCAGGGTCACATCATTTATTAAGTATCTGAGCAGGGATCTGCACCACCACTCTATCTACTTTGCTTTACTGTTTCTGTATACTTCATATAGTAATATAAATTAGAACGAAAGAAACGTATCTGGTTGAATCTTTTCATTCACCTGCTCAAAAAAATTTTGAGCTCCTATTATATGCAAAGCAATGTAGAAGATCCTACAGTAGATATAAAAGAATTAGAGAAAGGAATTATTTACCCTCAATGAGCTTATCCATATTGCTGTGCATAAGAGAGATGTAATAAAGGATTCTTTGATGATATGGTGCATACTTCATGATTTTATGTAGGAGTATTAATGTTACTCAAAATAAAGTCACAAGTAGTAGTGTGTTAAGGAAGTCTTCATGGGAAAGGTTATACCTGAGCTGGTTTCCAGGGAGGTGACAGATGTGAATTGATGAAGAAAATGCATGGTCACATTCCTGTAAGGGGAAACCAATGAAAATATGAGAAAGAAAAGAATCACAAAATCTTTTTGGAAAGGAGTTCAGAAACCATCTATAGTCTAATCCATGTCTAAACAACAACAAAAGTAGCCTTTTGGGGAGCAATATAATGGACAAGGAGCCTTCTCACCTATGCTAGAAATGTCCAGTGAGAGAGACTTCATTATCTTGTGACACAATTCACTGCACTCTTGGATATCTTTTAGTGTTAGCATTTGTTTCCCTGACATTAAGCCCAAATTCACCTCTTTATAGCTTCTACTTATTACCCCTAGTGTTGTCCTCTGGCACCAAGGGAAAAAAAATATCAATTAAACTATGAAATTAGCTTTACTTAAATACCTATAATGTACAAACAAAAAGAATACCTTTTCTCACATAGCTTCCAGTCTCCTACAGAATAGCATATTTTGTTATAGGTACTTTATTTAACTGGATTTTCTGTGTTTGCTGAAAACCAACCATGTGAGATGCTTCATGAATTTGAAATTAAGTCTGTATGTGATTAAATATGAAAGTATTTCTAATTTTACTTCAAGGAGCAAATTAATTCATGGGGCTTTACATAGCCTGTGGTCAGTCCTAATAAAGCCCCAAAGTAGATGTAATCATCTCATTTTCATGTTTTGGGTACATAACTACAGAGAGGTACAGTTGTTTTCTTCCTTAGTTTCATATCATCTCATTTGAAAAACATAATTTTTAATAGTCTACTATTACATACATAGATGTGATTCTACTGCTTCCCATAAATCTGATATTTCGAAAACGGCTTCACTGCAGCATCAGTGTCATTTTTTAATATTATACAGATGCATGAACTATTCTAATACACCTATCCTAATCTATTTGTGTGTCTCGATAAGTGTGCATTTAAATGGATTGAGTCTTGCTCTTCTCCTTTTGGATTTTTCAAATGCATAATAATGTTATACCTGTAATTACAATTAACTGAAAAATAGTAGGTGTGCTCTCAAGTTCTATTCTATTACAAATAGCTAATAGGTATTTTATACAATTTTGAGTAAAAGTTCTCATGTAATTAATACTAACAGTCTACATTTGAAGGATTTTCATTATAAGCCATCTGAATACATTTCTTCTCTTAAAACTTTTCATAAGATATAGTTTTTTTAATGTCTTGAGCCAATAAATTGATGGGTCTTTTAAAATACTACAAGGCTAAGTAAGTTTTGTTCTCATCCTAGCCTTGGCTGAGATAACAGGAATAATAATAATTCATATTTCCACAAAATTTTCTCCTCATAACACCCCTGTGAGTTAGATTGAAATAAAACTCATTAAATCTGGCAATAATAATTAGCATCGTATTTATTTTCACTATGCTTTACCATCTTTGACATGGAAGGTCTCTCTTACTTACTTCAAAGTCAAATATCACCTCATTTGTGTAGCTTTCCCTGGCTGCTTCAGGCTAAAAAGATCCCTCCATCTCTATGATGGCCTATGGTACTTATTATCATTCTGTAGTACTCATTTAGCAATAAAATTATTTACTTCTTCTGACCTGATCTGTGAGGTAATGGTGTAGGCATTCAAGATTTACAGTAGTGTAAGGTTGAAGAGTAGGGGGTTGGGTGCTGAGAGCCTCAGGGCTGTTATGTGGGATTTGGATGGAGAAGGGCAAATAGCATACGGGAAATTAAACAAAAGGTCAGGTTCAAACTTTCAGAAACATAATTCAAGAAGGCAAACTAAAACAAAGGGTAAGTCCAAACACAGAGTTCTACAGGTCAGGCAAAATCTGATTTTCTTGGAGACCTAAGGTATTTGGGGAATTGGGGGAGGGGGTGATAGTAAGGAAATTAATGAGTTGAGGTAAGGGCTTATACAGCCTCTACTACCCACATCTTTGACAGAATCAACATCTCATCTGTTGTTTTAAGACTTAAATTTTATATTGGTATTAATTACTTAATAGAAAAGTATTAACTTTTTAGAGGTAGAATGACAGTGGATAGAATGGTGGATTTGGAATCAAGGAAATAGGTTGTAATACTCAGGTTTTACTAGTTATGGGATATGAGACAAGTCACTAAACTTCTGTGTTCCTCATGACAGGGGCTTGAAATCTGTACAGCTGAAGTGAGTTCACATGATTCCACGAAAACCTATTATTGAAATAATAATAGGTTTTCGTGGAATGATGTTATAAAAGCTGGAGAGGACCCTCGAGGTCATCTAGTCTGATACCTTCATTTTACAAATGAGGCAACTGAGAGCCAGGAAGGCTAAGTTTCTTTGTCCAAGGTCATGTAGGTATTATATGACAAAGAAATTATCTGAATTCATACTTTGACTAAAAATATAGATTTTTTTCCCACTAGATCATTCTGCTTCTTATTACATGCTCATGTGAAAATAAATAATTAGGATCACTGCTTAAAACCACAATTGATATTTATCTGGAGTGCCAAATAATTACCTTCTTTCTCTATTTCCCTAAGGAAGTAAAAACCTGGCTTATAACTAGAAGCAGTTATCTGACACAGATTGTTATGATCTATTACATCCAACAAATATAATTTTTCAAAATGAGAGACAATAATTGACGTATGTTTAACCATCCATCTATGGACCTTTTGGCAGGAATAAGTTTCCTGCAACTTGTAGTTAAATCTCAACATTGATGATTCTTCCTACAATCTCAAATAAGCAATCATGGCATTTCCTTCCAGCATTAAACTTCACAATATCTGCAACTCATTGGTCAGCTAAGTGAGATGAAAAATTAAGACCTCCTAGGACTTTTCAAGATGGCAGATACTATCTGAGGGAATCTGATGAAATTTTTGCCTTTGTTCTTATGATATTTTTATTAATGGATTAGATTTTAAAAGAAAAAATATGGAGGGCGGAGCCAAGATGGCGGCATAGCAGCAGCAACATATCGCAGCTCTCACATAGCCACCCCAAAATACCCATAAAATATGACTCTAAACTAATCCTAGAACTCCAAAACGTACACAAATATACCTTCACTAAAGTCAGCTTGGCTACGAGGAACCATATCAGCACTGTGAACTGAAACCAGCCTAGCCTGAAGCCCTGGCTGAGCCCTGGGGCGGCTGGATGGGAGGAGTGGAGGAGCCTCGGATTAGCGGGAGCTGCCAGCAGCGTTCAAAACTAGGTCAGTGGAGCTTGCAAAATTGGGGGAGAAAAGCGTCTGGCAGAAACACCTCCAAGGCGGGAAAGCAAAAGGCAGAGGTTTTGCACCTGCCTCTGCATTGCAGCTTCCGCGCGCATTGCCTGCAGACAGCAGGGGGACTAAGTGATTGTTCAGAGGTCAGTGCTCTCGCATTGAGCGGCCTGGATCCAAATCGCGGTCTTGGGCTTTCGGTCCTGGAGTCTTCATTATCCACTGAGCCGGAAGTAAGTAGGAAGGGACCCAGCACCTTCCTGAGAGCTACAGCAGCCGGGAGGACCCCAGCGATTTGGGACAGAACTTTCCCTTCTGGAAGCAGAGCCCCATAGAGATTAAAAAAAAAATCACGGACTGGCCAACCATGAGTAAGAATAAGCATAAGAAGCAAAGTAAGAATAGCACCCAAACCCTAGATTCCTTCTTTGGGGAAAAGAAGGATCATGGCAAAGAGAGGGAGGAGGAGACCCCAGCCAGAGCACCCCCACCAGGGGCCTCCAATAAACATGAAGAATGCCTTAAAGCTA
>CM053583.1:75981856-76058584 GCA_028627135.1 Pseudochirops cupreus | reverse complement strand
TGCAATTATTATTATTATTATTGACTACATCCAACTGGAACTTGAGATACACAGGCACTGCAGTTGGGAGATCCATCCTGCCCTACTGAAAAGTGACATAGGAGAGAATAGACTGGGGGAGGGGAGACACACTGGGATGGCTGTTTTGGGGTGGTGGGTGGGGGAAAGATGGGGAGAAAACATGTAACTCAAAGTCTTGTGGAAATGAATGATGCACACTATAATAAAATTTTTTTAAAAATCTAAAAAAATAAAAGAAAAAGAAAAAGAAAAAAAGAAAATCTACATTATAATCAAAGTTCAACTTGGGATGGGAAAAGGCACATTGAATAGCCAATGTGATATGTGGTTTCAGGATGAATAATTAAAGAATTTGTGTCAAAAAATTTGTGAACTCCATGCCAGATAATATAAATCAAGTGATTACAATGAAAAGGAAGTTATGGTGCATATTAAACAATTTTAAAGATGTGAAAAAAAAAGAAAAAAAGAAAAAATATGCTCAAAAAGTGATTCTGCAGCACAATTTTAAACATCATAACTTTGCTGGGATAGCAGGATATCCAAGAATTGCCAAATACAGCGTGACTAGGCATTGGATTTAATAGCAGTAATGGCCATAACCAGGTATTTCAGAATCCCATTACTGTCACTTTCTGATTTAGTAGCAGCCTTCTACATTGAGAAAGGATGTTTGTGCCATTTCTTTGTCTGTCTTCTTTTCAGGGAAGAGGTGTTGTTTTTTTTCTTTTTTTATTACTCCTGAGATCTGGTGAAAATCTATTTTCTTCATTTCTGTGTATTGGATACCATAGAATAGATCAAGATTCTCCATTTCTGTTTTTCTTTTCTTTCCTGTCATTACCACCTACAGCTTCCTAGTAAGCCTCACTTTGTCGAAGTTCTATTTTTAAGAAGTGATCAATGAGCCTATGTAAAAAAAGAATCTGACAGATTTGGTCCTTTTATCTTTTTGTGAAATTCTCATCATGAACTTCCATGCAGAACCTTCCCTCCATCTACTGTACTCTATATTTCTTCAGAGATAAAAACAAATTTGAATCTGAATTTCTGATTTAAAAGATTCTAGAATAGTATTTCTGTTTGTTTTAAATTGAGCAGAGCTGGAATGGTGCTCCTTCAAAGGGTATGGCGAATATGTCTTCCTGTCAACAATGCTTTCCTCACACTGTCTATATTTTCTTTTTTACATTTCATTTCTTTTAGCTATCTTATAATACATGGAATGTTTCTCTCCATTATCCATATTTGCATCACATAGATGTTTGCAGATTCATATCATATCCTAACTTGTCACTTAGCCAAGTAATAGGCATTTATCTCCTTTAATCTTTCCTCATAAATCAAACCCCTCTCTTTTCTAATCATTTTTTCCTTCGTCTTTTCCCAAATGATTTCCAATGTGTCTGTGTCTTTCTGAAGTGGAAGTGCCCCAAATGGCACACAGGAATTCAAGTCCACTGTCACTAGACACATGTCACTGCTCTGTCCCTTCTATACAGAATAGAGAAAGACAGATCCTTAATGCTGGTGTATATGTGTGCATGTATGTATATGTATGTGTACATATACATGTGTGCATCTGGTAGCATTGTGTTTCAAATTCATTTTAATTCACATTCATTAAAATTATTGGAAATATTAAGAGGCATGTATGAGGCATTAGAAAGAACATTGGACTAGAAATGAGGGAATGTGGGTTCTATCCTGGACAGGTTCTTCTAGGACTGATTCCGTGCAATCCTGATTAATTTAATTTCTTCCAGTTCTGAGCTCTAAACTAATATTCCTAAACTGCTTCATATGTTAGATGATTAATAATGTTTTTACTATCTACTCTCAAGAGTTTCTGTAAGAATCCAATGACAATGTGGGATAAAATGCTATAAAAAGTTTCTTATTGTAGTTCAGTGATTTCAGTCATGCCCAACTCTTCATGACCCCACTCGAGGTTTTCTTGGAAAAGATAATGGAGTGGTTTGTCATTTCCTTCTCTACCTCATTTGAGGAAACTGAGGCAAACAGGATTAAGTGACTTTCACCAGGGTCACACAGCTAGTAAGTGTCTAAGACCCAATTTCCTTCCACAAATGAGGGAATTGAGGCAAACAAGGTTAAGTCAGTTGCCCAGGATCACCCTGCTAGTGAGTGTCAGGGGCTGGATTTAAACTCAGGAAGACAAGTCTATCTACTGTACCACCTAGCTACTCATAAGGTTACCCCTATGACCAATTTGAATTTGCTTCTTGTTAAAGAGGGTAAAAGCATATGGTTTAATAGACTTCTGTTTCACATACCTCGTTTTGGATTGTCATTTAGCATTGAAGCTCAGATGTCCTAACCTTATATATCTATTATCAATTTTTATTATTCTGCACTTGACTTCTGTCAAAAGAATCATATTGAGTTTTTACCACAATTTGTTTATGGAATAAACATAATTCATTTTAAAGTGAGCCCTGATTTAGTCATTCATTATGTTTCTGTTGTCTAGGAAAACATAAGCTCAAGAGAGCTTTTACTAACCATGTAAAACCATGGGATTATTCCCATGAAGACTATGACAAGACTCTTGTGAAGTGAACTCTCAGTTGTTCTGTTCTTATATAAACTTGCACTCAGTAAAAACCAAAATCAAAGAATACTTCAAAAGCAAGAACCTTTTCAAAGATAGAAAAAAGTAAAAATAAAAATAAAAAACACAGTGGAATTGCAATTTTCCTCTAGCTTGGGGTGCTAGTACCAGAGTGACAGAGTGTCTACTTGTACAAAGCTTATGTCTTGAGAATACATAAAAGAGATCAATGAATCGTACAGGCTAAGTGACAAGCACTGTGTCTGTTGCATGAGGACAAACCTCTGTGAAGACGGGGTATCATCTGAACATAGCTAACCAGCCCATGGAGTTGTGAAGCCATCTACTAAGGGGTAAGTAGAATTGCAATCTAGGTGAACAGAGAAATTAACTGCACTCAGGAAGATGTGCATCTTTTGAAGCATTAAAATGACAGATAAAACAAAAAGGAGGGAATATTTTTTCTAGCCTCTGTTATTTTAAACTTCATAAATTAGTGTGTCTTTTTTAAATTACTGCCCAGCTTCAGATGCTATTTTCACATCTAGTGCAAGCATGTGACTTGCTTTTACCCTGTGTTATAGGAAATAAATTATTAGCATCACTTAACTCTACATGATGCAGCAAACTTCCAATTATCCATGCTAACATAGGCAGAGATGGTACAAGTAATTGTAATTCATAGAAACACAAAACCCTTATTCTAGCTCTAAATTGTAATGTCCTCCTTATCAGGCCTTTTACCAACAGATAAGAGCTGGCAAATTTGAACGATTAGAATTTTGCCTCTGTTTTATCCCATTTCTCACTTTCCCAGTGGAACTCCAAAGCAGAGAAATAAGCGGATAGAATGTGAAAAGAAAAAGACACAAATTCTTAAAAAGCTGAAGAGGCAAGCTGGAAAGTGCTAATTAATCTAAAGTTGTTGATTAACTTCACATAGAAAAATACTCAGTTCCTTGGTCAAACACTGCCAACCCAAAGTCTCTCAAATAATCTTGAAATGTATTGGAATTTCTTATGAAAAGGACTTCTATGGGAAAAGAATCAGATACACACAATATACATGTGTATCATATAGAGACTCATGTATATTAATACAGTATTTCAATATTTCAAATACTTTCATAGATATGTGACCTTTTAGTATATATATTCCTTTATTCAACTTGAATAGATATGTTCATGAATGACTTTGACCAAAAAGTCATTTATTTTTGTCCAGAACTTCAGTGGTTAGCTTCCTCAGTCTTAGTTACTTTAGTCACGAGGCAATGATGGTTCTCTCTTTATACATCTTACAGGTTTAGAATTTGTCATAGAATCTTTCATATTGTTATCTTTACAGCATTTGTGTCTTTAATCTTCGGTCATCCCCACCATTAAGGCTGAATATATATACACATATGTACATTTAAATCTATGTTAATAGAGAAATTAATTATACTCATGAAAGTGTGCATGTTTGGAACATTAAAATAAAAAATAAAAATAAAAAGAACATGTATTTATGTATGTGTATGCGTTTGTTAGCATCTAGGAAGAGACAATAATTGAGTCTAAGCCAGCAGGTAAGGTTGCCTAAATCCTCAATCTTGGGTCACTTCCACCATCTTTCTGCTCTGTTCCTGCTCCCAAGCTACAAAACACAGCTGAAGAAAGACATATAGCATGTCAACTATGTCAATTGTAAGACACTTTTCATCTTGTCTCAAATTAGACCTCAGTGCTATGTAACATTTTTAAGAAATAATCCTTCTTTGACCAACTCGCTGTCACAGGCCACAATGTGGCAAACATATCTCTACCACAAACCACATTGTGGTACACTAATATATCAGCTTTTTTGTCTTTTCTATTAGAATGCAAACTCTTTGAAAGTAGTAATTATTTCATTTTTTTTTATCACCCTAGAGCCTCGTGGAGTGCATTAGGTAGGCACTTAATAGATGCTTATTGATACATTCTACTTTCTTTTCAAATTCCTAACAGCATCCCTGCATCTCCCATGTCCAGAACATGGTCATTTCTCCTTCTTGACCAAGATAATCAAGCTTCCTCATATCATTCAGTCTATACTTCAAAAGTGATCTGAATCTTCACCCATCCTCTCTTGTTTTCTTCAATCAGAGATTGAAGAACAATTGCTCCTTCCCCAGGCCTTTGAATACATCCCCTCCTGTCTTCTCCAGGAGATTGTACCATCCAGCTTTCTCCCTTTCTCTTTCACTTTCATTCCCTTTCTATTTAGGTGGGAGAAGAGACAAGAGAAGACAAGTTCTTAATAGTAGTTAACATTTAATCAATCCTCTCTTACTGCTTCACCACATGCTCAAGTTTTTCCAATCTTTAAGAAACTTTCATTTGTTCCTGCCATCCCTTCAGTCAGTTGCCCTGATCTCTTTCCTTTTCATCATCCAGTTGTTGTCTGTGTTCATTATATACAGTACCTCATAATCTCTGATCAATCCCTTGCAATCTCCATTCTAAAACTGCTCGCTCAGGGGTTTCAGATGATCTCTCCACTACTAAATTCAGTGACTTTTTCTCAATCTTCATCCTCCTTGGCCTTTCTGAAGCTCAGAGTCCTTCATGGATCATCATTCCCAAGTCTGTCCTAAACCTCTTCTTTTCTCTCACTGTGTCTTCTTTCTTAGTAATCTTAGCTATTCACATAGCCTCAAATATGATCTTTAGGCCAAAGCCTAGATAGATAGATAGATCAATAGATAGATAGATAGATAGATAGATAGATAGATAGATAGATAGATCGATCTATTTTTGGCTTTGGCCTAAAGATCATAATTGAATATCATAATTGAATATCATTATAGATATAGATATAGATATTGATATCATCATTTCCACAAATCTAAACTTCCTCTATGTTTCCCTGTTTCTCTTAGAGGTACCTCTATTTTCCTATCACACTTGCTCATGGCCTTGAACTCAGCCTTACAAATCTTTCTTTCCCTGCTCCCCATATCCACTAAGCTCTTAAATTATACCAATTTTACCTTTAAAACATGTCTCACATACTTCCCAGTCTTTCTACTGGCATTACTACCACCACCTTTTTCAGGTCCTCGTCACCTCTCATTTGGACTATTTTTGTAGCTTTCTAATTGGTCCCTTTGCTCTGTTCCACACTCATTCTAATTCATTCTATAACTGCCAAAATAATCACCCTAAGGAATATGTTTGGCCATGTTATTCCCTCACTCAAAAACTTTCTATTATTCCTTCTAGGATGAAATGCAAACCACTTAGCCTCCCAAGCAAAACCCTTCTCAATCTGCTTCATCCTGACTTTTCTGGACTCAGTTCATATTATTTCCCTTCATACATTTTGCATTTCAACCAGCCTGGACTACTAGCTCTTCTCAAACTGAATATCCCCTCTCTTTTTCCTGTGTGCTCACACAAACCAGTCCCCGTGTGTATAATGTACTCTTCATTTATTTTGGTTTTCCAGATTTTTTTACTTCCTTAGAGGCTGACTTCAGGTACCACTTTCTTTAAAAAGTTTTCCTTGATCTCTCCAGCTGTTAGTACTCTATGTCTTCTCAAATTCTTTTAGAAAACCTTGTCTCATCAATCCCTATCTTATACTTACTTATCTATGTCCCTGTCACATCCTCCCATTAAATGTAAGCTTGTTAAGGGTGAGAACTCTTGTTTTTCTTACTATATGTCAATCAGCTGATATGGTACCTTGTCCAGAAAAATCTTTGTGAAATTTAATAAAACTTCCACTCAATTAAATAGCTGTCTTCCTTCAGTACTTGTAATATCTCATTTGATGCCAGGGCATCTCTTGGGCTATCCATCTGTTAGCCTTCACTTTTGCTACATGACTAGCCTAAAGTATGACTTACTTTTTTAATGAGTCAGAATTTACACATGCAAATTAATGTTATTCCCTTCAAAGCAAATACCTTAAAATGTTGTTCTCATTTTTTTTTAATACAATAAGCTCTGACTGCTCATGATGCTTTCCAAAACTTGTATTGGGGAATTTCCTTCAGAATCAGATGATATAGTTTTTCTTTTGATGATCCTCAGTGTTAATAAATTCCTGTCCTTTAGTGAGTATATTTAAAATACAAAAAACTAAGCATCATTTGGAAATAAGCTAGTTGAATAAGGTGAATGAATAATCTCTGGAATATTATTTAGAGAAAAACAACAAACCTAAATGTGACTATAAAGTAATGAGACTCAACCTCCCTAAAACTCAAGTTCTAAATTATAAAATAAAGAGAATGGTTGAGAAGATTTCTAAGGTCTCTTTCAGCTGTTAAATCTTATCAATCAGTGATTTTCAAATGTAGTTTATTGGGTGGATCTGAAGACAATTCATAATTCTTCATTCCCAAAATGCCTTGAACAATATTGGTACTGCTGGAGTAAGTATATAGTCACTTAGGGAACTCCATTTCATGAGGAGATTTTTATCTGGTTGTATAAGTTATGGTATGCACTTTGCTATATGTGCTTAAGTAGATAAAAGACAGTACACTTTTAATGTGACTAGATTTTTTTTATTAAAAAAAAAATCCCCCCCAACCCACAAAATTCTTCGAAATTCCTACAGCATAAAACTAAGAAAATACAAAGGGCCTAAAAACTAGTTATGAAAATATAATTTTGCAAGTTTAACAATCTTTATTCTAGCATATAATTAGATGAATCTATAGAGTGGTGGTGTTGTAAGAATTATTATTATTGCTTCATTAATTTTGTTGACTCTATTAAGTCTTTAGGAAGTATAGCCAACAATGAAATTATCAGTGCCAGGCAGCTCTAGAGATGATGTTTCTTATGGCCCTGTCACTGACACACATTTCTAGAAGAAACACTTTCAGAAGTGATTAATAGAGTGATGCCTCCCCACTTGTACTCTAAAGTTCATCTGACACAAGCCCTGTGATTTCAACTCTAAGAGCATACCTCAGTCCAACTCTATAGTCCTAAAAAAAAAAAATGGGGTGGGAGGTGGTGGTGGTAAAGCTTTTGACAAAATATAATGAGAATAAATTACTAGAGAAAATATTCAGAATATCTTGATTTTGGTCTTCTAAATCCTCAGATAAGTCTGGATAGAGATCATTTGAGCAATTCTTGAATCATCATTGGCAATTCTGATGGATAACCTCATTATTAAACCTAAAATTACATGTTGAAAGATAATAAGCCTCAAACATTGGGCTTCAGAGGTTCATTGCTAATCTACACTGTCTTTTTAGTCTCAACATTTTTTGTTGAGGGTGATGAATCATGACAGTGACAATATGGATAAGTTCCTTATTATAATGTTTTATAAAAAAAAACCCTCAAATTAGGTGAGTGAAAATTATCACATATAATTGTATCTGGCATTCTGTATTTTGCAAATTCACTGGTTCTGAATTGTAGTTTTTGCCAAAAGTTTGGGAACTTATCAACTTTAACAGCAAATGATCAAGATGCCACACATTCACCCTTGCTTCCAAAAGAACACAGAAGGGACATGCCCTGAAACCACTGACCTTGGGTAAAGCACATAAATTCACAAAACAAAGAAATTCAGAGTAGAAAACTGAGGAACTGTAATGATGAGCCCAGACTGATCTAGAAGTCTTACAAGGACACCACTCTGGTTGACACAGTCTGAGTCTCTAGAGATAATCAATAAGGTACTAGAATTGCAAAGGCAATAACCAAAAACTGGAAAACTCTCAGTCACAGTCACAGAATTCCAGAATAGTAAGGGACCTGAGAAGACACGTGGTCAAACCGTAGGTATGAATATGAGTTGGACTAGATGGGCTATTTAATGGATATCTCCTTTCTGCTTTGTATAATAATACCTATCATTATATATGTGGTTCAACTCTATATTCAACTCACCCAAATTTAAGATGAAACCTCTGCAAATGCAGTACCATTGTCATGTACATAACATTGAAAACTGTGTATGCACATGTGAGGCACCAGATTGTAAGTACCTAGAAGACTGGCTGTTCTTCATGACCAGGAAATCTATTTGTGTGTATGTGTGTGTGCGTGCATGTGTGTGTGTGTGTGTGTGTATTGTTGTTCAGTCATTTTTCAGTCATATCCAACTCTTTGTGACCCCATTTGATGTTTCCTTGGCAAGGATACTGAAGTGGTTTGACATTTCCTTCTCCAGCTCATTTTACAGATGGGTGAACTGGGGCAAACAGAGTTAAGGGACTTGTCCAGGATCACAGAGCTTAGTAGGTGTCTAAGGCTAGATTTGAAATCAGCAAAATGAGTATTCCTTATCATAGGCCTGGAGATCTATCCATTGTGCCACCTAGCTGGTCACTTCCCATGGAGAAAATAAAAGATCTAGAATATACTTCATTTGTTTAAGGTTTCAATCCGCAATTCTAGTCTTGCCTCAAATGCTTACTAACTATGTAGTCTGGGAAAATTATTTAATCTCTGTCCATCTCATTTTCTTCATTTGTAAAATAGAGATTATAATTGTACCTTTCTCCCAGGGTTGATGTGAGGATAAAATGAGATCATATTTGTAAAGAGTTTTCCAGACCTTAAAGTCCTATATAAATGTTAGTGGTGATGGTGATAGTGATAGTGATGGTGATGGTGATGGTGATGAAGAAGAAGGAGGAGGAGGAGGAGGAAGTGGATGAGGAGGAGGAGGAGAAAGAAGAAGGAGGAGAAAGAAGAAGAAAGAAGGAGAAAAAGGAGGAGGAGGAGAAGAAGAAAAAGAAGTAATAGTAGTAGTAGTAGTAGTAGTAGTAGTAGTAGTAGTAGTAGTAGTAGTAGTAGTGATGAATTGAATAAAAGTGCTGGGAACCATATTAGGGAAGACTTTCAAAGGCAGGTTGAGGAGCTTGTATTTTTTTTTCCTAGAGGGAATAAGTACATCTGTATTTTAAGAATAATTTTTTGGCTATGTGGTAAGTTGGTAAAAGATGGAAGAGACTGAAAAAAACATTCAGTTTTATCTCTTCAGGCTTATGGAAGAGAGACACAGCATTCAGTACTAATTTTGGGGTCGGTATAGCCTTAGAAAAGCAGCCCACAAGCAGTTCATGAACAATACAACTGGTAAAGAAGGACTTGTAGAGTTAGTTATAGAAATGCTTGATACCTATGATAATACCATTGACTTCTTTGTCAAATATACGTAGTTGTATTCTGTAGATGATAGTGTTCTTGCATGGTAAGCAACTCATTTCTCAATGCCATTTGGCAGTGTGCAACTAAGCTTACTCCCAGGCTATAAGATGAAGCATCACTTATAAAGCAGCAGTTTATGTTCATCATAATATATAAGCACAGTCTTCAAAGTTAATAACTGCATCTCTTTCCAGGAAGCATCCTAGTGCTAGTGAGTTCAGAGCTGTGGAATGTCCCTTTTCAGTAGGCAGTGAGTCACTCAGTGAGGCTTACCTTTTTAAAATTTATTTTTAATTTATGGAATAAAACAAGCATTTTCATAACAACACAATAAAAATGATTACACATGAAACTGTAAGTCTTTTATGCACAACTTGCTATCCCTTTTAAATATATAATAAAATTATCATGTAAATTTATTTTTTTTCCTTTTATTCTTCTTTCTATCCCACACCATCCTATAGATGGCTACCTTTAGACACAAATATATGATGTGCGTATGTATATATACATATATATGTAAAATTATTCTATACATCTATTTATCAGTTCTTTCTTTGAATGCAGATAGTGTCTTTCTTCATATGTGTTTTAATTTGAGTATTTATAATAGTCAAAATGACTTATTTGATCCAAGTTGTTCTCAAAACAGTATTGGAGTTACTAAATTCAATGTTCTCTTGGTTTGCTCATTTTGTTCTTCATTATTTAATACAAGTCTTCCCATGTTTTTCTAAGATAACTGAGCTCATCTTTTCTTATAGCACAGTAATATTCCATCATAATCACATACCAGAGTTTGTTCAGCCATTCCGCATTTGATGGGCATCCCTACAATTTCCACTTCTTTGCCACCACAAAGGGAACTGCTATAAACATTTTGAAACAAATAAGTTCTTTTCCTTTTTCCTTAATTATCTTTGGAAATAGACACATTAGAGGTATTGCTAAGTCAAAGGCTTACCTTTTTGTAGAATGAAATTGAAACCAACCTGCTGCTCTAAGAAATTGCTGTTTCCTAAGGAAGGGTTAAGTTCAGGTACAGGTGCAAGTGGGATAAAAGTATAGGAAAGAATCAGAGACAGGTGTGGAAGAGCTGATGTCATTTGTGGCCTAGATATTGGATGCTCATAAAGGACCACCTTTGAACTCACTCTCCCACTTCACACAGGATTAACAGGTTATTTCACCAGATTCCAATAAGTACAGCACCTTCTAAGGATTCCAGGGATAATGATAGTGATGGTTTGGGATTTCTATTACTGTCACTCATAACTCCCCAACCAAATATGCTTTCCAATATAAATTAACCAGTTGCCATCAGTTTGCTGAAGTTGTAAAGAAGGTACAGAAAGAATAGTAGTTACAAAATAATCCCCCCCAAAAAAACAACAACCAGGGGGCATACTCTCCCTTTTCACATAAAGATCTTGAAGGAGGTGGACTCATACTTAAAGTAGAAAAGTAGAGAGGCCCATGTGTAGGTAGCACATGGAACTAAAGAATCCCTCATAGATACTATACCTGGGAGTCTTTTTCTTCTTTCATGAAGGCTCTCCAAAATCACTTTGGGTTGAGAAATCATCAGTGAATGAGATGCTTCCCTTAAACAACTAGGCTGGCTCTTTGCAGAACTTGGTGTCTCAGTTGACAATTATCTAGGCATCTTGGCTACTGCTCAGGTTCTTTACCAAATACTCCACTGAAATACTCCTGTCACCAAAAGTTTTCCCCAGTCTTCCCTAATCAAAATAATTTACCACTTTATTCCTACATCACTTATGAGTTATTTTTTATAATTTCTATTTCCTTATAAACTGAAATACAGTCTCCATAAAAATGACCTCAAATGTTTCATCCAAATTTTGCATCTCTCAGTGCCTGATAAAGTATTTTCCACTTAGTCATAGCCTTGTAGTTAACTTATGGATTGATTGAGACATACTATACTATATACTATACTATATACTATATATTTCACAGCTTTCAGAAATATCAACTGTGTTGAGGATGATGAGCCAGTGTATATCTACAATCCCTGCTACAGAAGAAATTGAGAGTGGCTTGTTGAGTTCAGGAGTTCTGAGTTGCAGTAAGGTTAAATTTGATTGAGTAGCTGCACTAAGTATGGCAACAATATTGTGAGCAACAGGGAGCCAACAGACTGCCTAAGATGGGTGAAATGGACCAGCATAGAAACTGTAGGTCAAAGGTCCTGTGCTAGTCAGCAGTGGGATGAGGTCTGTGAGTAGTCATTATGTTGCTAACTTGAGCAAGAACTAATAAAGAAATGTGACAGAAAGATGAACAGAAAGAGAGAGAGAGAGAGAGAGAGAGAGAGAGAGAGAGAGAGAGAGAGAGAGGGAGATTGGATAAAGGAAGGGTGGAGAACTGAATAGCTTTGATAATGAGTCTTGTGAGGAAACATTCTAAAAGTTAGCTTTCCTAAATATTAACAACCATAGTTAGAGCTGATACACATTTAGTGCTATGATCTGTTTTGAGGGTGGTTGCATCTGACATAATATGATCACTAGATATTGTTGAATGTCCAAAGTATATAGGATTTATGAAAGGAAATGAATAAGAGTAACAAAGAATGAAGATGGATGAGTAATGATTTGTAGAATTGGAACTCAAGTTGAAATTATAGATCTATGAAAGTATTAACACAGAAGTATAAATATATTTCTTCTACTGACCTTCTTCCTAAGAGACCTCTCCTTGCATGTTATGGACAAATGTGAGAGGAGAAGCCCCTACTTTCTTTTCTATGCCATGTAGCAATGCAGCCTTAATAGTTAGGAACTTGTTTTGGGCCACAATAAAAGTTGGGTGATTTTAATCAAGATGCTGTCTTTAAACACAAGGAAATCCCACAATATATTTGGACATAACACTTCTCTTTTTCATTTCCTTGGATACTTGAAACACTCCATCACTGATGTTAACTTTAGCATAGCCTATTAGGAGCTTAGTACACTTCTGAGAGTTTTCCACGTTTCTTGCTTTAAAACAGAAGCAAATTTACTCTACATAAAAATCTCAGGAAGCTGACTGATAGGCATCAAACACTACACTCTACCCTATAATATCTATTTTATGCAAAATGTCTATGCAGGTTCCAAAATGAGGATTATAGTCAGTTGCTTACCATTAGTGTTGAGTAGAAATCTGCTTATGGTTTTGCAGTTTTATCAGGACCCATATTTTTCTGCATTGAAAATGAAGGTGCTAGACAAGACCTCTAAAATCCCTTCTCCCTCTAACATTTTAATAACGGAATAAGTGTTTTGTTGTGTTTCAGTAGAAGTATTAGGTAAATTTCTAATAAACATGACTATATTTTGTTGCTGTGAAACTACTCAGGAAAAAAATAAACTCTAACCTAAGAAGTCATTGCAGGACATAACTAAGAGAACTCAAAAGGAAGAAGATGCTGAGAGTCACAAAGAGAGTAGAGGCTCACCGACATAGTTCTATAATATGCTTAATCATGGATAGATGAAAGGATGTTTGTTTTTCTAAAAAAACTTCTTCATTTTTGCATTTTGTATAGTATACTTGGTATGATTACTTAAATACTAAATAACTGCAAACACATTTTGCCTGATTTTATACTTTTGATGAATACAATTTTCCTTTATTAAGCTATATTTCATTTTTCACAGAAGAAAGGTTTTGAAAAATAATGAAAGTGAATGTTTGGACAGCAGTACTAAATATGAAACCATAGTTACATTAATTCTACATATATGACTCTTATCAAGAAGTTTCCGCACTCACTATTAGAAATAGAAACTTGGGGTTCTATTTCTGGGCAAGCTAGCACGTGCTAAGCTAGAGCACCAACATTTACCTTCCACTGAGTTTGTACAAAGTGCATGTTTCTTTCCCTGTAGATATCAACCCAAAAACAACCATGTACTTGTTTCTTTTTAGTTACATTTCCTTTTTTTTAATTGAGTATATGAGTATACCTTATATGCCTAAAAAACATAATTAGCTTAGTCTTCATCCTCATATAATTTGGATCCTACTTTTCTACTTCCCTTCTTAACATGACCCAAAGAACTATGAACACATGTAGATTAAATAACTTGTGAAGTCAAATTGAAAGTACCAAAGTAAAGTATTTTATAACCTAATCACAACTATAGCTGTAACTACTCCAAAACTCTGAATTTTTTATTGCTGCTGCCTCCCGCATTCTATCTTTAATATCCACTTTTACAGACACACCTTCTCAAAGTCTCATTGGGAAAAGGAGAAATTGTCTCACCATCATCAAGTTCTAATTCTTGGGATAGCCTCTCAGAGAATATACTGCTCAGGACCACAGGGACATAACTAAGGGAACTCAAAACAACAACAACAAAAATGCTGAGAACCACAAGGAGACTAGAAATTCACTAACCTATAAACATAAAACAGTAAATCGTGTACGCAGAAAAAGGGATGTTTGTTTAAAAAAAGTTAATTTCATCACATTATATTGATGCCTTGTATGGTATACTATATATGAGTGGCTTGTATGATGTAGTCAGGTGTCATCTTAATAGAAATGTACAACATCATGGATTCTCCACCTTTTCCTCTTGCTGTTTATCATTCCCCTTGCCTCTTAGTCCTGTTTATCATTAACTGTTATTTTAAATGTCCTGTTTGTAGCAGACATTGGACAACTGAGAGCCATTCTATTTAAGTGAGCCACTCCATTTATCCAGAGAATATCATAGCTCCTCTTTAGAGATGGGGGCAGAGTGTGCAATCAAGCTATTTCAGCAAATTATTATAAATCAAAATAGATTGATAAGCCTGATCTTAAAATGCATAAAGGTTGAAGAACTAAGCAAAATTGACACAAAATAAACAAGTTGAGGGTTTTTTTTTAATTTTATTTTAATCATATCTCAGACATTCAATAAAATGTTAGAACACCTTGTGAAACAGATTCACAGCCAAGTTTTCTTCCTGCTAAGATTAGGCACATCCCCCAAACAAACATTCTAGACACACTTTAAGACTTACACAGAAAAGCTTTACAATAAGTTAGGTGCAAACAGTTCATAAGAATAAATTGATTTTTACCTGTGAAAATAGTGTGAAGGATTATTTTGACCTGCATGTCTATGGTCTTTGAAACATGAAACCAGTTATTGCCAGTATATAAACGACTTCCTTAGAATTGATCGAGTAGTTTGTAAGGCATATCAACTGCTCAGGTGGTATTTAGTAAATCATGACTTCACAAGAAAAAGGCTGAACATGCAAGATAACAAATAAATCTTTGAAAACTGAAAGTGAGCAGTTGATATTTTCAAACCAGTTATCTTGACAGTCATACTGAATTGACTGATTCAGCCTGGTTTTTCCTTTGGTCAAGTTTTCATGCATGCTACCAGGTTGACTCTTTGCTAGGAACCCTGCTCCCATGTGTCTCACTTTTTGAAACCCATTTCTCAGTATCACAAATTAGAGCTTGGTAACTTCATACCTCTGGAAATGTTACAGTGGAAGTTGCAGAGTGGGACAAGCAGTAATAGGAGAGTTGTAGGGGTCGTAGTGGTTGGTGCAGCAGTGTTATGGTAAAGGTTATCCCTATGAAGAATATTATTCACTCCCCTGCGAAATTTCCTGTTCCCCTTTTCTCTGGTTGTAGGATCTCTACTACTCCACCATCAGGCTTCCCAGTATTTTAATTCAAAGGAGTATATCTCTAATAATTGGACTTCAAGTATCTTGCTTGGCACCTGGTTGAGGGCAGGAGACCTCCTGACATTTTAAATCATATCACCTAAATGATCTTTTCAGGGTCCTTGGAAGATCTCTCCTACCTTTTTCTTTTGTAGTTGGAAGTATAGAAGTACTGAAAGGAAACAAGATCCTCCAATTACTCTACCGTTTTTGCTGCCAGGTTCTGAAAGGGCTACATTACTACTACCAAAGATCTTCTCCCTGTAACTCTCAACTATTTGTCCATTTTTGAATCTGAAAGTGACAAACCAAAATACAACCTGGGCACAATAGGCATGATCTGCTTTAGGACTTAATTTCAGAGTTACCAGGTGGGCATTATGTCTTTTTCTAAATCATTTTTTCTAGCCATTTCTCCAAAAGACAACTGAATTAATTCCATTGGCACCCCTTCTACTTTGGTCTTCAAATTAGATCACATGTCTTCTATTCCAAAAAGATAGGAGGTTTTGGCTTTTTATTTTAATGGCCAATTCCCACCTCCACATTATGAAAAGAGTGAGAGAAGCTATCCACAAGAATTTCCCACTCTGAATACCAGTGTGTCTATGACAGTGAATTTTATCAATAATATGTTATTCTCGGCAGACAGAGATTAGACCCTTTGGCAGTGAATCTTCTGTTCTTAACTGACTGCCATTTTTTTGGCACTAAAATACAGTTATAACCTAAATAACAAAATTGCTGACTACGTGTGTACTTGATGCATTACCATTACGTGATATTTTTACTTTGGAAATATTCTGATTATTGACATCTTTATCCCCTCTATTGTGTTTTAAATAAGACATAAGCAAATTTATTATTTACAAATTGATTCTAACATGTTATGATGGTCATAGTTATTGTATCTGAAATATCTCTGCTATAAATCAAAGTTATTAACAAACGATGCAATTACCATTGGTAGTAATTAAACTACAACACAAAAGTATGTATGAAAAATTGCCTGAGGGGAATGCAGTGAATTACTTTTCATATTTTATGTTTCTTTAGTGCAGTGAAATTGTGAAGTAAACAGTTTTACTAAGCTCAATATTACTGTAGAGATGTACAATCTGTCTTAAATCTAATGAGGATTCATTTGTTGTAGAATTTGAAAGGGAATGAAATTTGACTAAATATACAATCTGCAACTAAGATTTCCATTAAGCAGAGTTGAAATCCATAGAAATTCCCTTGGGTATTAATAATCATATAAATAAACCAGATTCAATCGCTTGCATCTTTAAAAAGCTCATAATGAATGAATTATGCATCAAATAACTTTACACCATTTGTTACTTTTTATACTATTGATTTGGGTAAAGATTAGACCCAAAGGAGTGAGAGGTGAAGGGCTCTATGCCTTGACTTGCTTTGTTTTTATTAGACCTCAAGTTGAAATATCTACCACATCTCTGCTTCTATGGATTTAAATTCCATTAAGTAGACTTTACATTCCATGTTTCTCGGTTATTAGGATTGCTGTGTTTCAATAATATCTGTCATTTGAATAAATTTCTAGCCAAAGGGAAGTTATCATTGCAGATGGGGTATGGCACAGAGAAATTAAAGGTGTAATATTATAAGGGTTTTCTATTTAAAGTTGTGTCAGAAGCTGACCAAGTGAAGAAGGGCATAATACACATGGATGTTACTGGAAAATGAGAGAAATTGGAGGTGGCTGACATCTGTTCAATGATACATTTCATTTCTTAGTAGGGACAAGTTAATCAACTTTCTGGAAAAGTATGAGAAGTTCTGAACAAAATATAACACACTCTACCCCACTCTGTCCCCTCTTTATTTGGCTGAATTCACAGATTCATTAATTTCATCTAGCTAAGAATGGTTCCATGAAATACGCTAGTGATAACATAACTCTCAGAAGAATCCAAGCAGCAAATGGATGATCATATATAAACAGTTGCAGAGGAGACATACTTCCTTCCATCTATGGCATCTGATCTTTTCTGATTCAGTATAAGTGTGTGGTTCCATAGATTAATGTATGTAGAATGATCTTTTCTGCCCAGCATGTTCATAAAGTCTACTCTGATCAACTCCTGTAGCTCTCTCTCTTCAACTTGTACATAGCTTTCTACATTGATTTAACATGGGGGACTTGACATTTCAAGTTCTATTGCAATTGTGCTTCAGTTAGACTTCAGAAGATATTTATGTGTCCCTGTTTGTCATTACTTTAAGTCATCTCAACATACCATTGCTCTTACTGCTACTTAGGTAGTCCCCAGTGCATTAGAATTTGTTGTCAATCCTCCTGCCCAAGGCTAACCAAGAGAAATTACAACTGACAAGCAGATTAGTGTAATGAGAAAAGAGTAGGAAACAGAAGAAACTTGTCTTGCAATCTTGGCTTTGCTCCTTGCTAGTAGTGTAACCTTGGGAAAGTCTTTTCTTCTCTCTAGGCCACAGTTTATTTAACTGTAACTTGAGAGGGTGGAAACAGATGATATTTAGAATCCCCCCAAGTTCTAAATCCTGGGATCCTTTGTCATGTTGGTGATACTCTGCTCAATGAGAAGTCTCTTCGTTGTTGAGGTATCTGGTACCTGCACTCTCAGAACCAACCAAAATATAAGAGCATGAATAATGAGTTTGTGGGCTAGGCAAAGATTACAGCATTCATACATTTATTGCCTGTACTTACATCGTAATTTCTCATGGGAAACTTCACATAGTTTGCTACATGAGGTGCCTAACTTGCAACCTTCAGGAGGCCATTCCTGTGGTACATTCCCTTACTTTCTTGTCTCATGAGTTACTTCTTTATCTATCACTGAAGTGGCCAGGGTTTCAGGGATGGAAAGAATGTTCCAAGCCTCCCTAGCATGAGGAAGGGAGGGGAAGGAGAGTTGAGTAACAGGGGGTGGTGATTCAACATCCTGAGATAATAGGCCCAGGTAGGGGTAAACAGGCTCAAGGAATCCTTGGTCTGGATTCGTACCCGTGGCAGACCCCTCAGAGCTAACCCTCAACAGCACCCCCTACAGGTATCCGCTAGTTATTCCTCTTGTATTTGATTTTCTAGTAAAGAAGACCATTCAAAAACCAAAAAAGCTGAATCTGAAATTGATGACTGCTCTCTCCTGTAACTTCTTCAGAAAGGAGGCACTGCCCAATCCTTGTAGACCGCCATTATGTAGATTGTAGAGCCACTTATTCACATAATTATGGATTCAGAGACAGCTATGAAATGCCATGGCTTAATAATATTATACTTCCACTTTTATTGGCAAAAAGAATTCCTAGAAATCCAATTTTCAGGAGCAGTTCAATTTTAAAGTCAGGAAGTTATAGCTAATAACCTAGCCATAGCACCTTACATTTACATAATGTGTTAAGTTTGAGAAAATACATTAAATTTATTATTGCATTTGATTTTCATAATAACTCTTCAAGTTAGATAATATAAATACGCTTTGGTAATAAGAGTTACAATCAGGATTCAAACCTATAAACCTCTTACTTTTACATGTAATATTTTCCCATTAAACTGTTTCTTTAAATATTTGGGGATTGGGTTTAGAGGCTTATCTGATTGTTCTGGTTTTGAGTTTTCTTTATATACTTCTCTCATCTGGTAGGTTTCTTCTTTGTCCACATTCACATGACAACAGACCTCTTGGCAGGTCATAAAATTATGCAAATAAATGTGAATGTTCATCTTTTTCGCACCCAAACTTCTCCTTTTCTGCTTTTTTTTTCATAAATTTTTCTGTCTTTAAAAAAGGGGGGGGGGGAAGGGCCATCTTGTAACATCACCATGTCTTATTCTCTTTTCTGAGGACTTAACAAGCAAACATTTACCCTCTCTAGATTCAAAATTAATTCTTTCTACTATTTGCTTGGCCATTAAGTAGAGTCTGTATGAGAGGTTCTAGATTTTAGAGGAATTCTGGAATCAGGATGGTGGTTCTACATTGATTCTCTAGTACAGTTAGCCTTGAACTTCCCATAAAAGTCTTCAAATCTGCATATCCAGTCACTATCTCCTCCAGGAAGATTTTTTTTTATCACCCTTACAAACTCTCAAATCATCTTCTTTCTTTAGTGGCTTTTATAACCTATCACCTTGTAGTATAAACATTGTGTCCTATCTCATTTTTTCCTACTAGACTGTTAACTGGTCTGTTGGTTGACTGTAAGAGACTTGAAGGAATAAATTTTGTCTTACTCATTATGTTACCCTTATACCTTGTACATCAAACACAAATGCTTGTTGAATTAAAGTCCATTTTATTAGAATTGGGGCAGAGTTTAGTTACTGAAATAAAAAGAGGAAAAAAAGCTAAGGAATTTTTTCCCCTACCTATCTCAACTTGGAATTAGGGCAAGACATATTTGTTACTTGCTTCAAATTGTCGAAGACTGGTTTCATTTTTCATTTTGGAAGGAAAAAAAGTATTCTTTCCAAAAGCCATTTTGCTGAAAATGAAACATAAATGTGTTCACTCCTGCCAGTAAATGGTGATTTTGAGTAAACTGGACAATACAGAAAAGACATTTTCCACGTGTTAGCTTATCTTTGAGGGTACAGCCTGACAAAGTTTGGTGTTAATACAGCATCAGGCACGAAAAATCGAGGACTGAAGTCCATTTACTTGCTTTAACTGTGAGAATTGTGTCCTTTTGGACTTCAGGAAAACTGAAGGTTGAAAAGGGCAGAAGAAATACACATTGAAATGTTAAGGGAAACTCTTTCAGATGTAAAGGAAAAATCTGAGGCTTGAAGAGCTCAACAATTTATGCAAAGGCATGAAGAGACAATGAATTTGCACATAGGGCATGAATTGCCTCCATTCCTTTGCCCCCAACTGCTGCTCTGTGTAAGACCCAATATGAATCTGGAAAGCATAACTGGAATGGACTTCACTTTGAGCCAAGGTTGTTGAACTTTCTGCCTGCAGGTAACAAAACTTACAGTCAAATCTCCGAGGAAGTTAGAGGTAAGGCTAGGTTAAGTGCCTTGTCCTAACTGAAAAGAACACTATTTAACACCTAGACTAGCCAGAAGGTAAAAGTGGTAAAAATACAACTGCCCATCAAAGAGTGACTCCAGGGGATCTAGTGGCTTGACCTGGATCCAGCAGTTGATCAATTTGCCCAGCTTAATCCAGCATCATCAGTTAGTCAGTCAATAAATAATTATTATGTACCCACTATATGCCAAGCACTATGCTAAGCATTGGGGATACAGAAGGAGGGGAAAAGATAGTCCCTTACTTTAAGGAGCTCACAATCTAATGGGGGAGACAACAAGCAAAAAAATTTACAAACAAGTTATATAGAGGATAAGTAGAAAAGAATTAAGAGAAGAAAGGCACTAGAATTTAAAAGAAAGCCTTCTTATAGAAGCCTTTAGTTGGGACTTAAAGGAGGCTTGGGAAGCCTCTAGGTATAGATGAGAAGAGAAAGCATTCCAGGCAGAGAAAATGACTGGAGACAAGAGATGGGGTGGCTTATTTGTGGAACAATAAGGAGGTCAATGTCATTGGATCCTGTGTTATTGGACTGAAGTTCATAATGGGAAGTAAGGTGTGATAAGACTGGAATGGAAAGGTAGGAGGTGACCAGGTTATGAAGGGGCTTTGAATGTGCCTATCCAAGTCTGGTAGTAGCTACCCAGTGATTGAGCCACCTATCTGGCCCTACCTAGAAGCAGCTGAGCCCAGGAAGGATCCAGATCGTCATCCAAGAGACCTACCTGCCCTTACCTAGCCACAGATTGATATATCCATCCAAGACAACGCACCCTAAGAGGAAGCCCAGATGAGGCTCCCATTCAATGGAACACTCTGCCCTATAAGGAACCCTGTCAGACTAGCAGCAGAATGTCTCATCTATTACCAACACCAAAGTCCCTCACCAAAATGAACTTCTTAGGACTCTCCAGAGAGAGACAGGGAGAATATGGAGACTTTTTTGATCCAAAGTTACCCTGATCCTTAGTACCATTATACCTTAAGTTCATGGTAAGCCCCTTTCCCTTTACCTGAGAGCTTTTCAGGTTTTTATGGGGGAATGTTTTGTAACTAACTTTATTCTTGATACTCTATTTGAGAGAATGCCTTTTCCAAGTACTAACTGAGTCCACTGGTCAATTGTTAAAGAAAAATCACATCAGCAAAGGCTCACAGGCTACAGTGTTAAGAGCATAGCCTCTCATCTGCTTTCCCCTGTAGGGACCCAACCTGCTCATTCCTGATGTGAATTGGGAGAATGATCCCAGGAGTGATATTTAACCTTTTAGAGAACTTCTATAGATCTCAAGTTATGCTATTTTGTTTTCTTAAGTGCTACAAACCAAGGCCACCTTAGGTAAAATTGTAGAATTCCCAAGGTTTATCCTCTTCATACCTGAGTCCCCATCTCAAGCCCCCTTTTCACTCCCATCACTCTCTCCTTATCCCCCAATCCCTTGGGGTGTTGTAATGTAGATGTAAATAATGTTCAGTGTTACCAAGCTCATCTAGCCAAGGATTGAAAATGATCTAAATAAATAAATCAGAATAAGGACTTAATTACTCAATCTGTTTCATCTCCTATTAATGTTTGCATTACAAGAATAAAAAGTTCAAAAACAAAAACAAAACAAACCTTCCTGGAGAAGGCAATGAGCTCCTGGGCAACAGTGTTATAATGGAAAAATGTCTGGATTTTTGAGTCAGATAATCTGATTTCAATTTCTAATTCTGTTACTCACTAGCTCTCTGTTCTTGGGAAAATCACTTATCCATCTGACCTCCCATGTCTTCTCCTCTATAAAAAGAGAAGACTAAGAGGCAACACGTTGCAGAACAAAACTAGGCTGGATTTGGCATCAGAGGACTCAAGCATGAATTCCACCTCTGCTATTTCCTACCTTGACAACCTTGAGAAAGCCACATAATTTCGCTAGGCTTTAGTTTCATTGCTGGTAAAATGATGGCAATAGACTATATTAGATGATAAGATTCCTTCAGCTCTAAATCCAATAAAATCCCTTCCTTATTTCAGAATCTATGCTTCTGTAGTTTTCTCTAAGCCTTGGTTTTCTTGTCTGTATAAGTGGTCTAAGAATATTAGCCCTACCTAATGCATTGAATTGTTAAGGATCAAATGTAGTTGGAGGGAACCCTTTGTCAAATATCAGTCCCTATGATACGATGCAACCAGTTCCTGCCCAAGAATAAAGAAGACAAGGGTTAGGTGAATAACTTAATATTTTAGTGCTATGATCATCTGTCTTCAAGAGGATGATTTCTTGACTTGTAAATGAATTGGATTGGTCCTCTTTGAGAACTAGCAATTTCCATTAGACTATAAATTAGAAAACACATGCTAACCTGTATTGGCAGAAGGAATTTCCTCACTCTTCAACCCCTCCCCAAAAAGGCAAATATCAGAAATTATTATTCATGTTAGAATTTGAGACCCTTTGGCTTCTAAGGAAGAAGTTATTTTGATTGAAGGACCTCCTCACATTAGCACTCCCTATTCTACCAGCTTCTAAAATTAATCTGGATTATAACCAAAGAGAAGTGTTAGCCCACAAGGTAAGGACACCAATAACAACAAAGGAGTACATATGTGAAGTCAGAGAAAGAAATTTGTGAACCATAGTAGAATCAAAGCTTTCCACAAGTCTGCACTTCTGAATAGGATGTGTACTAGCTAACTGGACATAAGGGTAAGGGAACTGAGCAATTTCTTCTTCTGGAGTAAATTGTAGTTGGCAGCTACTCACAAAGTGGGCAGAAGAAAGAGGAGGAAGAAGAGACTTCTATACCACTTGAGACAATAAGACAGAAACATATGGTACTAAAGAAGAGCTGTCCCAACAGAGCAGCTCAGTTTGTAGATTTCAGGGACAGGGTAAATTTTTAAGGGAGAAAAAGCATTCCAAAGCCTTGGGGATGAATAGGAAGATTAAAAATAGATGTAGGTTAATTATAATTTAAACTCCAATCTTCCTTGTGCATGGAATGTAGGTTCTTTGTATCCATGGGTCTGACGGATGGCACCATATATGTCTGTCACATGGTAGATGCTTAATAAATGTTTTTGATTGATTTATTCACCAAATTCCATGCTATAATAGAGTTGGAAAGGATTTTAAGCCGCTTCCTTTTACAAATGCATAAACTGAGGTGAAAAAGGTCTCAAATGTAATTAAATAATCAAGCTGGGGTTTGGACCCAAGTCTTCTCGTTCTAGTTTAACTCTAATTGAACTGAGCATCTTCCTTCTGTAGAACACTACTTCTCTGTATACTCCACATTCCTCTCCATACCCCTAGCAGGACCAATATCTGTTCCAATTTTAAATAGGAAGTTCCAATGCATTTCACATAATTACATATTGAGATCATTTGAATGGTTTTAGAGGGAGTGTTATGAAAGCAAAGAATTAACAGTAGAATAATATACTAACTAAAATTCTTTCAATTATTTTCTTTTAAGTGAGAATGAGGGATTAGGGGAGAAACAGACTAGTATCTGGCACCTACCCATGATAGTCCATCTAATTCACCCGTATGAAGCTCACAGATTGTTGTACATGCAAGTAATAAGCTTGTGAATGAGCAGGAGGAAGATCTATGCATCCAATTAACTACTACTTTGGAAAATGCTCAGGTACCAATGTTATTAGGGTTGATGAATAAATTAAAATGCCACAAACTTTGTGTGGTCCATTTGCAATGCAGTCTTTTCTCCTGGTGTTGTGAATATTTCCACTGGTATGCAGGTTTTGGATGAAAGATATCTATAAATTTAAGAAAGCTTTTTATTCTGATTGAATGTTTCTCTATCACAAAAGGTGCTTTCATTTAAAATAAAAAGATTACTAGAGAGAGAACAATGAAATACACTTTGTTGCCATGTGTTCACAAAGTACATATATATCATGAAATGTCGAAATGGAATCATTACTAGTCAAATGAAAGAGTTAATTCATAATTAACAACACTGAGCTTTCAGAAAGAAGGAACTAATTGAAAAGTAGAAAGTCAATACTCAACTAATCCCTTAAATCCCCATTTCTTTTCCCATTTAGCTGGTTTGGTTAAAATCTTTGCCCTTTCCCTGGTGTAATAAACAGTGAATCAGAAGCAGCTAAGTCAGAATTGTAACTCCTCCTTCTTCTTTTTTTATGTATTTTTTTTAATTTTCATTTTAAGATGAGGCCTTTCTCTTCCCTTAGTATCCAGCATGAGTGAGTCCACACATTAGTTAGCTTCTGTTACCAAGGCAACTGACTTTCCACAACAAGCCTACCAGCAGCCCTGACTGGCACCAGGAGCAGCATATTCCCAGATGTCTAGCTATCACTCCGGGCACGTCATTTTTACTGGGGACTTTTACTGGATGACCTCCTGGGTCTTTGGGTGATCGGCGCTTTACTTCATGCATGGCTGTCTTTCTGTGTAAGAGTGATAACGAGGAAACAGATAATTCTGACAGGCCTGAGTTTATCCGGCTGCTACTTCTGGCCTCTGCTAGGGTAGACAGGATGCATTCTCACTGTCTCTTTCTCTCTTTCCTTTTCTCTCTGCATCTACATTTTTCTTCTCCCTCTCTGCCGTTTCTTTATTCTCTCCTCTTTACTTCTCTCTGCTTTTTCTCTCTCCCTCCTCCCTGTTTACCTCTCCTTTTACCTCTCTTCACCTCTCTCTCTCTCTCTCTCTCTCTCTCTCTCTCTCTCTCTCTCTCCACACACACACACACACACACACTCTCTCTCTCTCTCTCACTCACTCACACTCACCACTCTCTCTCTCTCTCTCTCTCTCTCTCTCTCTCTCTCCCCCTCTCCCTTCTCCAGCAGTAGCCTTCTTAATGTAGTTTAATGGCTTTGCAAAGAAAGCCAGGCAGAAGAGCACTTGCCTCAGTACCTGTGGTCGGACCATGACCTAGCTCACCATGAACTTGGAAGGGCTTGAAATGATAGCAGTTCTGATCGTGATTGTGCTTTTTGTTAAATTATTGGAACAGTTTGGGCTGATTGAAGCAGGTTTAGAAGGTAAGGGAGTGCTTTTTTAGTGACTCTAACATTACTCTGTTTTTGTCATACTTATTTCTTAAGGGGATTAAAAGAGGTACCTGAAACTAGACCAGAAAAACTGTGTGCTGGGAGGCACACAGAGTGCAATTTTCTGTTTATGGACAATGTATAGAATAAACTTCATGTAAGTTGCCAGTAGTATTTTTACAGCTACCTTACTAAAAGAAAGAAAAATGTTATAAAAAGGATTTTAGGGATAATACTGTGAAAAGGAAGAAGTTTCAAAATGGATATTATATATTTTGTTGATTGAACTGAGACTAGAATTTATACAAGAGACTGATTTATCTTGAGAATTGTTTAGAATTTATCTAGGAATTGTAGGAGCAGTTCAATGACAATAAATTCAGAAGGGGACTTATTTGTTATCATGCAAATGCATTTAATACATAGAAAAAGTGTGTGTATTTATCTTCATATCACATGGCTTGAGATTGTGTGGCTGATTATTTGGACAGTTGAATGTCTGTTTTCAGTATTGCCTGCTTTACAAATCTATAAGTCTATCATGGGAAGAAAGCCTCAAACTCGTGGAAATGAGGAACTTTCACATACATTCTGGGTAGCTTCTCGCTTTTTGAGTTTTGATATTTCCATTAGTCTGGAATAATTTTTCATATTCTTCTTAGCAACAAATCTCACATTAGAGCATGTATACTTCACATATATCATTTACTAAATGGAATTTTCCTTGGAGCGTCTGAGTAAATTTAGTTTGTGATTGTCTTACTGCCCTGAACGTTTTTCAAAGTGTACATAGCATACATGTCATATATAATATACGTAGCATACAGGCTATTCATTATCTCTTCAGATTTGTCATGGACATGGTTAAAATTAAACCAGTCAAATCAGTTGCAGAGAAGTTATTGATTGATTTAAAATTTATACTAAAGCACGTGCTAGAATAAAACTAATATATAAGGTGCACACTTTTCCACCTAGATTTCAGATAATGTACCAATTTCCACTTGTATCGTGTCTAGGATTGCTTTCTAAATGATCCATTTTTTAAAATAGATAGTTAAAATCTAAGTATGTCACAGTGTTGAGAATTATAGGACTCCTGTCTCTGTAATCTCTTAAGGGGGAAGGGGCGGAGACAGGAAAGCGTGTCTCATTAAAGTGAATTTTAAATGAGAAAGTTCTCAGAAAGCTGGTAGCATCCCCCCGTTACAAACGTTTTAGGAACAAATTAGAAAAGAAACTATAATTTTTGAAATAGTAGGCCCTCTTTAAAATATGCTTTTTCTTTTTCATTATTATAAAGATAATGACTTGGGGATGGGGTATGTCTTCATTTCAGTACTTTTTTGTTTCAGATAGGAAAGTGAAAAAGCCTACATTCTAAGTTTTATCTTTTATTCTTTTATGTGGCAGTTATACTAAATAGAATGCTAGAAGTTCTAGGTCTCTTGGTAGCCTTGTTTTTACCTTATTGATAAGTTAGCATCTTAAGAGTTTTGATTCTTTGCTTTGTGATAAGACATACTTTGGGGTTTTTTTAAATTTATTTTTATTTTTTAGAACTCATACTCTCACCTTCACAATTGAAAAATAAGTGTTCCTTTTCTCCCCTTGACCTCTCCAAGTGCTACTGACCTTTCTGCAAGTATTCTCTCTGTTTTCCTGTTCCTTATATCTGAAGGACCAAAGTACTGGTTTGTGTTTGCATAATCAGTTATCTTTTATCTTTTGCAGTCTTAGCATTTTCCAGTCTGCAGCCAAATAAATGTTATGGGAAGCAGGCATTCACAAGAGTGTAAATATGAAGTCCAGGTCTGATTCCCAGTGTTTGTAGTCAAAAGTAACTGAAGTAAGTAGGAAAATTCTGATATAATTCACAAGAAATAAACTCATAGTTGCATACATTGAAATTTCTGGAGATAAAGAACAAAAAGGTAACTTTCAGTATGACATTAGTGAATCATTCTGTCTAGTATTACTAAGCATCGTAACGGTAAGAAAAGTTTGAAATCGGATTCAAATTAATAATATTAACAAGTTATAGCCATGATAATGAGATAATAATGTACTGAATCTTAAGAGATTGACTCTAGTCAACATATAAATCAAAAGAGAACAGAATTTGTTATGCTAAAAAGGGAGGTGGGGTTTATTTTTGAGATAGCATCCTTTTTTCACTTTCCTACATCATTTCACATTCCTACATCAACAGCTGATGGCCACTCTACTATGATTTTCTTTGCAATTTGTTTTCTTGTGTTCAGCTTTTCAAAATGTAGATGCTGATATCTACCATCTTTTCCACTGCTTGCTGTGATCATTTTCTGTTAAGAAACTTTAAGTACTTAGAAAAATATCTTTACTTCTGGTTAAATGAAAACAAATCTTAATGTACCCAATAGAAATTTACTTTCTACATAACTGAACTATTTCAGCTATGAAAGTTCTAGTTTTTATACTGTGACTACCATCATTCAGCAGTTTCTTTTATGCCTTGTTGATGCAATATTCCTGTGGAGATCATGTATATATGGAATGGAATTTTTTGTAATGTATTGTTCTGTTTATTAAATATAAATATAATTGATGTAAACCATAATAAATCAATAATTTTGGAATATTTGTATCTGTTCCTCTTTCAGTACTCTGTACTCTCAGTCTCTGTATAATGTTGCTATGCCTGTGTAGCCTGCTACTGTCGAAATGTCTAAGAAAAAATTCACACACAGAATTCCACAAACTATGTCATATACTTACCATTATTTATTTCTTTTTGACCATTCTTTTCTTTTGAAATTTTGAGTTCTATATTCTCTCCCACTCTCCCACTGCTTCCCCCAGCCATTGAGAAGGCAAACAAGTGTTATATTCTTACTACCAAGAAGAAATACATAC
Source organism: Pseudochirops cupreus (assembly GCA_028627135.1). Classification (NCBI taxonomy): domain Eukaryota; kingdom Metazoa; phylum Chordata; class Mammalia; order Diprotodontia; family Pseudocheiridae; genus Pseudochirops; species Pseudochirops cupreus. The sequence goes on along the minus strand of CM053583.1, from coordinate 76,030,161 downwards.
TAAAAAGGGGACATACTTTAATGGAATAAATTGCAAAGTAGTTATAGTGTACATATTGTGAAAAGTCAGTAAGTGATCAAAGTTTGTGTGTTTCTTAACATGACCACATCAAAGGCCTATTTTTACTAGAAAATTTTTTACAAAAAATTTACAAGAATTTACAAGAAAATTTACAAGAAAAAATTTGTTTATCAGGGATAGGGAACCTGTAGCCTCAAGGGCACATGTGGCCCTCTAGGTCATCAGTGTGGCCCTTTGACTGAATCTGAACTTCACAGAACAAATCCTCTTAATAAGAGAATTTGTTCTGTAAAACTTGGATTCAGTCAGAAGGCTGCACCCAAAGACCTAAAAAGCCACATGTGGCCTCGAGGCTGCAGGTTCCCCACACCTGGTTTAGGTCTTTCATTTTAGTTATTTTTATCACAACTGGAACTGGTATTTTATCAGATCTTTAGAGAATATTGCATTATCCTTTCAGAAAAGAGGAGTATGTCCTTTCATTCAGGCTCTAGGACATGATAACAGACTGCTAGAATGTTGGAGCTAAGAGGGGACATTGGGTGTCATCTGGCCCAAATCCCTCAAGTTACAGAAGAGGACCAAGAGGAGAAAGAGGTTAAGTGACTTGCCTGTGGTGTTTGGGGCTATTGTGTTTCAATGTACTTATGACATCTTCTCAGAATATAGGTGAAATATAGGCATGTCTTAATGATACTACCAAGAATTTTAATATAACTTAGAATTTCAATGAACTTATGAAAACCTACTTTTAAAAAAGTTTGATCACACTAATAAATTTACTTTGAGACAACTATACCACCACAACAATATGTAAATAATAGTTGTTCCTTGAAAAGAGTTTCAGTCAAAATTCAAAATTTTGTCCCTGGCCATGTAAAATATTACAACTAAAAGTTATAGTAGCTAATAGTTTAAAATGAAAGTGTTTTTTTTTTAATTTTCAACTAGTAAATACTTTAAGAGTTTTCTAATTCAAAAGACCATTGGCAATAGAATGACTGTTATAAAAGTTGAAATGGTTTTCTGAAAACATATAGGAAGAAATTGTATCCAATTTTTAATGGTAAAAGCTATTTTATTATTTCTCTGTACAACACTAGGATGTGGGATAAAACCCTTTTTTGTTATTCAAATATTTAATGGGCCATACTGGAAGAGTTCCTGGATAAAAGAAAGGAAAGAAAAAAAACTACCTTCTACAATATATATGAGAAAAAGTATACCAAAATAACCATTTGTTACTGCTTAAAACTTGGCCGAATACGGCATATTATAGCTTAAAAGCACAACAAACATATTTTGTTAATAATTACCTTAAATAATCAGGTGATAAATTCACCAGAAAATTCAAGTAACTTGAAACTAGCTGGCTTTCTTTGAAATCAATTGATTTCACAGTAACCATCCGGTAATGCTTTTTCAAGAAACTTCCTTAAGGAATCTAATAATACAATTAACAGAACCAAGAGCAGTCATTTGTGATTCTCTAGGCAAGGTTTAAAAAATTCCACCCTCTATGTTACTGTTCATCAGTGAACTTGAACCTTCACAGTAATGGATACAACTTGACTAATCATACAGTAAATACTGACGTGCCATTCACTGTGGGATTTTCTGACCAAAAACAAAAAAAAAAGTAATTCGTAAAAGGGTTCTTTGTTGCATTTCCTCAAACCGCCACCTGTGGTGCCCTAGAGGCAGCTTTCCACCTGAGTAGCCCTAATTTCTGTTCTAGTCTTTATCCATTAATGCTTTACTGAGTGAAAAGTGAATTAATGAAAATGAGCCAATGGGATTTAATTCTTTAGTGAAACTGTCAAATCTATGGCTATTTTGGCTATTTAGATGTGTTGGTATGTAAATAGAAAAACAAAACATGGCATTTCCTTGTTCTAGCATTTGGTTGCAACTGAGTAAAGTAAAGATGAATAAAGGTCTTGTTCTTTTCCTCTCAAAAAGTCTAATAGCAGAGTGGAAATGAAAGAGGCCTTTAAGTCACTCTTTTTACTCTTGCTTCCTGCTTTCACAACAGAAGTCATCAAACCTGTCGTGTGGTAGAAACACAGCTGTCTACTGAGAGCATCAGATGTAGTCATTCTGCCCTGGCAGGTCTATGAAAGAATGTGTCTATACACTCACACACACACACATGTATGTGTGTGTACATATGTATGTGTGTGCATGTATATGAAATACATATGTATAAATATATCTTTATATACATTCCTATATACATATGTAAATCTATATACACATGTATGCATGTATATATACATATATACATAAATGTATATGCATAGACATGTATATTACATACGTGTATATGAAATTATATTAGAGAATTTAAACTCATTACTCTTTCATATGAGCATTAGCAAGTTTCAGGAGTTATCCATTAGTAGAAACATTTGATTTTTTCTTGCAGTCACAAACACATTTTTAAAAAAATTTTTCCTATACTACCTTAATGCCTTTTATTTTGGGAAAAGCCTTGTTGATTAAAGGAACCTTGATCTATTGTCTTAAATTACACTATTGGATGGAACATGACCAAGAGAATAAAGGACTAGATAAATCACTAAAATTAGAAACTGGAGTTTATAGGCCTAATTCACCTTGTGCCTAAATTACTTCTTCAAAGTAAATTAAACACTTGGGAGGTGTGTAATTCTTGCAATCCCCTGGGATATGACAGTATTTACCACTTAGTAGTTGTGCAGATACTGAAAAAAACCTAAATCAATTTAACACATATGCTCTATTTTTAGATGTTATGTGAAGAGACTTACAGCCAATGCTTTTGGTAATGGGGGAAAAGAATATTGGATCAGGTATATAACCAGCTCTCACTTTGTAAGTACATAGGTCATGCAGTATAACACTGTAAAAGAAAGTATATTGCCTCCACACATTATATGCCCTCTGGAAAGTTACAGTCCAGTACAAAGTAGCCTTATGTCATTTATGTGACATTATGTGGATTCACCTTATATCATGGAGTATTGTATTTAATTGAGATATGAGAACAAATGTACAAGAATGTATGTATCCATATTGTCTGGAATTTTATAGCCTGGGACAGATTTTGTTTAGGTAGATACATATTAAAAAGTCAGAAACTTTAAACCAAGGCAGAATGGACAGAAAGAATGAACAGAATACATCAAGTGTAAGTTAAGAACAGATATATTGTTTGGGGGGGGGGGGGGCACAGGCATAGGAACAAAATGACTTGGGAACCTAGACTTAGGTTGGGTAAAAATGTCAATTGTCTGTTCCCTCTAATTGATCTGGACAGATTTTTTTGAAAGTCATATGATTATAAGAATTTCTTAAATTATGTGAGAGAATCTAGCAGGATGTCTAGTAGAAGCTGGAATTTCCAAGCTAAAATGTTGCTCTGGATAAAATGGAAATACTTGGATCGAGAAGTAGAATGAACTCATAAAACGGTGAGAGCTGGTTAGAAGAGGATTGCAAATTCATATATATCTAATGTGTTTTTTAAATTAAAAAAACCTATAGTCTTAAAGCTGAGAGGGCATTTAGAGATAATCTAATCCCTCCCTTTTACATCAAGAATACTGAGGCTCTCTGTTGGTTGAGTGAGATCACATGACCAATCAGAGGAGCCAAGATTTGTATCACAGAGTTTTACTACACAGGCAATGTAGTATAATGGATAGAACACTGGGCTTGAAGTTAGGAGACCTATATCTGAATCTTTCCTCAATATATACTGCCTGTATTGTCATTGACAAGTCAAAATCTGAGAGCCTCCGTTTCCACATACATAAAATGGGCATAAACATACTTGGATTGCCTCGTTCACTGTATGGTTATGAGGAAAGTATTTTGCTGACTTGAAAGTACTATGAGTTGTTATAATATATTGTTATATAATTAACAGAGACAGGTGCAGTGGATAAAGTAGCAGTCCTAGAGTCAAGAATACTTGAGCTGACATCCAGCCTCAAACACTAGCTATGTTGCCCTAGGCAAGTCACTTAACCTCTATGTGCATCTATTTCCTCAACCTTAAAATGAGAATAATAGCATCTATTGCAGAGTTGTTTGGAGCATCAAAGAAATGATGTTTGTAAAGCACTTAGCACATGCATGGATATAATAAGTGGTATATATATATTTCTTGCCTACCCCCATTTAGAAATAGAAGGAGCTAGAACCTAGGTGTCCTGGATTCTAGTTCTGTGCCCTTTATATCATACCCAGTATTCACTTTATGGGCCAGATAGGTGGCACAGTGAATAGAGCACTGAGCCTGGAGTCAGGAAGACTCATTATTCCTAAATTCAAATATGCCTTCAGATATTTTCTAGTGGTGTGACTCTCGCAAGTCACTCAACTCTGTTTGCCTTAGTACCTCATCTGTAAAATGGGCTAGAGCAGGAAATGGCAAATCGCTCTAATATCTCTGCCAAGAAAATCCCAAATGGGGTCACAAAGAGTCAGACTCAATCAAAACAACTAAACAGCAACATTTCACTTTATAATTTATTCATATGAATATAATTTTAAGTTTATTTTGTCTATAAGATTTCAAGTTGGAAGGAGCCTTAGTCTTTGAATTGTGAAACCATTTCATTTTATAGATGAATATGTCCAGAGAAAGGGAGTGCCATGCTCCAAGGTCACCTAGCTTTGAAATTAAATCCATGGGCAAAATCCTGTGATCTTATGATGTTATCCGAGTATCTGCCACAAACTAAAGTCCCAAGCTCTGTTACTCAATCCTGTTCTAAAGGCTTTGATCCTAGACCTATACCTGCCACTAAATAGACTTATGCTGTCTAATACCTATGTGACCTTAGACAAGTCACATCTCCTCCAAGTAGCAGCTAGCTCTAAATAGTATCATCTTAAGAGCTATGTCTATTTTAAATGATGAAGTAGCATGGTGTCTTGGAATGAGTGCTGGGTTTGGGGTCAGAAGACCTTGATTTGAATCACAGCTCTGCAATTTACTATCTGTGTGACTTTGGCCATGTCCCTTGTTTGTAAAATGAGGTGACTGTATTGGAAGACTTATAAATTCTTTTGCAGAGCTCCATTCTGAGACTGTAATCAGAGAAACACAATGCAAAGAAAAGGGGATTATTGCTTTATAGAATTCAAAGTATCAAGTATATATGGAATTTGGTGTACTAATTTTCTTTCTTTCCTTCCTTCCTCCCTTCCTTCCTTCCTTCCTTTTTTCTTTCCTTCCTTCTTTTTTCTTTCTTTCTTCCCTTCTTCCTTTCTTCCTTCCTTTCTCTCTTTTTCTCTTTCTTTCTTTCCTTTTCTTCCCTCCTTCCTTTCTTCCTTTCTTTCTTCCTTTCTTTCTTTCCATCTTTACCTCTACCTAGCTATGGTGTTATTTCATGTTATATTACTATATGGTATCAAGAATCAGAAAAATTGATAATAAATTTCCCGTTATAGTCTGACAAAATATCATAGAGAAACTGCTGAATTAGTAGAATTCCAAATATAGTTCATCTATAAGAAATCTTGGTACATTAAAATTTGTATTAACAAAATAGATTAAGTAAAGAAAAACATGTTTACTACAGAATTTCCTGAGTCCTCCTTCCAATAGTGACCTCTTCCAGTGTATGTGAAAATGAAATTCACATACCACATCTCTAATAATGATAATGGCTTGTATTTATAGGGTTTTTCAAAGTGCTTTGCATGAGTTAACTTATTTCATCCTCACAGTAGCTCTATGGGGTAGATTTTGTTATTATTCCCATTTTATAGATGAGGAAAACTGAAACTGAAAGGAGATTGTGTCCTTCCTAGGATTATACAACTACTAAATTTCTAAGGTAGGATTTGAATTCAATTCTTTCCAAACTCCAAATCCAGTCCTCTATTCATTGTGCCACCTGGCCAACAAATACATTGATCACATAAAAGGAAGGTGTTCCCTTACTTTCTCCATCATGTCCACCTAACAAATTAGCATTCATCACTCCTATGTTTTTTCTCTCCAAAGTGTTAGTGGATGCTTAGTAAATCAGTCCATACACATATTTCCAAAGGAACTTATTAAGGAAAATTTTAAAGTATTTGATACTTCTATCACAAAATTTGAGGCTATGTTTCTCAGTTTTTTCCCTTGCTATAACAAGTCAAATTTAAGAATTGTAGAAGCATAATAAATCTCAAGTCTATCCTACATAGAGATTTTCCAACAACATTTTGTAATAGACACCTCCTGCTAGTGAGTAGAAACCCATGACTTCTCATGGTGTCCATTCCACATTTGGATAGCTCTAACAGGAAGTTTCTCCTTACACTGAATCTAAATCTGCCCTTTTTCCAACTTCCACAGGGTATTCTGAGTTCTGCACTCAGGACAAGGTGAACCAAGCTTTTTCACTTGTCTCATCATATTGAACCAGCATGATTAGGTGGTACAAAGATAAATCCAAGTATCTTATAGCAGAAAAAAATCACTCCACTTTTCTATATGTAAAGAAGCTTTACAATTGCATCCAGCTCATCTTAACTTCCCAAGTTGTATGTCTCTTGAGAGATGGAGACAGAAATATGCAAAGGCTTAGTGGACCCAGTCCATACATCTATATGAGATTCTCCCTATTGTGTAAGTTATCTCTGTCTTGTTTCCATTAGATCATAGGACCAAAGATTTAGAATTGAAAAGGAATATAGGTCACCTAGTTCAATTCTCCTGCAGATGAGGAAATTGAGGCACAGAGAGATAAGTAAATTGACCAAGGTCACACTGGAAATAAGTGACAGGGTCAGGATTTGAACCCACATCCTCTAGTGACTTTTTCACTGTATAATAGCTGTAAAGTCAACTTACTCATCCAACAAAACCTCATTGGGTGAAAAATTTGAGTACTAGGCAGAAGAAGGGTCTTCTTTCCTCTGTCAAAACATGTGGTTCAAAAGGCACTTCTCTACCTCTTGGAGGAGCTTTGAAACCTACTAATGAAAAACCGTCATTTATAATTTCAAACTAAAAAAAATCCAAGATGTAAGTTTAGGAGTTCTTTGTTCAGGAGGTTTTTTTTATTGTTTTATGTTATGCACTATTGGGCTTTTTAAGCTTTAGAAATAAAAAAAAATCAATTGTATATATATATATTGGTTAGCCAGACTCCAGTGACTGACAGTTCCCCACACACACACCCCAGTTTTTACCTGGAATCCAATTTTCCCATTTCAAGTCATGCGTTTTTCCTAAAGTTTCTTTAATCAATGATAAAGTTCTGATTCATAAGTATTGCTAGTTCAAATAGGTAAGAGAGAATCCAAAGTATTAACAGTTTGTTTGTTTGTTTTTAAGAATAGGACATGATTTCCTGCCCCCAATGCTTTAGTTTTACAACACTTAGACATATACCTATGGTATAAACATATCCACAGACTGTCAGAACTGCAAAAGATCTTAGTGAGCATCTAGCCCAGCTTCATTGTTACTTTTTGCTGTGATTCCCTAGAAAGGGAAAATTGACTGGAGTATGTGCTATGTCAGAAAGGGAGTGTATAAGAGGGGAATTCACAGTGTGTTTTCAGCATGCATATTTTCCCCCTCTATAATTTTCTCTGCTGCTGAGTCACCTATTAAATCCTGAATAGCTGCCATCTAACTTAAAATCTTAAGTCAGAATTCTGGAATACTGAAAACCACCTAGAAGAGGAAGAGGGAATACAAACGGAGATTCCCAATGGGATATGGGACCATTTAAAAATTTTAAGTGATTATTAATTTAAGCTTCCATAAAAGTTACTAGCCTATGTACAGGACTACTTGATATTGGACGGAAACACTACTTCTGCTCACCCAAACCTATAATTTACAGAACTCCCTGTATCCTAGAACATAAATATATTAAGACTTCCCTAAATTTTGATTCTCAAATAGGGATATGAACTGCAAATAGTAATTTCATTAGTATAGGGAACTCCCAGATAAGAAAATTCTTTCTTTCAATGCAGGTCACATCTACTTAGCAACTCTATAGTCTTACTAAACTTTCTATAACTCCTTGAAGAACAAGAAAATGGAATGTTTTCAACTCTATTAATGTATCCTTCTTAAGATACAAATCAATTTCATGAGTAATTGTTCCTACCCAGTTAGCTTATTTTCTGACAATATGGTGTTAATCCCCAAAGAGACCCGAAACTGTACCATTAACCAGCCCTAGCACAGGGTTATAAATACACAGGCAACCCAATGAGAACAGATTACTCAGCAAAACATCATCATCTCTTCCAAAAAAAATTATTTCTAGTCATTGCCTATTGATGGTGGGCTAGCTTCTTATACAACTGGGAACATATTTTAGCCAGTTCTGTTCAATTTTCTTTCACAAGTATCCTTCAGTTGTCATAGCATTTAATCTTTCATAGTTAAGATGCCATTTACCTTGTCCAGTGATGTTCCTTTACTTATCTGTCCACATTTGTATATGATTTGCTTATGTCTGCATAAATTATGAAAGCCTCAAATGCTGTGGTCATCCACAAGTGAATGAATCTATGTATTCATTCTATTTAACCAGTGTTTATTAAATGCCCATTTCATCTGTCAAGTGCTAGAGATTGAAGAAAAAAAAATAAACCAGTCTTTGCCCCTTAAGAAGCTTACGTTCAGGGGGCGAGCTAGGTGGTATAGTGAATAGAACACCGGCCCTGCAGTCAGGAGGACCTGAGTTCAAATTTGGCCTCAGACACTTGACATGCTTACTAGCTGTGTGACCTTGGCAAGTCACTTAACTCCAATTGCCCTCCCTTCCTCCTTCCAAAAAGTGAAAAAAAAGAAGCTTACATTCCCTGAGTTGAATGTTCAGAATGGTCTCTGAAATTTCTTTGGCAATAGGGGCATTTTGTGGGAGAATGTGAATGGAGCAACACAAACAAATCTTTGACCCTAAAGCAACTAACTCAAAGTTCATGGCCACTGACTTTGTGCCAGCAGTACCACTGGGCCACTGGACCATCTGTCAGTAGCTTATCCACTTAGAAGATGCTTATTAATTGTTTTCCATTTATTATAAATTTTTACCACCTTTGCCAATGTAAGCATTGACCCTAGAAAGCAGAACCAGGAGCAATTAGCAGAAGTTGAGAAAATCAGCAAATTTAGGTTTCTTATCATGAAAAAAAATAAAAGTTTCCTACTAATTAGAGATGTTCAAAAGTAAAACGGTCTCTTTTAATGGGTGGTGGACTCCTCATTAGAGATCTTCAAGATGATTCTGGCCAATCACTAATCAGATTTGTCATAATAAGGATGACTTGTGAGAGAGTTGGACTGGGTGAAAGTCCCTTCCAACTCTCAAATTTTGTGATTCTGTGATCTCTTAGTCCAAAGTCATATAGAAAAAGGGAAAGAAAATGGGGGAGGGAGGTAAACATATACAAGAGCAGCAGAAGAAATAATAAATTCTAAGAAGTTGTCAGTACCTCAAAATTGTATTACATTTGATAAATTGAATTAATTTATTATAATTGCCACCCAAGTAAATAATCACCCCCATTATATCCCTGATAAATGGTCATCTAGCCTCCCCTAAAGAACTATAGTGGCGGTTCTCAATCTGTGGGTCGCGACCCCTTTGGGGGTCAAATGACCTATTCACAGGGATCACAGGGGTCGCCTAAGACCATCGGAAAACACATATTTCCAATGGTCTTAGGAACTGAGATACTGCTCCTCTATCCAGGCGGGTTCGTCCACATGCAGATATGCTCACATACAAGTATTAAAAGGTCAAGGCATTAGGAAGGTTGAGAACCACTGAACTATAGGGATAGGAAACTTGGCATCCTACAGAGAAGACCATTTCATTTTTGAACAACTACAAAAGTTAGGAAGGTTTTCCTTACACTGAGCCCAAGTCTGTCTTTCTTTAATTGCCACAATTTCATTCTTCCCTCAATTGCCAAGGATGAGAATAAGAAAAAGTTTCATTCTTCTTAAGCATGGACGGATCTCCAAATACTATAAGACAGCTATCCTTTGCTCCTGAAACCTTCTCTTTCTTCCTCAGGCTAAATGGCCCCAGTTGTTTCAGCTGAACCTTGTATGCCATAATCTGTTTTCCCTAACATTTTGGTCTCTTTCCTCTGGACCCACTCTAGTTTGTAATTACAGTTCTTGAAATGTGGCTTCCAGAACCAGACATAAAGTTTCCTATGTCCTCTGACCAGAGAAATAGAATATATAAGGGATAATAGGAACAGAAAGAGATCAGGAGAACTGAGAGATTTAAAACCAAGAAAGCAAGAGGGGAAGAAGAGAGGAAGTCCTTATTAGATTTAAAATTACCTTCACTGTGCCAACCCCACTCCAATATTCTGCAGCATAAGGTTAAGGTAGAGGTAGCATATGTTGAATAGAATAATAGACTGTGGTGTTAGGATATGCCTGATTCGTATAAATAGTGCTTTCCTTTTCAATGCCTTCCTACTGCTAAAGTATTTCCTGTTTATCCTCTACATCACTTTGTGCAAATTTTCTTGCTTCTCAACTCTCCATTAGAATGTAAGCTCCTTGAGGGCAGGGACTATCATTTGCTGCTTTTTGTATCTACAGCTCTTAACACAATGCTTTGCACACTGTAGGTGCTTAACAAATGTTTATTGATTAATAGTCCTAGGTTTCAATAGATGCACATTTTTTTCCCTGCCACAATTTGAAGGAAACTGCTTTTAATTCAATAAGCGTTTATTAAACAGTCATTCTGTGCAAAGGGCTGTTCAACTCTGGAATAGGAAAAAAAAAAAGAGGAAAAACATTCCCAACCGTCCCAGAGCTTAAATTCTACTGGGGGGAGGGGGAGGGAATTGGCATGTAAACATAAGAAAATTCAAGATGTTGGATGAGGAAGAACTTAACAGTTAAAGAAAAGGAAGTCTTCCATTTAGTTCCCATAGTAAGGAGAGTTTGAATTGAAGGAGAATATTTCTGTAACTCATTATACATTATGAATGTTACAATCTCTATGGAAAATTTAAATTGACATAAGTATTATGGATTATAAGTTAGAGGTAGTAGTTCTGGGTGTTCTTGGAGAGCCAATAGGAAATTATTTTCCACAGTTTTCTGGTAAGTGGAGCAGAGTTTAATGTTTCATATTATGTAGACCTTCTTCCATTAGTTAAAATGCTTCTGGGAACTATAGACTTTGTGCCACAGATCAGATATATTTTTGCTTTGAGCCTCCCACCCTATGCTGCATCCATTATAATCTCTCACTAGTTTGATACATAGATATTTGATACCTGAGAGTTCGGGCATGTTTGGAGTAGATTGTTTTTCTTGCTCTTGTTCAGTAGGAGTCATTGCTTTACTGATGAGTATCCAAGACATAGGAATAATAATGGTAGGAACCAAATAACACTGATGAAACAATTTGATCTTACATGCTTGGCATGGAAAGCATTATAATTTTATATTATATTTTTACAAATAATGATACTGAGGGGTAGGAAAAGAAAATGAGTTGCTGAAGGTTATTCAAACTCAGGTCCTAAGACATTGAAGCTAATTCACTTTCTCATCTTATTCAAAGGTATATTTCACTCTGTTGTTTTCACACTTTAAGTTCATGCTTAGACTCTCACCTAATGAAGGTGAGCATTCACACCAACTCTGAAAGTCTAAAGTCTTAAGTTATTCATTTTGCAGCCAAGGTTTGGGTGTCCCTTAGTTAAAACAAAGAAGGGATGAAGAGGAAAAATAAAGGAGAAAGGAAAGGGGAGAGAAATGGAGAGAGAGACAGACAGACAGACTAAGAGACAGTGAAGCTATCTTCATAATCATTTTAATATAGAATTTGCATTTTTACTCATTCTCTCACAAGGATACAGATTCCACATCACAACTAACCTTTAAGAAACTACCACTTGTCAGATTTGGTAGAGTATCAAAGAGCATGCACAATTATCTGAAAAGGCTATTAAAATATCCTTTGCCTTTCCAACTACATATCTGGGTAAGGCTAGAATTTCTTCATGAACTTTAGTCAAAAGAACACAGAAAAACAGATTGAAAGCAAAAGCAGATATGAGAAACCAGCTATCTTTTTATTAGGCCAGATATTAAAGAAATTTGCCAATGTTTTGTTCAGAAAAAATAATAATTTCACAAAATTTCTTTATGTTAGCATTTTAATTGGTCTTTATTGTTATTTTTAAATGAACTAATGAATGAATATTATAACATTTATCTGTTTTAATTTCTAACATGGTAAATGTCAATAATATATAATCTACTTAGACAAAAACTCTTTTGAATCTTCAGTATTTTTTAGAATGTAAAACAGTTCTAAAACCAGTAAGTTTGAGGACCGCTGCTCTGGAAGATAATTGGGGTGGGATAGAGGGTCGTTTAGATCAGGTGAATTCAAAAATATATAACTCATGGATAAGCAATTGTATTTTATACACATACACACAATAATCATATAGCAAAGATATGCTTTTTCATTAAGGACTTAATTTACCTTAAAGTACTTGGCTTACCTTAAATTATTTAGCTTACCTTTCAATGTTTTCAAATTATCTTAGAAAGAATGTTCAAACTTTTTTCCTTAACATTCAAGGTCCTTCATAAAATGTGGCTACCCCACCTTTCTAGCCTTTATCTCTCTTAAATTCTTACCATGTTTTTAATTCCTACTGGGAATTTGGAATGCACAAATGAGAATACTCCCTGTCTAGGGAATATATCCTAGGCTTTTATTGAATCATGTTATTTTCTGTCCCTGGAATAACTTAACTCCTTGCGTTTTTTGGAAGTCCTACCCATCCTCAAGAATCACTTGAAATTCCACTTACTCCCAAAGGGATTCCTTGATACTGAGGCAACATGGCAGAAAGCATCAGGCACAGAACTTAAAATTAGGAATACTTGAATTCAAATCCCACCTCAGACACTTACCAGCTATAATCCTAGACAAGCCTCTTAACTTCCTGAGGCTCAACTGCCTCCTATGGAAAATGAGGCTTTGTACTTAATGGTCTCTAAGATTCTTTCTATCTCTAACTCCATTATCGTATATTCCCTTTTCACTCCCCATAAGATGTCCTTCTTCAGACCTCATATGCCACTTTTTTTCTTTTTCCCTTATGCACTTATTATAATTTATTTTTGGTGAGTATATATATTATATCCCCAAACTAGATTATAAATTCTGTGAAAATGAAAGTTCCTTGAGAGTAGTTTATACAGATATCCCTAGCTCTGGCCCAGGATCTTACAGTTGGTAAGTGTTTAACAAATCCTTGTTGAAATTAAATGAAGATAGGGAACCTGGATTATCAATGTTTTTATCTTTCCCTTGATACTTATCAGTGTTCCGCATGTAATGTTGGTGTAATTAAATTAAATTGTACTAAATTAATGAGACCAGCTTCATAGGCTGGTTGTTTATGTGGGACAGCTAGCTTTACTATGTATGTTCTATGGATAAACAAAGCTGCCTTTATCCTTGCCAGCCCTTTCACAGGTAGGTTCCATTAGACCCAGAGGGGACTATGCAGAGAATGTAGAAAAAAAATGTGACTGCATTAGGGAAAATCAACCATTCATTTTTTGGGGGAAATATCATTCAAAATGCCTACCCTAGGAAAGGTAGGCCAGCTGTTCTTTCTTGTACGATGGGAATACATCATCTTAGTCTCTGAAGAAATAGGAGTTAATTTAAACTCATCACTACAGCTATGAGAGTGAACTTAGGCCAAATCTATTTATTTAATGACAAAGTACAGATATAACATAGTGCTTGAATTGATATGAAACCAAGCAAGGTATTATCAAAGGAGGAAAAGATGCTTCTTAAAAATTGTCTTGAGCTAAATTAAACCCTTAAGTTGACTGCCTTAATTTAATTTAACTTTTGTGTTTTGATTCTTCTTAACCTCTTTCTATCGCTCCCTCCCTCCTTCTCTTTATTGCTTCCTTCTCTTCTCCCTTCCTAGTGTGATTGTACCAGGAAGAGTACTGGATCAGAGATCAGAGAAGCAATGTTTCCACATTCTGTCTTTTATAAAGTGCTTTCTTTACAACCCTCTGTGATAGGTAGTATGTGTATTTGTATCCAATTTTAAAAAGGGAAAAAGCTTATTTTCAGAGATTTTAGATGATTTGTCATAGATCATACAGATAACAACCACAAAGGAAGCATGTTGTTCTGTTGTTCAGTTGTTTCAGTCATATCCAGCTTTTCATACCCCATTTGAAGTTTTCTTGGAAAAGATACTGGAATAGAATGGAATGTTTTTCTCCAGTTCATTTTACAGATATAGAAACTGAGGCTAACAGAGTTAAGTGACTTGCCCAGTGTTACACAGCTAGTAAGCGTCTGAGGCCAGATTTGAAATCACCATCTATACTGGTGAAAAAAGTTTCATCATTGATCAATGTACTCATAAGCCTACCCCACAAATATATGTGTGTATGTGTATATGTGTATATATGTTTTATTGATGTCTTTTCTCATTTTATCAATAATTTTAAAAACATTCTTCTCTCTCCAGATTGAACAGTCAAAAAAAAAAAAGCAAAAACACCAAATCAACTGACCATTTCTCAATCAATCAATAAACATTTATTTATCCCCTGTTATGCATGTCCTGGCAGTCCTTTGCATATCTGAGGAGATATTTCATCATATAATCCTGTATCAGCAAGCATCCTGGCATACCCAGGGTGGCTGCTAGCACAGATTGTTAGGTCTGCTTTTCTAAAGGAAAGCAACTCAAAATGGGTTAACAATCTTACTTTAATCAATCAAACATATATCATTTACTTAGTTCAGGGGAAAAAGTCAGCACCCTGAACTTCAGAGAATGCAAACACAAGTTACAAACACAAAGTTACAAACAAACAAAGAAACAGATCAGCAGACGAGCTTCCAGCGTCTGACCATTATATCCATACCTATTCAGTTACCAGAGAGGGAAGCACCAACATCTGGGTTTTTCACAGCTGGGGGGGCTCAATGGCTTCCCAGAGTCTCATCTGGTCAAGTCACACAACTCTTCTCAAAGTGAGCCCCAAAGCAAAACCTCATATCAGGGCATATATATATAGTCTTCTCCTGGCTCGGAGAATGTCACAGTCCTCTTGACCCACTGCCCAATCACAAAGCTACAAGGCTCAGGCATTCTCGAAAAACAAGCCTCCCACCACAGGCTCCATGTGACCACATTCAGCTTATTAGGGGGCAGAGTGTACTTTCAAATCAGAGAAGATTCTCAGAGCCATTTAAGCCTATCAAAGGGCATGGGGGCAGGGAGGATCTTCATATTCCCATAACACATCCCTAGTCATTGTTATCATTTTTGTTGCTGAGTTTTGTGACTTCTTTTAGTAATCTTTTAATTGATGTAACTGTGGTTCTTTATATTGTTCTTTTGGTTTTGTTTGTTCCACTCTGTATCGACTCACATATATCTTCCCCTCTTTCTAATAATTCCTCATATCCCTCATTCCTCTACTATAATCACCTAGTAAAATGAAAGATGGATAAGGACTAAAGCTATGATTTCATTGGAATAAGGAATTCCCAAGTGAGGAAACACCCTCTAATAATACATCCTCTCCCCAAATAATAATCTTAAAGAGCTGCTTGGAACAATGAGAGGTTAAGTGTCCCACTCAGTGTTAGTCAGCCAATATATGTCAGAGCAATACTCGAATTCCATTCTTCTTGGCCCTGAAGACAGGTTTCTATCCATTTTGCCATGCTGCTCTTTACATTAATACATCATCATTTTCATCTTAATATTTAAAATGACTTTCCTGTGGCTCACAACTTGGAAAAGAGACGTATCATATTTTACCACTGTGAGCCATCACTGAACGTGTAAAAGTAATCATTATATTTTGTATTTGTTTTGGTTTTTGCTAAGTCTAAAAAGAATCTAATCTTCTTGGTGATTTAAGTAGCAAGATTGTTTTTTTCTCTTTCACAGAAATCATGGCCCAGTTGCCATGCAATTATATAAACTTCAGGCTGGGAAACATTTCTAATTGTCAGGAAAGCAGAAGGTATGTGGATATTATTTTTAGGTGTTTCGTTCCTAAATCGATATTGTGAATTTGGATTTATTGTTAATGGGGAGAACAGCTGTGTTTATAAATAGTTATGTGAAAGAGTCTTTATTCTGCTTATGGGGGAGGGGAGCTTGTTTTTATGTAGAATGGAAGAAGATAAGTACATTTCTCTGGTGTTTTATAAGCAGGGCCCATTAGGAAATCTCAGGTAATTGAATTTTTCCAGTGAAGTAACCTTGTTAGGTGTGTGACCTTCTACATTGAAGTGGGATATGATTAGTACAAGTGTTCCTGCTTCTCTCTCTGCTTTGTTCGTCTTAAAGGATTTTAAATGAATTTGTTAAATGTCATATCCCAAAGGGAGAAATAAGAGTTCTTCTGTTTCTGATTGGGCTTTTCTTAAACCCACTTCTTTAGAATGTCATTGAATATTATGGATACTTTGTAAGTTCTAGGCAAATCTTGAGACAAGCCTTCACTTGTATATTATGTTACTCAGAGCCTTAAATAAGGGTTAGGAATAATTCTACTGAGATGAGGGGAGGCTCCTGATAACTGACCCCCATGATAAGTCATCAGGAGATGGTAAATCATAGGAGATGGTGAATAGTCCCACTGTGCATGAACTTTGACAGGCAAATGAGACAGTAGAGGATAGAAGGTCCTGCTCTGCTATAGCTTGGGGTCTATGGGGTCACAAAGAGTTGGACTGAATGACTGAACAACACTATAGTGTTCACTTTAGGGTCAGTGAGACCATGATAGGGACTTCTTTCTGCCATTTTGGCCCATCCTATTTAATCTTCCTCATCTACGCATCCCATTCCTCCTCCTTTCCAAAAAGAAAAGCATTCTTAGACCATTTTATGCTGATTCTAAATTGACACTTCTACCTAAAGCAGTCTTTAACACCCTCAGCAGCCAAAATCTAGTGTTCCTAAGACTAAAAGTCAAACTCAAACTCTCTATCTTCCACAAAACACACTTAGACCAGGCTGCATAGAAACAAATGAGACATCCTTTTCTACTTTCACAATAATCTACAAATATTATCTCATTTTAAGCTCCCAACAACCCTGGGATGGAGGTGCTATTATTATCCCCTTTTTACAGATAAGAAAACAGTAGGTAGACAGGATTTAAATGATTTACCCTGGGTCACAGAACTAGTAAGTATCTTTGTCTTGATCTGAACTCAGGCTTTCCTGACTCCAAATCTAGTACTCTTTCCACCTCAGTGCCTTGTATTAAGCTGTGGAATATTACAGGTTGAGCAATGCAAACTGAGAAGCATCCAGAGAGAAATGAGAAGCTCATGTTGGGTGTGAAATTACAAACAAGGAATGATGAGAGAGATCTAAAATAAATGTTGTCTGCAAAGAAATACATGAGCAAGAAGGAAAACCATGCTACATTAAAATGAAGCAAGGAATTGTTTCAGAGCATTGATCAAAAACATTCCAACTTAGGAATCAAAGTATGAACTAATCCAGTTCTCTTCCACTCAGGGTATCAGTCAAAAGGCACATGGCAGAAGCTGGGAATTAAAGGAAAATGATTGTGTGTGTGTGTGTCTGTGTGTGTGTGTGTGTGTGTGTGTGTGTGTGTGTGTCTATGTCTGTGTCTGTGTCTGTGTTACACTGTTGAAAAGGAATGCCACAATTAATCTGACAAAATCAATGATGCATACATTATTTCTGTTTGACTGTGGAATGTAGTTTTGCAGTTACATTTAACTTTCCTAATATTGGACACCTTTGTGAAATTCAAAACACTTCAAATAAGTTAATGAAGGTTTGTTGAACCATTTTTCTTGAGGATTCCCTTCTTAGATATTTCCTTGGTCAATTCCTTCCTACTTCCCATTGCAAAAAAAAAAATGAGTAGATGATGAAGAAATCTATATTAATTGGGCTTCACTCTCCATAAATTGGTTTCTGTTGGCCAGTAGAAGACCTAAGTGTGTTGGAAGAAGGGAACTTAAAAATCCTGTCTGTTTAGCTTGTGATGAATTGAAGGTTATACATAATAAATGCTACTGGCAGTGAAAATATCAAAAAAAAAGGTACTACTTAAACCATTCCCAAAGTATTGGCAATGAGAGCAGAAATAGCGTGTTTTAATGAAGTAATGCATATGTATAACTCAATTGCCCCTGTAATGCAGCATTTAAAAGGAAGTGATAATTTGAGGAAGATAATGAAGGTGATGTATGCTTAGCTATTCCATAATTAACTGTAAGAAATAAAAAGAAATGTCCTCAGGATTCTATTAGCATATATTCATCATCATCCATGTCTACCTATGTATATATCTCAACATACTGCTTCGCTGTATGAACTTTGATTGGTTCCCCATTGCCTACCAGTTACAATCCAAATGTTTTAGCATGTTGTTCAGTGTCCTCCACAATTGGATTTCAGCAAAGCTTCTTTTCAGTTCTGTCTCATCATATCCCCCTTTATATTTCCTTTGCAATTTGGAAATTCACTCTACATTTGTTCCCCAAACATAGCCTTGACATTCCCACCTTCCTGCCTTTATTCCTGGCCTTTCCTATGCCTGGAACACTCTCATCCACATCTATACCAGTTGAGATACTTCTTATCCATGAGTTTCCATTGAAAAGTCACTTTGAGGCATATTTGTTTGTGTACATGCCCTATATCTTTTACTAGGCTATAAGCTTCTTGAAGACAGGAACCAGGACTCATTCATCTTTACATATTTAATGGAGCCTAACACATATATTTCATATTGTAGGAATTTATCAAATATTCATTGAGCTGAATATAATTTTATCATTTCAGTGGTGCTTTTAGGAAAACTGTATAAAAGGACATTCAGATTTTCCAGGTAAAATAATAGTTCTAAAATGCAGTACAATGGAAGGAGTAACATGGCTTAGTCACTGATACATCTGAGTTAAATATCCATTATTTCCAAATCTTTCTCTGCTTGGCCTGGAACTCTGCCTCTAGAGTGCAGATATCTAGGCAATTTTACTCTAAGGTGAGGAAAAGTGAATAAACTGTCAGATATAATTGAAAACAGATATGCTGCCTCTTTCCATTATTGAAAGAACCAACTTTTGGCCAAGGTTCAGTGCAATGATGCAATCCCACTGGGAGTGGAATGCTTCCTTCTACCTAATGCTTTCGATAGGTGATTATGCTTTGAAAGAAAAGGAAAGATGCATGTTAGAATGACTGGAAATAGCATGAACACAAAGTTGTTGAGCTTTTTCCAGGGTTGTTTTTCTTTGTCTCAATCTAACCACCTACCTTATTTTCTAATTTCTAATGTTCTCTCTCTCTCTCTCTCTCTCTCTCTCTCTCTTTCTCTCTTTCTCTCTCTCTCTCTCCCTCTCTTTCTCTCTTTCTTCACTCTCTCTCCCTTTTTCCCTCTTTCTCTAAACCATTTCAATAGGAGACTGGTCAAAGAGTTCTCCAGTTACAATATACAGTTATCCCTTCCTCATCACAACTTCATGGTTTTGATGTGTCATGGGTCAGCATTAGAAATTAAATAGAAATTTTGAGGGAGTTTTTCAGAAGTTTCAGACAATACGTGAAGGCCAGCAACTGACATGGAAAAAGTCTAGAAACTCAGAAATGCATAAAATATATGTATAGTATTTTGATTATTTATTTTTAGTTTTCAACATTCACTTCCTTATATTTTCTCAATATAAACATATTTTATCTTTTAATACCATAATAATTAAAACTTCTCTGATATGAAGGGAGGGCCAGAAGATTTTTTACGGATTTTCTAGCTTGCAGGGGATGCTGAACCCCTAATCTCTATGATGTGGAAGGGATAACTGCATAATCATTTTCCCCTTTCTTGTTTCTCCTTACCCCCAGTTTTCAATAAGTAAATTTGCCCTATAATGGCTTTGGCCCTGAGGATCTTGAACCATTTAACAGTTTGGTGGTTTTTTCCATTAAATGATCATCTTTGCCAGCTTATACAAGGTCTGTGACAATACCTCAAAAGCACAGTTTGGTCTCAGCAAAACAGATTTATAACATTTCTTTCTTTTCCAGTGACTGTAAGCAGGAAACACCATCTCTCACACTCTTTTTTTTATCACTCAGTTCTGACACTCCCTGAGGAAATGTGGATATCCTATTTTTTAAAAGTTGTTTCTAGGCATTAACACAACCCAAAAAAAGCTATAACCAACACAGCTGAATGACAAAAATGAAGGCGTATTGCCTACTTCGTAGTTTTGCCCTGGAAGGAATCTAAGGGGGATTCTGGTACAAGTCTATCATTCTACTGATGAGTAAACTAAAAGCAATCTCCTAGGGTCATACAGAAAATAACACCAAGATTCAAACCCAGTTCCTTTGATTAAACATCTTTTACATCACACTATGCAATGCTACTAATACCTCAAAGCAATATTTGAAGGCAAGATTCTATGAAAAAAGTGCTGGAGTGAAAGGAATTGGGTTCTGTTCTTTACTGTCTGTGTGACCTTGGGCAAGTCACTTAATTTCTCTGGAGCTCTTTCCTATGGAGGGAGTTGGCCTAGATGATCTCTGAGATACTTTCCATTTCTAAATCTATGATCCTTTGAATGTGATCATGGAAATCCTGATGGCAGCAGTAGCCAAAGGCAGGGGTTGGGGGCGATGGATTACTATGCTATTAATTTTCTTCTTCACAGTATGCTTCATGTTGTGAGAGTAATTGTCTCCTGTGACATTTTCTTGTGAAAGTAGAAATCTTAGTGGAACCAATACAAGAATTTAATGAAATCCTTCAGAGAGATTTGTTTGGTCAATCAAGGGTACAAACAAAACCCATCATCACTAATTAATGTTGTTATCTACAGATAGTCTGATTGTTGTAGAAAAATTGACGACCTGGAAAGGAAGCAAATTACAGAGATATACCATGATGTAAAAAAGCAACCTAGTGAGGCAGAAAAACCACTGGACTGGTAGAATCTAGGAAGCATAGGTTCTCATTCCAATTCCACCATAACTTCATGTGTACATTTAAGGAAATCACTTCATTTCTTATTGTCTCTTCACTTAGCAATTTCCTCATCTGTAAAATGAGCATTGGATGATCTAGAAGGGCTTATCAAGTTTGACAAATCAGTGGTGATAGAAGCCTCTTCTCTCAGAGCCTCTTTCTGTAATATGATGATAATGCCACTTGTACTATTGGGATGTTCCATTATCAAACAAAAATAACATATATGAAAAACTTTGCAAACTCTAAAGTCATCTATAAATATAATCTCTTATTACTATGACAGAGAAAAACCCACCTATTCCTTGACTGTGGTATTAGTACTGAAATGCTTCTCCCATGTGGTTGTACGTAGATATAATTTGGGGTTGAGGAAAAGAGAACTGCACTGCTCAGATGACTTTCCCATGGGATCCTAGGAGCAGATACCACGGAAGCCATAGCCTGTGCTTTCTTCAGCTCAGTTATATTCTTTCCTTTCACCTTTATCCTCAGCTTTTTCTTTTTAAATAAAAATTTTTCCATAGCAGTCATCCAAACAATTTTATAAAACAATTTAGCTAAGAACCGAAGAAGTAATAAAGAATAGAACATTAGAGATGGAAGGGACCTCAAATATAGTTGAATCCAACCTCCCTTGTACAGATGAAGAGCCTGTAGCTTAATCTAGATTGACTGAGTTGGGAGTCAGAATTAGAATTCAAGTATGCTGCTGCCAGGACAATGTCTTTCCCATTGTATCATATATGCATCTGACATAGTATCTAGTGGTAGAATTATTTTTTGGGGTTTTTTTCCCTTTTTTTATTGATTTGTTTGTTAATTTTAGTTTACAAGATTCAGTTCTACAATCCCTTAAGTTTCAAATTTTCTCCCCTCCCTCCCCTTCTCCCCCATGGTGGTGTGGAATCAAATATAGGATCTGCAAATACCTTCACATTAGAAATTAGTCTGGTTGTATAGAAGGGTTGTAACCGTTGGAATGAGCAATGGGAAAAAGGAAACAAAACCAAACATGGAAAAGAAAGTGAGTATGTAGTTTGCTTCAGTCTGCATTTAAAGTCTGTTCTTTCTAGATCTTTCTCCGAATGTAGACATCTCCTTCCATCTTGAGTCTTTTAGAGTTGTTTTATAACCTTGCATTGCTGAGAAGAGTCCAGTTTATCAAAATTAGTCATCGCACATACGTTATATCTGTCATTGTGTTCTCACTTAGCATCTGTTTGTATAAGCCTCTCCAGGTAATATGAAGTCCATCTGCTCCTCATTTCTTATAGCACGATAGTATTCCATTACATTCATATAGCACAACTTGTTTAGCCATTCCCCAATTGATGGGCATCCCCTTAATTTCCAATTTTTTACCACCACAAAGAGAGCTGAAATAAATATTTTTGTACATATGGATCTTCCTCCCACTTTAATTATCTGTTTGGGATACAACCCTAGAAGTGCTATTACTGGGTCAGAGGGTACGCAATTATTTATAGCCCTTTGGGCACAATTCCAGATTGCGCTCCAGAATGGTTGAATCAGTTCACAACTCTACCAACAATGCATTAGTGTTCCAATTTTTCCGCATCCTCTCCAGCATTTGTCATTTTCCTGTTTTGTCATCTTAGCCAATCTGACTGTTGAGACTGTTGTGGTGACTCAGAGTTGTTTTGATTTGCATTTCTCAAATCAGTAGTGATGTAGAGCATTTTTTCATATGCTTATAGATATCTTTAATTTCTACCTCTGAAAACTGCCTGTTCACATCCTTTGACAATATATTGGTTGGGGAATGACTTGTATTCTTATAGATTTGACTCAATTCTCTGTATATTTTATAAATGAGGCCTTTATCAGAGACATTGGTTGTAAAAATTGTTTCCCAATTTCCCACTTTCCTCTTAATCTTGGTTGCATTGGCTTTGTTTGACAGTAACTTTTCAATTTAATGTAATCAAGATTATCCATTTTGCATTTTGTCATGCTCTCTAACTCTTGTTTGGTCATAAAGTCTTCCCTTCTCCATAAATCTGACAGGTAAACACTTCCTTGCTTCCCCAGATTGCTTGCAGTATCAGCCTTTATATGTAGTGGTAGAATTATAAAGCAGTCCTCCTGCATAAACACTGAAGCAGTTTTATAATGTATTGAATATAATATCAGTATAAACTCCATTGCTGTCAGGGACTACAACAATCCCTCTTAAGGAAACTTCCCCTAGATTCTTTCCTAGGCCAGGATGTATGGTAGAAGGAAGAAAAAATTGGAGGGTAAACTGGGATTATCAATGTCAGACAGGTGAGGGGAAGACCTAGTCCCATGGCTAGCCACATGCTCATCCTAGGCTGCTTAGCCCAAATATCACAACTCTGTGTATACATATAGAAACGTGCCCTTCTGCCTTTTATTTAAAATAATATACTTTAAATGGATGCCATGGGTTATCTCTAATTCAATTGTATTGCTGCCTATCTTGCTCATTCCCACAGAACTAAAGATGTGCTTTCATTAAAAGTCTTTTAATTATTCATATTATAAAAATTAATTTTATAGAACATTATTAGCCTATTAGTGAATGGAAAATATAGTTAGTAAACAGTGTTGTAACAATAAAACACTTTTAAAGGAAAATAAGTACATAAGAATGTGTAAATATAAGGAAAACATGTTTGTTATTGAAGGCACCTCATTTTCCATATGAAATATGCCCCCATTAAAAATCAGTAAAATTGTTCTTCATTTATAGGCAGCTGGAGCCTACAGTTTCATCTTTAAGATATTATCATGCAAATATTCTTTCCAAAATACACATTGATGCCTGAATATTTATTAACTTTGTTGAAGAAAACTCATTTAGTGGAACCCAAGAAAATCTAATAAATATTGAATGACTGATAAGTGAAGAACCCTATTCATTTGAAGTGACCTTCTAAAATATGCTATAGAAAAACTATAGGACATTAAAGTATAATATAGGATATGTGGTATATGTATATCTCCAAAAATGATGTTTTTTAAAAATTCATCCAGAGCCTAATGTTTACCTAAAATTTTTACATACAACACTATATAAAATTCCTGATGCCTACTTGTAACTTAGAATTGGCCCTGGGCTTTTAAAGGCTATGCCAATGAAGTGAAGGTTTTATCATGGTGAGAAGGTTTCATGTAAGGTCCCAATGATAAAGTGAGTCTACTTTTCAAGACTCTTTCTAAATGAAACTAGAGAATTTTATTACTTGGAATCTGGCTAAAATCTGGCCTTCAATCTCCTCACTCAACTTGACCTACACTCTTTCAAATCATCAGTTATCTCTTAATCACCAAATCCAGTGTCCTTTAATAAGTCCTAATATTTTTAAGATAGTCTGATGCATTTGACAGTGTTGACCACCCTTTTCTCCTAGATTATTTCTTCTCTTCACATTTTTGTGGTATTATTCTTTCCTGGTTCACATCATGATTGACTGCTTGATTGATTTCTGCTCTTTCTTTTGCTGAGTCCTCATCATTCACATCAAACATCCAAATTATGGATGTTCCCCTAATGGTATGTCTTAGGCTCTCTACCTAGAATTTCTTAACTTTTTTGTGTCAAGGAAGAAATCTGATAAAATTAAGAAATCTGATAAAACTCATGGATACCTCAGAGTTATGATGTTATATGCATAAAATTAAATATATCAATTTATAAAAAATCCACAATTATACTGAAATACAATTTTCAAAAATTTCTTTTTAAATTAACTTCACAGATGCTAGGTTAGCAATCTCTCTTTCTCTCTCCCCTCCCTCTCCCTCCCTCCTTCTTCATTCCCTCCCTCCTTCTACATCTCTATCACCTGTCCCCTTCCTCACCTCCCATAGATTTGCTCTATTCAGATAAGATACACACACTTATATATGTACATGTGTGTATGTATGTATGTATGTATGTATGTATGTATGCTTGTATATATCCAGTCCCAGTGTCCTGGTCTTTCTCCTGAGCTTCAGTCTTGTGTTACTATTTCCTCTTGTACATGTCACAGAGATATCACAAATTTAACATATTAAAACCAAACTAATTATCTTTCCCACTAAAGCAGTGGTTCTCAACCTTCCTAATGCCATAACCCTTTAATACTCATATGTGGGTATATCTGCATGTGGGCAGACCCACCTGGAGATGGATAGAGGAGAGGTGTCTCAGTTCCTAAGACCATCAGAAATATGTGTTTTCCGATTGTCTTAGGTGACCCCTGTGAAAGGGTCACAACCCACAGGTTGAGAACCATTGCACTAAATCATACACCCTTCCAAATTTCTCTATATCTTCTAACAAGGCATTACTAATACATCATGTGTCTCCAGTTCATAATCTCAGACTTATCCTATATTCCTCACCCTCATCCTATATTTCCAATTAATTACCCAAACATTTTCTATCTTCACAACATCTATCACATCTTACTCCTTTTTTTCACTCACAAAACTACCACCTTAATTTAGGCCCTTGTCACCTTTCCCATTGATTAGCAGAACACGCTCGTATTTTTGCCCCTCTCTCATGTCTCTTCTTGCTCCAATATCTCCTGTTCACTTCTCCTGAAGCTATTCCCTTTAAGGACAGATCTGATCCTGTAATTTCCCCACTCACCAAACTCTAGTGGGTTCTTATGACCTCTAAGATAAAATAGAAACTCATCTATTTAGTTTTTTAATGAATATATATATGTATATGTATGTGTGTATATGTATGTATATATGCACGTGTGTATATTATATATACACTTATACCTACAGCTAAAACTATGTGTGTATATATATATATATGTATCGTATATATAAATATCTGTGATAGATATACATATATAGCTATAGCTAGCTATACATATACATATATGTGCACATATAAATATATACACACATATGTACATATGTATATATGTATTTGTGCGTGTGTGCGTATCCCCCCTATCTTTCCAGTCTCACTGGACATTACTCTCCCACCTGTCCTCTGCAATCTAGACAAACTGACCTCATTCTTCTTCACTAACATCTCATTTCATCTCCATCCCCCTGCCTTTGCCTAGAATGTATTCCTTTTTCTTACCTCTATCTCAGTTTCTCCCCTTTAAGATGTAACTAAGGCACTTTGAGAATAAAGCCTTTTCTGATGCCCCCAGTTACTACTGTCTAGTCTCTCACAATAACTTGCATTTAGCTACTATATGATTGTACATGGCTTCATTAACTTTATATTTATGCTGCATATGTTTTGTGTACTTGCTATTTCCCCCAAATTAGAACATAAACTACTTGTAGATAAGAACGGTTTCCTTCTTTGGACTTGTTTCTGCAGCACCTAGCCCAGAGCTGGTCCCATAGTAGGTGTTAAGGAATACTTGTTTATTGGTTGATTTAAGGTCTAAGGTGCCCGGTTCAGAGATGTTTTATAGTGGGCTCTATGGGACTTCAGCTGTTCTTTCTGTGCTCAAATTTTCCTCAAGAACGTTTGTCTCTCTCTTTTATTGCCACAGCGCACTATCTTGGATTGCATTGATCTAGGTACCATTTAAGTTTCTGCTTGTGCCCAGTAAGCTCCTTAAGGTCAGGGACTATATTATTTATTACTTTCATCCTATATCATTATTATCCTATATTACCAGTGCCTAGCATAGTGTCTTGATTGTATTTAAAGCCATTTATTTGTTGACTGAATAAGTAAGTGTATGAATAGGCCAATGGAAGCACTAATATAGAGTTGGCAAAAAGATAGATAAACTGATAGTTAGACTACATAGGTAGAGTTGTTGAGAAGTTGTCAGTTCCTTGACTTAGGTGGATTGGGGGAAGGGAAAGCTTGTGTCTATCTGGTAAACTAAATATATAATATATATTTTCATATATCATATATAATATCTATCTATCTATATACTTATGTATGTATGTATGTATGTATGTATGTATGTGTGTGTGTACAGCAGGTGCCAGAAATACTAGCTATTGCTGTATGCATGGCTGTGCTTATTTAAGCCTTAAATGGTAATATTTGATTTTTTTCAGGTCATTCTTATTTATTTCTACCTGACAGGTTCAATAGTTGTCCAGAGGCAGGTCTATATATCAGCAAGATGATTGGCTGTTTCAGTGGGGGGAAATTGAAAACACTTTTTGTGAGTCTTAGAGATTAAAAACAAAAGTTACTTATCTGTATTCTTCATTTTCTGACTGGTAGTTGGGGTATCTGGTAGACAGAGACAGAAAAATATTTTAATCATGTTTAAATGGGCATCATAATGCTTGAATATATGACATACTGATTAAATGAAGATTTATCCTCAGTGCCTAATCCATACTCTAGTTAGTGGGTATGAAGGGGAGAGATGTTTATCCATTCAGGTCCAGAAGGAGTTCTTGGCTCTAATGGGCTAGTGGGGGGGGGAGGGTGTGCAAAACGTCTGATGAGGGAGAGTGTTAATAGGCTTAATTTTAGAGATGTTTCCTAAAAAAAAGAATTAAGTTAATAGTTTGAGGAAGGATTTTCCAAACAGTGCAGAATTTGAAAGTGCTCTGAAAACTGTAGTGTTTTACAAATGGAAGGCATTTTGTTTTTATTATGATCATGAAGCTGGCAAGTTAAAAGCATTTTTTTCTATGTGTGCAAGTGTTTGGGGTCTAAGAGGAAGAGAGACTGATAACACTGGCAAAAATTAGTCACAGCGTGACAGAGAGAATGCCAGCTTCTTTGCACTGCTCTGTTAATTTAAAAATAGAGGTCAGAATACAGGAGCCTTGAAAGAATTTCCAAAACAGAATTAATTGATGAAATGAGAAGAGAAAACACAGAGAATTCCAGAGCAGCAGATTGGGGCTGTTTTCAAGAGATAAGAAAAAAAGCTCATAGTATTAGCCTCATGTAAAAAACCCATATCCAGATCCCCAATGCCCCTGGAGAAAAGGTTAAGGTAGAATTTATGATGACTTTAATTAAAGATAATAAATCTGATAAAAGGGTAGATTCTTCACACTGTCCTGGCAAGAGAGCAACAATGTTTTTCTGCAGTTGCCAGGGTGAGTCCATAACTAATACTCAGGCAATTTAGAAGCTTCTCCAACTTGCATTTTTAGGACTTAAGTTAGTGAGAAAATATAGTATGTTAAAAAAAACTGGTTTCCTTTTCCTTCCCTTATATAAGTTATATGATATTACATAAGTCAGTGAATCCCCCTGGATGTTCTTATGTAAAGTGGCATAATAAAAGTAGTATACATATTTTACAGGGTGTTGGGAAGATAAAACTAGGTAATCAATGACAAACTATTGAAAAGGTAAAAGTTCTATACAAATTATTCATTATTATTGTTCATTAAGGAATGAAATGATTAAGAAACTATATGATGATGTAGCTAAAATCCCATTTGTCGTAGGTAGGGGCTAAGTGAGCCAATACAGGCAAGGGGATTGGTCTAATGATAAGGAAGATGGGAGTAGTGATTGTTGTTGTTCAATAATTTCAGACATGTCCAACTCTTCAATAGGGTCCATTTGGGGTTTTCTTGACAAAGATACTGGAGTGTTTTGCGATTTCCATATCCAGTTCATTTTGCAAATGAGGAAATTGATACAAACAGTTAAGTGACATGATTGAGGTCATACAGGTAGTAAGTGTCTAAGGTTTGATTTGAACTCAGGTCTTCCTAACTCCAGGTCCAGAGTTCACTCCACTGCACCACCAAAGTGCTTGGGAAAAATGATAGGGACATTTTATTAGCTGTCAATATTAGGAAAGGCAACAACAACAACAAGTCTTGTTTTTTTAAATTATTTTTGTCCTCTTAACAAGTACATTCATGTAGCAGGTACAGTGGAGATTATAAAAAAGAATTCAAGGTATCAGTTCATAAGAACTTAAGGGTCCTTGCCCTGAAGAATCTTAATCTAGATAGGGAGACGTTAGGAAATAAGACTTATACCTGGATCATAGTATGTTAAACCCACGGGGAATGCAAAATGGGAAAAAAAAAGATCAATATGTTGGTCAGGAGAAACTTCTAGAAAATTAACTGATTGAACAAAAGATAGATTTGAGAGATAAAACACTTAGTAAATGCTTAGCAAGTCCTGAGCATTATCCTGAGGGCTGGTGATACTTAGAAGAAAACAAGATGGTTCCTACTCTCAAAAAATATACCTTCAACAGCACATAAAGGGAAGCTGAAAAGGTGGAGAATGGAGTGGAGGGAGAGATTTAACTGGTCAAGACCAAGTCACATAAGGTGGAAGAGTCTGAAAAATGAGCAAAGTAAAATTGAAGTGAGCATACAGGGGGCTTCTCACATGTTGCACCTGGCCACGTTCTCAGCCATCACGTGGTGTGTAACTGCAGGAAAGGGGCAGCAGGCCAGCTGGGAAGAAAGGGATTCTTTAGCTAACTACTGATACAGAGCAGGAGGATTGAGGAAAGGGAGCAGAGAATGGCAAACATGAAGACACAGCAGAATGTGAGTGAACAAGGAAACCTGTCCTTGCATGTAGGTAAGAGGCAGCTGTCTATGGGACAGGATTTCAGTGGTCTCAGGAACACCATTTTGTCTGTTCCCTAAAATTATGATCTAACTGCTTGTTAAATCCCCAAATCATCACAAGCTTCATTCCATTGGGTCAAAACTTTTGCATCCTCTACACAGTGATTTTTCCTTGAAGAAACCAACAAGGTAAGTCCTAGTGAGCATTCACTTTTTAATGTGAATCTGATGTTTGTTTGTTTTCTTAAGAGCAAGTTTGGTTAGAGTCAAAACAAAATGAAACCAGACTACGGAGGAGTAAATGCTACTGAGTATGAGAAAGGGCACAGACCTGGGAGGCCGAGATGCCAAAACACACCTTGTTTAACTCACAATTTTATATGGAATTGGAATTGTATGTATATTTAAGGGAAAGGAAAGGGAAGTGTGTTAGTTTGTATGCTTATGGAAATTCTCTTGGTTGTAGCAAACTCACATGGCAGAGAATCAGAAATGGGATTGGTTGGGCAAAATTAAAGTCACTTTATGAACCTTCTTAGATGCTGAGTTAAGAGGAGACTTGAGCATTTGATACAACTCCTCTTTCTAGGTAGTAATTCCTGGGATTTTGAAATTTTGGTCAATAGATAATTGTGATGGGCTGAATATCACTCCATAAAACAGACTCTGCTTTATCTTCAAGAAAGAGAGATATATATATAAGAGGACTAGCAAACACATAGGCTTTTGAGGACATTTCCAATTTAATGCAAGTATATATACTTACCAAATTACTTCTATAAATTAAGAATACAATTTTTAGCAGTAACCCTAAAGATACAAGTACATACACATTCTTGCAAAGGATAGAATTAAAGCAGACATAATTAGCTCTTCTGAAGCTCCTTTGATCTTATTTTTCACATGACCTATCATATCCAAACCCTAAGTATATGCATAAAAAGGCAAAAAAGCAAGAAAAAAGTGAGTTTTCATCCTTGAGTCATTGACCATCAGAAAGAAACACATGTTTTTTTTTAAAGCAAAAACAAGAAACAAGATGTACGTGGCCCAATAATCTGGAAGACTGGAAGAGTATGTTATGGCCTGGCTGTTAACTTGACCTCAAGAGAGAGCCAGGGCATGATTTCATCTCAGTCGACAAGAAGCCAGAGTGAAAATGAACATAAATCCTGTATGTCTTTCCTATAGCCTCCCTACTACTTTTGGCCTAGTTAGGTCATTTATAAGAAGAAAACAAATTCGCTTCCTCCCTCCCCCCCACCCCCGCCAAGTTTCATAGAGATAGCTCTTCAGTTGTGCCTCTTCTGCCTCTAAATGTTGGAGGGAAATTATCACTATCACCATGTACAATGTAAATGTTATGAGAGATCTAATAGTCAACTCTTAATAGTGGCATAAGGACAGCCCAGTTTGGAATTTTTGGTTCCTGACCTGAAAGATGAGAAATTGCCTGCTCAGTCACATGGTCCATCATTGCAACCCTTTCAGGAATCTCTGTTTCTAATGTAAGGATTCTTAACCTTTTTTGAGTCATGGACAGACTTTTCTGGCAATCTGTGAAGACTATGGACTTCTCAGAATAGTGTGTTTTTTTTTCTTTCAATAAATAAAGGAGATGCTAAATTTAAATTAGTTTAGTGAAAATGAAGGTTGCTTTTTTTTTCCTCATAAAGTTCAGATTCCTTGAAATCTATCCACAGATCCATGGACCAAAGTTAAGAAAGCATGTTCTACTGGAAGGTGGGGGAGGGGTTCTATTTTTATTCCCTCACCTCTCCAAAAGAACTAGACAAGACAAAGACGTTACAAAGTAAAACCAAATAATTCTATTCAGAGCCTCTTATGAAAGTAACTTAGAGTTCCCTTCGTAGGTAATCAATAGCATAAGTAGTTAGTTTCTTTGAACAAAGTTCTGAAATGATGAAGGTGTTTTATTACTGGAAAATCTGGACCAAAGAGGTTATAGTCACCAAATGAAATGGAATGGAGGAAAGAACATTGGGTCAAGCAGCAATAGAACTAGATTTTTTTCCTGACTTTTTTTTCCCCTAATTGAGTGATCTTAGAGAGTTGACTTCACTTCTTCAGAATTCTGTTTACTCATTAACAAAATCAGGAAATTGGACAATATTCTCTCTGAAGTTTCTTCTTGCTCAACCATTCTATGTGTTATTATACTTCTTTTAGTACCTTGTTACAGCTAGGCATAATATGGGAAGAATCTGGAATAAGATGAAGAAGAAATCCTAGAGACATTTAGAATTAAGATTTTTGTAGGAACTGGATTTTGACTGGATTTTTAAGGTGAATTAGAAATCAAAGACAACTTCAGGAATGGGAGCATAAGGGACAAATGCAGAAGTATTATAACTGACAGTAATGGGAAAACTGAAAAAAAAAACCTACTTGGGGGGAAATGACAAGTTCAACTTCAGACATGTTAAGTTTTAAGTGTGGGCTGGACGTCCAGGTGGAGATGACAAATAATCAGGTGAAAAATCAAATGATAAAAGAATGCCAGACAACTAAAAGGAGGATGCCAGCTGAGGAAGCTGGCATCAAGAAGTCCAACAGAAATACAAGAAATAACCACATGAAGTTTCATGGTGCTGAAGAGCTGGGTAATAGGGGTGGCAGCACTGAGTAAAAGCAAAGGTTTTCATGAATGTGCTTCAGACCTCCAGGGAAAGTACCTAAAAGAAGGTTCGACTCCTGGCAGAGCATCAACATTGCTGGCCAGGCCACAAATGCCTATTTCTTCTTGTGACTGAGGACTATCAATCACAGAGCTCTTACACACAAGTAGTACTTAACAAATGACAATAGACAGAGGAATGACTGTGTGTGTGATTGACTAATTCCAGAACCCTTTGGATTTTGACAGCTGTGTTTAGTCAGCCCAGATTAGGCATAAGCCTAAACAAGAGGTCAAAACACAGTGATTCATAAATCCTTCCTGAGAACACAATCCTTTCTTCCCAGAAGACTTCTTTCTTGCAATTTCTAAGAGAGAGGTGCGTTTCACTTTTAGATGAAGGAAACTTCATCTGAATTTCAGCTGAATAAGGTAAAAAATAAATAATATTCAGCTGAATAAGGTAAGAAATAATAGTATTCAGCTAATCTAGGTAAGAAAGAGCCTCAGAAATACTATGTAGTGATCTGAATAGGAGATGTCTATCTTTGTCAAGACTACCTATCAATGGTAAAGAAGGAAAATTCTGTGACTATAATTTAAGTGAAAATGAATATTCAGTTCTAGGGCCTAAATATTATCCTACATGTGAAACTCCTAATAGGAATTTATGAATGGGGTTCTTTGATATAAAGCTTTGTAAATTACAAAACCTTCCAAAGAATTCAAAGTACCTCCCAAGGACTTTGATTTAGTGCTTTAGAGGTCCTATGTGTAGTTGATGGAAAGCGTTATTCTCCTTACACATATGACCGAAGGCTGAGACTGAGAGGTCAAGTCATATGTGGGCCCCACCACAAGTCCACTGGGACAGAACCCAGGCCTGTTGCCTTCCAGGAATTCCTAATATTCTTTCCAATAGACCTTTGCAAACTGTTCTTTAAAAACCAACTTGGTATGAAATATTTACAGAAAAAGGCATCAGTTTAACAGCCAAAGACAGATGTTATCAATTTCAACTTTTATCTGCCTGACTAGTGAGTTCTGTAAGGGTCATGTCTCATTATTGATTTAAATTACAGGGACTTCTTTTTTTGGAAGGTGCCCTTTTTCTTTGTAATGAAGTACATTAGTTGTGTTCAAGTTGTCAGTATTTCCTCTGGACTTGGTCATGTTAATAACATGATATCATTTGGTTCTATAAATGGTTCATTTTCTTAAGTTTCCTTTGCTCTATAGCAGTGGTAATTAAGATGTTCAGTAAGTGAACCCTGCCCCTGCTTCCATTACATCCTAAGCCCTGGCACATTGTCTACCTGGATCATAACTGGGGCCTGATTTGGTTTAGGTATAGAATGAACTACCATCGGTTTGGGCCAAAGTCTTCATCAAGGGAGGAAACAGAACCTGAAACAGAATAGGAAAATATTGTAAAACTAGACCATTAAAATTTAGTCTAACATACAAATATTTTTATTGGATAAGATCACTTATTTGGAGGTTCTTAATCTAAGTGTGTAAGCATATTTTTAAAAATATTTCATATCTATTTCAATACAATTGGTTTCCTTTGAAATCTTACGTATTTTTTTATCCATCTTAAAAAAAAAACATCATAATGTAAAAAGGGTCCTGACATCAAAAAGAGATGA
This sequence comes from Pseudochirops cupreus, assembly GCA_028627135.1. NCBI lineage: Eukaryota > Metazoa > Chordata > Mammalia > Diprotodontia > Pseudocheiridae > Pseudochirops > Pseudochirops cupreus. Next base: position 75,996,296 of record CM053583.1, on the reverse strand, counting down.
AGAATGTCTGATTGGTCCTTTCAAGAACTTAAATGTTTTTTCTAATGTTAAAAATACCTTATTTTATTTTACATATGCCTATATTTCATATCTATGGCAGGCAACACTAGAATTTTTTAAAGTTAATGAATGTTTTATGGAGCATTTGATATTGATGTCTGTGCTTTCCCAGTAAAATCAAATCAGCCTTGTTCTGAAGCTATAATGGTGAAAATTCTAGGTCTATGGCATGCATATCTGGAGTCCTGCAGTGCCTACCAAGCACTGGAAAGATTAAGTCTCCACTTGAGTGTAATATATACAGATTTTCTTTTTGGCAGAAGGAAGCTTTACATCTGAATAAAAAGGGAAAATATTGTGCTAGCTTAGCAAAGGTGTTTTGTACTCTGCAGAATTCTCAAGTTCTGTGAAAATGTGTTCTTTCTTATTATAAGCAAGTATCTTTTGTAGAGCTTTTAATGATATATATTTTTTAACAGTACTCTAGTATGGTCCCAAGTAAGATGGCAGCTGTCTGGATGCTTTTATGACCACCTGTGGTTTTCCAGTAAAGTCTTTCTAAAAGGAAAAAAAAAAAAGAAATTGAATGCTTCAACCTTTCTGAAGATGTTTACTACTCTCCTTGTATCTCTAGGAAGTTTATCAGTTGTATAAGATCTCTCTTTTTAAAAAAGTCTAAAAGAATAGCAATAAATCATCCTGTCATTTTAAAAAATGCTCAAAAGTGAGCACTGCCACAATACAGTACTTCTCTTGCTTGGTGACTGTTAAAAAAAAATCCTCTAGTGTACAATGATTAAGTGAACAAAATTGATTTTGGGGCTCCTGTCAGAAAAATACCTTGTTCCTGGAATGATATTATATTATAAATATAATTATGTCACATAAATAATAAATATACATTATATTAGAAATTATAAACTAAACTATAGCCCTTGTGTTTCTTGTAATATCTGTGATCAGTTTTTTTCATTTTTAGAATATTTCACATTTTATTAAAATTTAAATCTTTTAATCTAGTTTGATTAAAGGGATTTGTGTATATATCAAACATCCTCTGAGAATTTTATCATATGTGTATCACTTTTTCTTTATATTCACTTTCAGATTCACAGTGCTTCTTTGGTGGGGGTGAAGTAGGGGGCATATTAAGATCATGGCTGAACCCTGAATTGGTGTTATTTTCTTCCTAAGAATGCCTGAGACAATTAAACGCATGACCCAAAAGCATTTAATCAGGCCATGAAGCAACATGAATATCATCTAGGAAGTGAATCAAGTAGCATCAGCAACTTTCACAAGGAGCGGCAAATTTCTTATACCTCCAGGAAAGCTTTCATCCCGTTTCCCTCCCATCCTTCTAGTTCTGCAGTATAGATGCATAGCACAGGTACTTTGTACTCATGTAATAACAGGAAGATATTGTGTAGTATGGTAGACTTCTTTGAATCTTTCCAGAGAGTTGATTGGGTAGACTTTAAGCACCATCTTTATGATCTGGACACACAGTTCAGCTATGACTGCTGTATCATGTGGACCTCTTCTCTACTTCTTCCCTTCCCTTTATCCAGATCATAGCTTTGCTTCTTTCATTCCCCTCCTCCTAAACCTTTTAGCTCATCTACACCTGATCAGAGTCTTTGCTTGCTAATTTCACAATACTACAGGTTAGTCTAGAAATGTCCCTTAATATGAATGTCTTTAAAAAAAATACACATTCGGAAAGAAGATCTACTATGAGAGGTGAAAAAAGTAACTAAATTTCACTTGAAAAGAGAGATGGACTGGCTTTATTTTATACTTCAGGGTCTGAAGGGAAGCCCTAAACATATGAATTTCAACATGCTACTAGCTACTGCTTTCTACTTGACTGACCCAAGCAATATTCATCTGACTACTTTCCTTCAAAGAACATGGACTTCAAGTTTAGATCCCTTCAGACACAGTTGTCCTTAGGAGCAATCATCTCAGGTCCTAGATCTTGAGGGCTCCTATACTGCTGGACAGTCAATCAAAAAAGCATCTGGCACTGAGAAGTAAATCTATCCCTTCCCATAACTTCCCTATTTCTGTTGACAACACCAACATTCTTCTAATCAATAGTCTTGACTTTTCCCTCTCTATCAACTCTCATATTCAGGCAGTTGCCAAGTCTAGTCAGTCATCTCCAAAATCTCACATCCATGTCCTTTCTAAACATACAGTCATCAGTCTAGTTCAGGCCCTCAGCATCTTTCATCTAGATAATTGCAATGACTTTCAAATTTAGTGGTTCTCAATCTTCCTAGTGCCGTGACCCTTTAATACAGTTCCTCATGTTGTGGTGACCCCCAACCATAAAATTATTTTCGTTGCTACTTTGGAACTGTAATTTTGCTACTGTTATGAATCTATCTGATATGCAGGATGTATTGTCATTGTTACAAATTGAACATAACCCACAGGTTGAAACCGCTGTTCAAATTAGTCCCCTGTCTCCAGTTTCTACCCTCTCTAATCCATTATCCATACTGCTACAAAATTGATATTCCTAAAACACAAATTTGACCATGGCCTTCTACTACCCATTCAAAAATCTCTAATAGAGCTTTAGTTTTGTCTCTTGGAGAAATGCAAATGCCTCAACTTAGTATTTCTAGCTATAAAAAATCTTTTACCCACCTAACGTTCCAGCATTCTTTCTGTTTCTCTACAGTTTAGTCAGATTGGTCTACTTTTCTTCATGCACATTTTGTCACCACGTTCCATATCATTGCTCAAGAGATCCTTTCCATGACAATGTACAATTTTGTCACTCCTATTTCATAAAATCACTAGAATCCTTTAAAGTTCAGCTCAGGTGCCATCTATACCAGGCCATTCATAATCTGTGAGATATTTGCATTCTCTTCTTCAAATTGCTTTGTATAACTTTAACTTAGTTGGCAAAATACGTGCCCAATAGAAATGTAAGATATCTGAAGGCACCAACCATTTTGGTTTTGTGTCTGTAAGTGCCTTCTACAATGCTTTTTGTAAGTAACAGTCACTTAATAAATGTTTGTTGAATTCATTAAAAAAGGAACTCAAAGTTCTAATACAAGCTATCCCCAAAGTGTTAACACAGTTTTAAGTTACAAAATGTGTATTTATAAGCACCTCAAAACACCTATTGTTATCATCCCATGACCAAGATACTCAATGTCTCTTCCCATGTGATGACTTCATTCCCTCCACCCCTTTAAAGTCTATCCTGATGCTCTTTTATTTTTTGCTCCAAACTTAATTCACTCAATTAAAAATTAATTAAGGTTTGGGAAACATGGATGCAAATATGATCTGATAGGACGGCAGCATATTGTAGTGGATAATGTAGGAGACCCAGAGTCAGGAAACTTGGATTAAAATTTGACATCTGATACTTATTAGAAAGATAACTACAAGCAAATCACATAATGTCTCTCAGCCTCAAGTTTCCTCACCTATAAAAGAGGATGTTGCTGTTCAGTTGTTTTCAGTCATATCCCTCTCTTTGTAACCCCACTTGGTGTTTTCTTAGCAAAGATACTAGAATTGTTTGCCATTTCTTTCTTCAGAAGAGGAAACTGAGGTAAATAGGATTATGTGACTTGTCCAGGGTCACACAGCTAGTTAGAGTCTGAGGCAGGATGTGAACTTAGGTCCTCCTGACTTCAGGCCCAGAACTTTACTCACTATACCACCTCACTGCCCCATAAAAGAAGATATTTTATATTAAAAGATATTTCTGAGAGAACAATTTTATTTCTTGTCTTTGAAGTTCTTTTGAATCATCATCATCAACAACATAACCTTTGGTGAGGTCCTCCTCTTGGAAGGGTTCCAGTTTGGATCATAAGATCATGAAACATGAAACTAGAAGAATTTTAGGAATCATCTAGTTATGGGAGTTCTTTAACTAGAGCTATTCTCCTCATAACCCCAGAGACTTATTTAAAAAATAACACAACAAAATTAGGGGTTTTGATAATATACATATATATGTATATATTTTAATAACTGTCTTTTAGTATATTTAGTTTCCTTTGTAATACTATGTATTTTATTTTGTTCCTTTCACATTATTCAGACAAGTGCTACTTAGGCTTCACTCTGTTGCCAAAAGGGTTCATGACATAGCAAATCACAAGAACTAATCCAATCCATTTATGTTACAGATGAGGAAACTGAGACCTGGATCTTGACAAATTGCCTAGGTTCATACAAGTACTAAGTAACAGTGGAAGTAGAAATAAATAAAAAATCTAGTTCTCTTGCCACAAACTATGTCCTCTAGTCCTGTTGACTACATACAAATTGGTAAAAATGAGGAAATCTAAAATTTCTACCACAAGTTCTGTATACCTACTGCTATACAGCTAGTTTAGACAGCTGGGTAAAAAAAAAATCAGATTCTCTTATGTCATGTAAACAAAACAATTGTTATTCATGACTTTTGGACTTTTGATCCAGTTATGCTGGCATCATGTCAATGTAATAATGATTCAATGACTGCTTGCCAACTGTAGTAGCCACGGGCTTGTGGTTAAGTTCAAAAGCTCTGTTGATTCTTCAGATGCAGCTACAGGTAGAAGCAGAATGTCCTCCAGCTCATCTACTTTCATTCTTTGTTCTCCCTCCTTTCTGAATGGAATGATATGGCATTTGGTCAGCAATACTTGCGCCAAGGATTTTTTGAGGAAGGTGTGTAGTCCCCTGGGGAAAAACAAAATGTACGATGAAACTCAATTAAGAAGGTAGGGCACAGTTCCATGGAAAAGTGGTCCAGGACAGGTGGTCTGCAAATCCACAGTTCCCTCTACATAAGCTTAATGTGTGCCAATTGCATGGTCTGAAGTTGTGTTATTAAAGCTAACATTTAATGAGGTCAACAACAAAATTAATAGTCTTTCTCCATCCAGTTCCTTTTTTCAAAATCATGTGGCAATAATACAATGATTGAATTCTCAGTGATCACATTTGAAATGTAGTTGAAAGATATTTACTATAATTACAGATGTGGCTTCCCTACTGTAATGAAACTGACCAGCCAACCATTTGAGGCATTTACCATAAATAGAGCAGCTGAAGGCCTGCATGTTTTTTAACTGAGGACAAGTTTAGCTAGGTATAGAGGGGATGATTGTAAGGATGATTTCAAGTTAATGGATTTTTCTGTCCTAGCAACTCTTGAAGGCTACAGCAGGATTTGAGCTTCACCAGTTGGGAAAATACTCACATCAATGAAATCTTTAGTATTGAAGACTCTTGATATAACTTTCTCGATACCACATCACCTGTTAGCTACATTTAATAGGTGACTGACATCTGAACTTCCAATTCAGAAATTCTGTGATTTTATAAATCACAGGTAGTTTGTCCCAAGAGCAGAATGAGTGATGTAATAGTCATCATTCTTCCTTCCTATCTTCTTTACTTTGCTCTACTTTTTGGTTTCTAGATAAATAGCCTAAAATTCCTAATTTCAATATATTGCCAATAAAATGGAGACCCACCTCATGGGATTTGTTCAAGGACTAATTAATAAAGCATTTAGAGAACCTTGGATGAAAGACAAAAAAAGAGGTGAAAATTACTCATTATCTTTTCATAATTGCATTTTAAATAGTAAGAGCTGCTAGTCTGTGTGCAACCTATGAACATAGTTTTAATCATTATTGCTCTTTTATTTAGTTCCATTTTTATAGTCCCTTTTCCCTGAAGAGTTTTTTCCTCATTTTTGTTCTTTTTGAATGTTTTCTTTAAAATTGGTCTGCCTACAGTCATGATTCCTGTTCATGTTATATGACTATGATTTCCATTCTCAGATTCCCTGAATTCTTGTTTCCTGGAAACAACTTATTGACATTTTTCCGTATCTTTACAAATCATCTAGTAAAGTCAATGCTCCTAGAAGTTAAAATTATATGATTATATGACCAACTTATTTGTAGACACTCCTTAGAATATAGTGATAGTTTTCCTTTTTTCCTGCAACAAAAGTGTTATTTATCTAAAAAATTTCTATCCTGTTGCTGCCTATATCATTATTTTGAATATCTCTAAGGGAGAAGCTATGTAAACTCGTGAGAACATTTGACGGCCAATTCTCCTCCACTAGGAAGATGATAAAAAGTTTATATCTCCACCATCCTTAGCAAAGTATATTCAGAGTGTCAGTCCACTTTTCCATTTCTTGCAATTCCTTCATCTCTTGCTTGAGAGGTTACTTTAGCACTTTCTGGAGTACATTCATGAACTTTTTGTGAATATTTTCCTTCTTTTCATGGATATAAACTTGTATATGGCACCTCTCATTTTTTCTCTACTGCACATTGGTGATGTTGTGTTCACTTGCCAATGCAAAAATAAAAATGAAGATCCTAATAAAATCACAGGAATGTTTGAAGTACCAAATTGTATATGTGGGATACACACACACACACACACACACATATACATACATATACACATATACTGCATGTGTGTATAACTTCATGTAGATATATGTGTGTGTATATATATATATATGTGTGTGTGTATGTGTGTGTGTGTGTATGTATGTTTGTATATATCAATACACATTTGAGGATTCATATACAGTTTCAGGTATACATCTTATTAGGGCATTTGGACTAGAGGCAGGATATATCCTAATTAGTTCAAATAATCTCAGACTAGAATATTTCATGACAGATCAAAAAAGATATATTTAGAATCAGAATCAGTTGAAATTGAAGTGGAATTAATATTCCCTGGCTCAGCTTGAGTTTAAAAAAAAGGAACTAGAGAGACAATGTCTTCTCAGTGGGATTTGTATGTTTGTTTTTGATATTAGAAAATAGAATCGATCAATATCTGATACATGGTTCTTTCTACATTGCTTTCCTCTACTGGAATAGTCTTAGAATATGTATAAATGTGATATATAGCACAGCAGTGAATATTTTGTTCAGAAAAGACAAGGAATATGTTATTGCGAAAATTATTAAAAGCCTGTATTTTGATTTGATATCCATATATATGTGTGTGTGTGTGTGTGTGTGTGTGCATTGCTGTTAACATTTTTTTAATTGATCAGGGAAATTGAGGGAGTTGTGACAAGGCCCACCTTCACTGCTTATTCAGCAATGACTAACGTTTGTATAGTACTTCTTATTGCCAGGCACTGTGCTTTATGATTATTATCTCATTTGAGCTTTACCACAACCCTGAGAGATAGTGTTGTTTTAACCTGAATTTTGCAGATGGGAAAACTGAGGCAAAGAAAGATGAAGTGACTTGCCTAGGACCACAGCTAGCAAGTGTTTGAGGCCAGATTTGAACTTCAGTCTTCCTGATTATATACCCAGCAATATGCATCATGCCACTGTGCTTGTTCGACCAGAATTCTATCATTTCCTAAAACTTTGATGTAGTAGAGAAACAAAGGACTGATGAAATAAATCTTTAAAACAGTGATGTCAAACTCAAATAGAAATAGGGCTCACTAATCTCTACCCAAGGATTCCTATGGGCTGAATATTGACTTAGATTTAAAGTGTAATGTTATCTATGATTTATAGTATTTTTTATTTATTTTGTTAGATTTCTCCTTAAGGAAGAAAGATCCTTCCCTCCATGGCAGAGGTGGGGAACCTATAGTCTCAAGGCCACATGTAGCCCTTTAGGTCGTCAAGTGCAGCTCTTTGACTGAGTCCAAGTTTTACAGAACAAATCCTTTTACTAAGGGGATTTGTTCTGTGAAGTTTGGATTCAGTCATAGGGCTGCACTTGAGCACCTAGAGAGCCACATATGGTTTCAAGCCTGCAAGTTCCCCACCCCTGCCTATGATCTCCTGAAACTCCCTTTCACCAGCCTTGAAATTGAAACCATGGAAAATTGTCACAGTGTTCCCCCTCACCGTCGACCCATCCCCATTGTCCTTCTCTAGGACAGTTCCCCTATTTGCTTCTTATCCCATCCTTCTTGGTAAAGTGGATTTCACTAACCTATGTACCCAGTATGGAATCCAGGTGCTTTCCTCTCAGGAAGGTAGGTTGCCCCAGAATCACATACTCTCTAGGCAATTGTGATCAGCTTGAACAGGCTTTATTCTCCTTTGCTCCCAGTAACACGACAGATCCTCTAACAGACTGTTTATTCCATCTACCAGCTGATCCTCAGATTCATAATCCAACCTCTTCCCTTGAGTCTGTTGCTTCCTAGCTTCCAAATTTCATACTAAGAAAAAAGATAGGTCTACTAATCTGTTACGGCCAAATATTTAGGTTGGAGTCATCACCCTAAAGTCTTTCTTCCTCCACTTTGAATGTCAGTTCCATCTCTCTACACCCCAACATCACTAACCTTTACTTCCTTCCTTCAAGAAGCCTTTTCATCATATCCTCATTGTAACTAACATCATCTCTGCTCTGGCTTTCCTTTCCTCCTTTCTCAATTTTGATCCTGTAGTTAACCAGTTCAATTACATACTGTCCTCTGTGCTTGAATCCTTTGTCTCTTTGTGTTGTCGCTAACTATGACTTGACAAAAGCCGGTCCTAAATAAATCCCTTCTACCATTCATCTTCTTTCTTTTTACTTGTGTAATACTGAATGGTGTTAAAGGGAATAACAAGTCTGGGCTGAATGGATTTGCTACAAATTCACCTAAACTCAATTGGGCCCGAGTAGAGCAAGAGAATCATTTTTTAAAAACTTTTTTTTTAATGTTTGCTTTCTATAGATTCTTCACAAAGATTGTTTGAAACCGTATATACTACCCCTCCCCACCTCCATCTCAGCAGACTACTTTGTCATACATTTTTGAGAAAACAGATGACATTCTGGCATTTCCTTCCTCCTCTATGAGATATCCCTTCAACATTATCCCTTGTTCTCTTCTCCTTTGCTTCAGACTATAATAAAGGGGTGGCTATTCTGGTAAGCAAGACTAGTCACTGTATTTACTTCCTTGATTCCCTTATCTCATCTCCTTTAACAGCTTATCTCTCAAATCACTCCATTCTCTTGCTACTTTTCACTCTTCCTTTCATTATTGTCTCTTTCCTTGAAGCCTACAAACAAACCCAAGTATTCAACATATTTATCCTTCACTTGATTCTCTCATCCCTTCAAGCTATCATCCAAGGGTGGCCTGTCACCAAAAGTGTTTGATAAATGAGTCAATTCCACAGTAATTCATGTTCTGCCTTTTCTGGGACCTTGTTCAAAGAATTATTTCCTCTTCCTTGTTTCCTCAGACTCTGCCACTTCAGTGACTATATTTCCTTCACCTACCAACATGTTTAAATCTCCCTATTCTTAAAAATAACATTGTTCCCTTTACTCTTTTATTCAACCCTGAGCTGTCACCCAATATCTTTCCTGAAAGAATTCTATAAATAGCAGCCTATATTTTTTCTCTCCTCACTTAGCACTACAAGTACATTGAAATATGACTTCCATTTTTACCATTCTCCTGAAGATATTGTCTCAAATGAGTCACTAGTAATTTCCTTGCAGTCAAAGTGAATGGCCTTATGTAGCATGGGTTTGGCATTGATGCTACCCCTGAATTCTTCTCCAATGAGATTACATCTGTAAAGCACTTTGCAAAATTTAACATGCTACATGAATTCTATTATCTTTCTGCCTTATATTTGGCTCTTTTTGTCATACTCGTAGTACCACTGGCAGGTTAAGATTCAATGGGTTCCCAATGGGAGATGGCCATATTGCTACTACTTTCTTTTAGGTTCCTAGGAGTAACCATAGTTTGAGGACAAATTTATAGTTGATCTCTCTGGATAAAATCAACTTTACATCACAACTTCACAAAGCTTTTTCTTATGTGTCACTCTAATGTACTTAACATATGTGAAAGTTATGTTTCGGCAATAAACATTATGAAATTATAAGTTCCATGAGAGCAGAGACTACATTTTGCCTAAATTTCTTTATCTCCTTTGTTGCTTAGTTCTCCAATACTATTAACAATGATGATACTACTAATAATTATTATTATTTAAATTCTGTGAAGTATATAATGTATTTAATATATATACATTACCTAATAATGACATCATAATAATGCAAAGTATCTAGTAATGTGCAAGTAGATAGTGCAGTGGATAGCGCAATGGACCTAGAGTCAGGAAGACTTGAGTTCAAGTTTGGCCTCTGATGCTTACTGGCTCCATGACCCTGAACATGCCACTTAACTTCCATTTGCCTCAGTTTCCTCATTGGTAAGACAGGGATGATAATGCCCCTAATCTGCAGAGTTATTATGAGGATCAAATGCAACAACAATTGTAAAACACTTAGCACAGTGCCTAGCACATGGTGCATTCTATATAAATGTTAGCCGTCATTATATTTTCTCTTTTGATTCATCAGTAGAATGTATGAAACTCTACATTGACTTAGTAAATGATTGTTGAATTAATAAATAATTTTAACTCTAACTTGGACAGCTCCACCAGAGTTCCATAATTTATGAGAGCCTAGGTCAGTAGCAACATCAGATCAACATTTGATACAATGATAGAGTGCTCTCTATAAGCCATCCATTTGCCCCAGGCAATCAATTCAGAAGATTATTTTTCATTCAAATGTCTGATTTTGTAAGTCTGTAGTGATAAAGCCTAGTACTCTTTGTTTTATTTGTAAGAAAGAATGTGTTTCATTTGTTTTAATTTTTTTTTCATTTAGGCATAATCAAGTATCTAATTTCTATCCAAATACCTTTTATCACATACCTCCTTTTTGTATAATGGAACTAAATATCATAAGTATCATTGATTAGTAATTAATAATTAGTAATTAATTAGTAATAGCTAGGATTTAAATAATGATCTAAGACTTTTAAAGAATTTTACAAATAGGATGTGATTTTTGTCCTCACCATAACTCTGGGAAGAAGAAACTATTTTTCATAGGAAACTGAGGCATGCAGTTTAAAAAGACTTCCCGGGGGTCAAACAGCTAACAAGTGTCTAAGGCCTCATTTGAACTTAGGTCTTCCTGAGTCCTGGTTCAACACTATATCTATTGTGCACTTGAAATATCTCTTTGAAATTATTCAAAAGTATTCAATGATCAAAATTGTTTCTCCATTGAAACATTGTATTTGGTGAAGGCATTTTCATTCATTCACACATAATGATTAAGTACCTTCTCTGAGTAGGACATATATGATGAGAAATTACATTATTGAAATAAACCTTAGTTAAAAATATATACCTGAGCTTACCTAGGAAAAAATCCAAGAGTAATATTCTAAGCCTATGAAAGGTTCACAGCACACAGAGATTCATTATACCTAGTAATTCACCAACCACAATAAATCATAGCATCCTGTCATATAGCAAGCGTCTGTGGTAAAGAGCAGGTAATTTCACCCTATTGGAGAAAAGATTATTAACTAGATCATATTCTTTATGTGTGCCCTTGTCTATCAGCACCCTTTCTTTCTTCCTTTGATTGAGAGTGTGCTCTTATCTATGACTCGACCTTGGGCGCATATTGGAAAAGTCAGTCATCTATGCCAAGTAGGTTGAACATAAAAGAAAAATGGAGCTGGAAATCAACAGGTTATTGATGCTATTGAAGCCCAAAGGGTCTCACTCTCCTTTCCAAAAGATTTCTCAAATATATCATATCAAGTGAGTGGTACCTATTTTCGTTTCCCACAGATGGGATATGATGAAGAGATGAGTAATGGCTTTTGATCTACCTGGAAATTCTCATGGAGATTGAGTCAAAGTATTTACATAACCAAATCCAAATGAATCCTGCCACTGAAAATTAGAGAAAAAAAAAGCTTAAGATAATTTGTTTTTTAACAGTGATCTAATAATTCAATCAAAAAATTTACTTGTATGTGTCAAAACATAACTTTAAAAATTAACTTTAATGAAATGTTTGACATATTCACACTCACTCACTATGCTCTAATGGCCTTGAGCATATGCTGGGGCATTTTGTCATCAGCAATTGATCAGTAAGTATTTATTGAATATTTGAGGCTCTTCTATGCTGGATACAACAGGGGATAAAATAGTAGACAGTCTGGGACCTACAATCAGGCAACTTACAGTCTGGCAAGTGAATGTGGTGAAAATCAATTATATTCAAAATGTTTATGCTTATTTTCATGATGAGTCATATTGCCAACATAAGATTTTGTACAGAATAAATTAGAGAAGGAAAAATAAGTTCAAAGCCTTGTAAGTGAATCTAATAGACAAGGGGAGAGTCAAGTAGGGAAAGAAGTCCTACCTTTACCTCAGTCAGAGCATGTATTTCTGAACTATTTAGGCTAATGGGAATTTTTATCTAGAGTAATAATTGGGTTAGTGAAAACAATTAACCAGATACTAAAAAACAGAGTGCAGTTGGGTATAAGATATGTAAAGAAGCTTGACAGAACAAGGCCACAGTTGAGCTTATAAAATTCTACCAGGGGACTGAAAACAAAGAACATAAAGCAATCAAATATGTAATCTGGTAGCTATAATTATTAGTTTTTATCTTAGGTCTCATCATAATAACTCATTTATGTGTTAATAGAATTAATTCATTTTTACTTATTTCATTAGAAATAACAGTCTGACATTGATGTATTACAAGAAGTTCAAGTACAGATTATAATATCTGTATTGAGTAGCTGGGCTCTTAGTCAGTCACTAATATCTGGCACCATCTTTGAATTTTTTGTCAGTAGCCCAAGGGAAAAGGGAAAATTCTTAAAATAGATGTTAAATCTCAAATACTTTTTTTCTATCTTAGATTATTATTGAAAACAGTAAGAGGGGGAAGGGTAGCTAGGTGGCAGAGTGAATAGAGCACCAGCCCTGGAGTTGGAAGAACCTAAGTTCAAATCTGGCCTAAGACACTTAACACTTACTAGATGTGTGACTTTGGGCAAGTCACTTAACCCCAATTGCCCTGTCTTCCCCCCTCCAAAAAGAAAAAAAAAAAGAAAAACACACAACAACAATACTCATAATAATGATAAGTGCCATTTATATAACATAAATATATGACATATTAGTGTTATAAATGTATAACACATATTTATATATTTGCAATTATTTTCTAATTTGATGCCTTCAACATGGAGATTTGTTCTATTATAATCCTCATCTTACAGATGATGAAACTGAGGCAAACAGAGGTTAAATGACTCCTCATTTGGGGGTATTTCCTCCAGTCTCCCCCTCCCCTGTCATACACCTTAGTGTCTTGAATTTAGCCATCCCATTTAATAAAAGAAAACAATTAAGCAAAAACTGTGAATGCATATGTCAGTGTATGCAACATTCAGCCACTGTAGTCTCTCACCACTTTGTTGAGAGGGGGAGGGGGGTATGCTTCCTGTTCTGTTCTCCAATACTATTAATGGTTTTAAAATTAATCGTTCCTTTATTTCCTCATAGTCATGTTTTCTATATACATTGTTGTAGTTACTATGCATACAATTCTTCTAACTTGGCTTATTTCCCTGTGAATTCTTTTAAAATATTATGCATTTTTTTCTGATTTCCTAATACTGTAATTTTATGAATAATATCCTGTAACATTCAGATGCTTCAATTTCTCCAGGCACTCATTCTGCAATTAATGGGAAATAGTTAATTTGCTACCACCAAAAAACAACAACAAGAACATGCTGTGTATAGTTTCATATATAGGAACTTTATTTCTATTTTTTTTTATCTACTTAGGATCACTGAATTAAAGAATATGCCAATTAAAACAATATTCTTATGCAACAAGGATCATAGGACTGAACATATTCATTGTCCCTTTCTCATAGCTAATACACTCAATCCCCTCACTGAGGGTCACAGAGGAACCAATCAAGGGCTATTGATCACACATGTCCTATAGTAAGGGGTCAGACCATACTGAAGAAGAGGAATAGGAAGAAAAGGAAGAAGGAGGAGGAGGAGGCCTTCATATAACCCTTTGAGGTTTTCAAGGAACTTTACAATTATCTCATTTTTATCCTTACAATAACTTTTGGAGTAAGGTGCTATTATTATCCTCCTTTCACAGATGAGAAAGTAAAGGCAGACACAGGTTGGCTGATTTGCCCAGGGTCCGATAGCTAATAAGTGCATGAAGCTGGCTTTAAAGTCATGTGATCCTGACTCCAGATCCAGAGCTCCATCCATTGTGCCATTTAGTCACAGTTGATCATCCTTGTTATAAATGTATAATTACATAGAATTACAGATATTTATCTAGAATGCTTGAAATATCTTGTAGCTGGGCAAAGAAGAATAGATTAGTACCCTTATCCTAACATAGACTCTCCAAAAATTACTGTTTAAGTTTTGGATCATCTTTGCCAATTTTCAAGGAGTAAGATAAAACCTCAGAAGTGTTCTTATTTGGACTAATTATTTGTTACATGTTTTTATATCATCATTTTTAGTTATTGATTATT
>CM053583.1:75966299-75981356 GCA_028627135.1 Pseudochirops cupreus | reverse complement strand
AGTGGAACAGTTCTTTGTCAAATATTTAAGTAACCTATATATGTGTGTATGTATATATGTATGTACACATACATGTATATATGTACATACACATGTGTTTATATACATGTATATGTGTGTATGTATAAACAATATCTAAATATTATTATTTATAATATATTATGTGTAATATAATACATGAAAGCAATATATAAATAAAAATCTATAAAATATAACACATGTTATGTGTATATGTGTACATATATACACGAAGACACATGTATGTCTGTGTGTATATGAGTCTGGCTTTCATCAGTTTTATTTGATGCAAAGACTGTATTCCTTTTCAACAGCATCTCTTCAACCTGTATTGATTTCATTCATGCAAAATCTTTTTTTTTTTTAGTGTATATAATTGCAATTGTCTATTTTGTCTTTTATGACTACTTTTGTCCTTTTTTTGGTCATATAATTCTCATCTCAGACACAAGTGACAAAGGTATATCCTCTAATTTCTTATTCACCTTCTAAAAACAGGTCCCATATCCATGTTCAACTTGCTATAAAATGGGGAAGATGCTCATCTAAGTCTCTTTCTGCCAAATTGTTTTCTATTTTTCCAGTTGTTTCCAGTTCTTGTCAAAATAGGACTCCTCCCTTTCTTATATTTTGTGTTCTTGGATTTGTCCAATACTAGACGACACCTTTCAATTTCAACATCTTGTTTGTTCTCCGTATCCCACTGATGTACTTTTCAGTTTCGTAACCAATGCCAAATCATTTTGATCATTGCTGCTTTATAATACTTTGAAGATTGCTAATGCTATGTCCCTTTCGTTGCTAGTTTTCTCATTATTTTCCTTGAGGTCTGAGACATTTTGCTTCTCCAAACAAATTATGTCATTATTTCATCTCAAATACTTCCATAAAGTTACAGAGTCTTGACCTTTGTAGGGAAATGGGAATTAATCACAAGGAATAGAGAATGATAGAGTATATGATCCCAGACTAAATTATGTTAGCACTGCAGGAGATAAGAAATGAGAAAGGTTATTTTTTAATATGGCGTTCAAAAGAAGTCCCATCAAATAGCTAGAACTGAGGTAGGCCTTCAGAATGGGGAAGCAGGGGAAGAGAAGTGTGTGAATCTTCAGGAAGAACAAGAAACATTCTCACTTTTTCTATCAAGTGTACTTTTGCTACTCAGATAATGTGTGTGCCCTAGGCCAGGTTGAATATTTGCTGTGAGACAATTGGAAAAGTTGTGTTAATTATTCATTACCATGATTATGTTTGCTTGTGAGAGGATTGGTGGTAGTGGCCTCCACTCATTAAAAATTGCTATCATACCAAAGAATTTCTGCCTCACTTTTGGCCTCATCTTAAGATAGGTGATGATGATTGATATCTTTTCAAGATACTCAATGCTACTGAGAGTCTGAGGTAGTCCTGGATTGAGGGATGATTATGAGTCTGTTCCTGTTCTTACTGTTATGTTCGATCAGCCTAAAGAATTTCAATTAGTTCCTATCTAAACATTTTTAGATAGCCCCAAAGCTCTGAGCATTTTCTGTAACAGTTTAGGTATTTTTGCCAAAATTGCAATATGTAAGCAATCCATCAGCTGTCAAGTTACAACACTGGTGACCAGCAAGTTAGAAAATTAACAATCTGTTTAAGGAACTCTCCCAGCCTGGGGGCATGTGTGCTTGGTAGATCATCTTAAATTCTGTTATGAAAAATTTACTGACCTAATGGATGAGCCCAGAAACTGTAAAGCCCAAACCATATGCTTCATGGCACAGAAAGCCTTCTTAACTATGGCACAGAAATAACATCTTAAGAGTAAATCTGTAAAAATTGGATTGTTTGCACAATGAAAAAACCTTAACGCTGTTTATTTGTCCAAAGTTTAGAAGAACTGTGACCTTTATGTACAACTTCCTGACCTAGACACAGAATCCCTAACTTTATTCAAAGCAGAGTTCATGTTCCATCTTCTATTATGCAAGGTCTTTCCTGCTTTGTCTCCCTTTTAAAATTATATCTTATCCTCTTCCTTCTACTTCCTTCTTCTCTTTCTCCTTCCTTCCCTCTCTCTCTCTCTCTCTTCCTCCTCCTCCTTCCTTCTTCTCTTTCTCCTTCCTTCTTTCTTCCTTTTTCCTCCTCCTCCTTCTTCTTTTCTCTCCCACTAAATCTCTTTGTCTGTGTGTCTCTCTCTGTACCTGTCTGTCTCTCTCCTTATTTATGTACACTTCCATTAAAAAGTAAACTGTCTAAAAGTAAATTAGGCTGCTTTGAGTGTTATTAGGTCCATCCTTTTTGGATGTTTTTTTTTTTAAAGTTTTTTGAAAGTTTTCAAGCAGACACTGGGTACTTGTGAGTACCTGATTCTGAGAATGCACTTTACATTCTAGTTGTATGAGACCCCTGGGGAAATCCCCTCTACCTCTTAGCTTTGGTGATGCTGCTAAAGCAGGGAGTGTTTCCTGTCTGTCTTAGTATCCCCTTTATAGAAGAGTGCCCTGTACTTATTTAATAAACATTTGTTGGATTGAATTGAAATCAATACAAGATTTTCCCCCCAATTCTCAATTGGTTCATAGACTCCATTTGGATACCAAATGGCAAAAGAAGAATCTTTATGCCCAGGGCAAGTACAACAGAGCAAAATAAGCAGCATGAAACCATAAAGTATGTCCACAGTTGAGTGGGTTTGGGGAGGATCAGAGAGACACTGCCAAATGAAGGTGGAAAAAGAAACATGGAGCCAAGCGGCTGCTAGCTAGGTGCTAAGTTCTGTTTAACTCTGTCCTACTTAGAAGGCCTCAAATTTATCCATTAAATCACTTATTGAATAAATATTTATCAATTTCCTTAATGGACAAGGTACTATGCTACAAACCAAGAAAAAGAAAAGCAAATTTGATTAGAAATTGCCACATGACTGTCTAAATATATACAATGTGTTTTGTAATTATAAAATGTTATATAAATGTAAACTGCTATAAATGTTTTCTTCCTAATAATATGTTAACACATCTTCCTGGTGGATGGAGATATTGTATCGAACAATCTTTTCTGCTATATATTCTATTTTTTATTATTTCAATTCACAATCATTCATTCTTATTACCTTCTATCTTCCTGACCTACTGAACAAAGAGTGAGGAGGGTGGGAAGTAAGTAGGGTGGGGAGGAGAAAAAGGGAGTAAGAGATGAATAGAGGGAGAAAGAAATACAAAACCTCTGTATTACATAAGCACAGACCAAAACAAAAACAATTTCTCACATTGGTTATATCCAAAACTGTGTTTCTTCTTCTGTATATTATGTCATTATTTCATCTCAAATACTTCCATAAAGTTACAGAGTCTATCATCTCTCATGAGATGAGAGTTGTTCTTCATCAGTCCTCTGGAATCAGGATTGATTAGAATTAAGTCTTTCAAAATTGTTCGTTTTTACAATACTAATGTTATAGAATAATGTATTTTTTGGATTCTTCTTAATTCACTCTTCATCTTCACATCTTCACATCATCATCAGTGCATACAAGTCTTATAGTAAAACAGTATTCCACCGTATACCACAACTATATGCCATAATTTGTTCAATCATCCCCCAATTGATGGGCACCTATGGGCACCCTCTTTGTTTCTAGTTTTTGCCAATACAAAATTAATTGCTACAAGTATATTTGTGCATATATGACCTCTTCCTCTTCCATTTATCTCTTTGAGGGTATAGGTCTAGTATGGTAGAGCCGGGTCAAAGAATACAAACGCTTTAATAACATTTTCTCCATAACTCTAAATTGCTTTCCAGAATTGTTGTTCCAGTTCACTGTTTTATCAATAATATGTCAATGTGACTATTTTCCCACAGCCACTTCAACACATCATTTTCCATTTTTTATCAGAATTTTCAATTAGATTAATGTTAGGTGGAACTTTAGAATTGCTTGATTTTGCTTTCTAATTATGAGGATTTGGAATTTTTTTTGTTCATTTGACTGTAGACAACCTGGGCTTTTTTACTTGAGAACTACTTGTTCATATGCTTAGACCCTTTATCAGTTGGTTTTCTTTTAAATTTGAATCAGATCCTTATGTATATTAGAAATGAAACCTTTATTAGAAGCTCTTTCAATTATGTTTTCCCGATTAACTGTCTCCTTTCTAACATTGGCTATATTGGGTTTATTTTTTTTTTATTTTATGTAATCAAAAGAGAAAGGATGTGTCTCCAGATCCACCAATAGCTAAAGGATTTTGAATTACAGAAGAATAGTGAGGAATTATTGTATTTCCATTCCTTTTATAATAATAATGGACACTTACATGGTGTTTTCAATTACAAAGAATGCTTTACAGATATTATCTCCTTTGATCCTCACTAAAATGTGTGCAGAGGATAATGCAGATGTTATTTCCTCTATTTTACATGTAAAGAAATTGAATGTCAAAGGGGCCGGATGACTTGGTCAAAATTATAGAACTGGTAAGTATCAGAGGAAATATTCAAACTCAGGTTTCTCTTGACTCAAGTCCAATATTTATACCACTGTATCACAGCAGTTGTTCAAAGAGATTTTTTTTTAATCGATTAGTGTTTTTTGGCTTTTGCACAACTATCACTGTTGTTTTTTTTTTTTTTGGTAGCATCCTTCTCCTTGCTCTTCCCCTCCCCCCATAACTCTAGGACCTTCCTTTGTAATAAAGAAATAGAATTTAGAAAAACAAATATAACCACAGTCATACCATCCAAGCATGTGAAAGACTTCCTTCAATAAGTCTGCTTCACCTTTGAAGAAGTTCATTGTATTTGTTGTGTGGCCTGACTGATAGTAAGTTTAGAAAATTATCCAAAAGACCACATTAAATAATATTTTTAGTATTTTAGAACTAAAGAGGATTTTAATATTTTTTTTTATTTCTCTACTTGCCAAAATGGAGAGGTAGAGAAGACAAGATTTCTAATATTAATCTTCTGAATGGAGAAGACAGAGTAGAGAAAACAAAAGACAAAGTGGAGAAGACAGAAGTTCTAAATCATTCATTCATTCATCAAACATTCATTCATTCATCAAAAATTCCTACTATGTAGCAGATGTTGTGGTTTGTGCTAGAGACACAAAAACAAAAAACTTCCTGTTTCTTAGGAGCTTACATTCAAATATGCAGAACAGATGGAGACTGATTCTCTTTCTGTGGTCTCAATGAAAGGAAATTCTTCCTATATGTACTTCAGTCATGTTTTAGTCCTATTATAAATACTCCAGTATTTACAGTCTCTCATAAATTTTATCTGCATGTAAACTTGTCCTAATCTTTATCTTTCATACACTAAAGATGGTCAGAGTTAAGATTTATTCATTCATCCAACCTTCTTACTGTATGTGAGGTTCTGTGCTAGACAAAAAAAAAATATCTTGAAGATTAAATCCCCCAGGGGAAAATAATATATACACAGTTAAGTCAATACAAAAATGTACAGTAAAAAAAGGCTATGGATTTTGAGACAAAGAACCCATAGCAATTTATTGCTTGTCCTTGGCATGTGATCTTAACCTCTTTTGATACCTTCAGATCCTACTTCTCTCCATTATTTCCCATGAGACCTTGAAGAAGTCACTTAACCACTTTGGTTTGCACTTTCCTTAGCTATAAAATGAAGGGGGTTTGCCTGGATATCCTGTGAGTTATCCTTCAGGTCTAATCAATGATCCTATGAACAAGTGCAAAGTAATTTAGGGAAATGAAGGAGATTAACTTTTACCTCCTTTTGTGTATTTCTTGGTTGGTTAGTTTTTGGATGTGGGAGGGAAATTGTCAGAATTAGAAGCCCAACATTAGAAACTTGTAAGCCTTTTGACTATAATGTCACTTTCAAAGCTATAAACATCTACACTAATTCGATTTAAGTGGCTTGATTCTGCAGAATCTAAAAAGAAATTAGATTTTCTCATCAACTTGAGATCTAATAGATGCATTCAAGCACAGGTCAGCTTTCCAGAGAGTATTTCCTTAAGCTACGGTTTATAGAGCCTAAGAAATATAAGGCAGCAAGAACAACAAATGTTTAAAAGCATTTATCTAGCTAGTTACTGCCCTTCTGCACATTTCAGATACTATCATTACGACACAAAAGAGAGGTTATTGGTGTCTCATTTATTTCTTTGTTGAAATCTTCATGCCCTCATTACTAGGACAGACTTGTTTTTTATATACAAAATTTAAATACAAAGTCAGAAAGAAATAAAAGCTTGTCATGTGCATAGTAGAATATGAGAGGATTCAAAATATGTAACAATAAAATTCCATTTCAAGAAAGCCTGTATGATAAATAATATTTGTTGTGTTAAGAATTGTCCATCTTTTCTTTGCTCCCTTGAGGGTTTTCTTTTGTTCTCTGCTGTGCATTTTTTACTTTGTTCTTTTTTCCCCACCCTCCAAACCCCCCCAGAAAGTCACAATAAAGTTTAGATATGTTTCTCCATAGCTACACACACACACACACACACACACACACACACACACACACACATACATTCCCAAACCTATTTTACTCCTGATCTTTGTTTTTATGTGTATGGATATCTCTTGTTTCCTATGCCTCTTGCCTCCTCTACTTTGTTTTTGGCCAGTACTTTGCCCTCTGTGACTTGCCTATCCCTCTCCAAGGATCCGTCCCCTATCCTCCCACTCCCATACATCTAACCACCTTTCTGTACCCCTATTTACCTATTCTCTCACCCTCCCCTCTAAAGATCCCTCTCTTGACCTCTCCCCCCTCGCTATGCCCCTATTTCTTCTGAATTTAGAAGACTTCTATACTCTTCTACATATGTATGAATTGTTTCCTCTTACATCCATTGCCAATCAAAGCGGGTTACCAGAACTAGCAGCCCTCCTCCCCCATCTAATTCCTTTGTATCAATTCTTCCTCTTGCACTTCACTTGTATAAAATAATTCCTCCTTTTAGCTAATCCTAAATGGTTTTACTTTTAAAATTCAAATCATGCCCAGGTTCTCTCCAATTTTCTTATGTACTACCAATTATTAATAAGAATCTTAGGCATGAATTTTACATTTTACATACATAAAAAGTAAACAGTCTGTCCTTATGGGTCCCTTATAATCAGTCTTTGTTATGTACCTTATAATTATATTGGTTCTTGTATGTTGAATAATCTAATAAGTTTAATTTTTTAACAAAGTCTTGAAATTCTGGGAGTTTATCAAAAGTCCATTTTTTTTTTGTTCAAGATAATAGTTCATTCTGCATACATAATAGTATGATATTTTTGGCTGGAGCCCCAGTTCTTTTGCTCTTTGATATGTTGTATTCCAAGACCTGTGACCTTTTAATGTTTCTGATTCCAGGTTTTGTGTAATTCTGATTGTGGTACCATCATACTTAAGTTGTCTTAATCTTGATACTTCTAATATTTTTTTTTTCTTGAGCTGGGGATATTGGAATTTACCTGATATTCTTATGAGTTTTCCTCATAGGATCTCTTTTAAGTGGTGATTGATGGATTTTTACTATTTCTACTTTCCCCCTTGTTCTAATTCTTAAGGACAGTTTTCTTTAATTTTTTCTTGTACAATTCTATCATGATTCTTTTTTTATCTTAACTTTCAGTTAGTCCAATTATTTTTATATTTTCTCTTCTTGATCTGTTCTCCAAATCTGTTGTTTTCTTATAAGATGCTTCACTTTCTCTTCTTTTTTTTTCATTGTTCATATTTTGTTAAATTAGGACAGTCTTCTAAAAGAAGTCTTCCTCTAGTGTAACCTCCACCATTCTATCCTTCAAGCTATCTGCAAATCAAGCTCCCTAAAACATTGCTGCCACCTGATCCAAAACCTTCCATGCCTCTCAATGTTAATAGCTATATTTCTTAACCTGACATCAAAAACTCTTCAAAGTATGGCCCCAGTCTACACACCAAATGTACCTGCATGTTACTTCCTTACCTATACTCTTGAATTTACTCAGGCTAATCTGTGCATGGTCAACATAGCATGCCCCATTTATTGTCACCTCCAAAACATTGCAAACCTATTTCGGTTATCAGGAATGACTTCATACGGTACTTGATCTTCAACAATCTTTACTGATTCTTCCAAGGGAAACTGAAATCCCAGTTCTTCCACCTTCCATTACCATCTCAGTTGAAAATCCATTCTCTTTCCTCTATTATACCATATACTGGTATATATAGATTCTGTCTTACATCATTATAGTTTGTGTGCATATGTTTTGCTTCCCCAAACAGGGTGCTTCTTGAGAACATGAGCAATATTTAATATTTATGGTCAATGCACCTTGTATATAATAGAATATCTGTAAACATTGATTAACTGATCACTTTGCATTCATATTTTTCAAATCATGCTGGGAATGGCACACACTTTATGGAGACTACATTTCTATCCAAGTAAATACAATGTTTGGATAATTATGAACTGAAAACCAACAAGAGAACAGATACTCATCCCAAATGAAGAATTTAATTTTGAAAATAACAATATTTCCTTTCTCTTTTCAATGAATCTCAGCTGATTTTATATCCTGATATTTTTAGTGGTTAATGTATTCATTAGAAGTCTTCTCCCTATACTAAAACAAGTCCATAACTCTTATTAATTAGAGTATATTAACTAGAAATTCTATAGAGTTAATGAGAAATGAAAAAATGCTGTAAAGCCTATAAAGTATCAGAAAGATCCATTGCAAGGACTCAAAACACTTCTGCTGTTAGAAGATATTTCCTCAGACTAGAAGATACACATTTCTCAAGGATTACAAGGGAAGTTCTCTAAGAAATCCCACTGTTCTTTAACTCCCTGGTCAATGTGGAAATGTTTATGAATATAAATAATTGCATGAATGACTACTTATTGTTAAGTATATCCATATATATGTGTGTAATGTGTATGTTTATGTATATAAATGCATATACATATACATACACACGCATATATAACATACTGCAGATTTCTACATGAGGATAGACCACATGTATATCAGTCAGAGTCCTTATAACCTACCAATATCCACTGTATTTGATGCTATCTGTGCCTGCCATCAAGAATAATGTGAAAATGTTATCACTTGACATAGAAGATAAGTATAATGCTTTTCTTCAAAATTAGAACCAGAGGACTGCTGATTATGCAAAGTGATAGCCTCCAGTGCATTAGTCTCCACAGGAAAGTGTCTGTGTTTGGCCAAGTCTGTTAATTAAATGCTAAATAATAAAGATAGCATTAGGGACTAGAGCTGTGATTTCATAAACATAGAGATCTCTCAGGTAAAGAAACTCACTTGACTGATGCAGATCAGCACTTTGGTTGCTTTCAGCTTTCACTTGTAGAGAGTATTGTGGATAATTGAGGGTTTAAGGGACTTGTCCATGGTCAGATGGACGATGTCTATCAGAGGCATGACTTTGGATATGAGAAGGAAATTGTCAGAATTAGAAGGCCTGGTTTGGAGTGTTGCTTTCTCTCCTTTTTGCTAAATTGTCTAATGATTAAAAATAAGAACTAAATATACCCCTTGGAAGGGAGGGACTTAGCACACACTTAGTTGTCTGTGCATGTATGAAATTCTTGATGCAGCAGTTCTCAACCTGTGGGTCGCAACCCCTTTGGGAGTTGAACGGAGTCACCTAAGACCACTGGAAAACACACATTTCCAACGCTCTTAGGAACCAAGACACTGTTCCTCTATCCATCTCCAGGTGGGTCCGCCCACATGCAGATACGCCCACATATGAGTATTAAAGGGTCATGGCATTAGGAAGGTTGAGAACCACTGTTAGAGTGATGGTGAGTTCCTTAATGTTCAACATAATAAAATCACAGGACACAAAACAAAATAGTTTCTAGATTCATTCATTCTATAAGTACTTATTAAACATCTACTATATAAAAACTATACTAAATGCTAACGGAGATATAAAGACAAAACACCTTAACATAAAATGGAGTCCAATACTTTACTATTTAAGTAAAAACATATAGTAATAATAAAAATGTTAATCCTATTCTCTTGGAAAAAATTATGTCCTCCAAACATCGAATGATTTTAAATTACTGTGCACATCTCTAAGAGGTTAATATAACCAGTCAATTTTTGTGTGGGAGTGGGGAAGGAGAGAGAATTTGGAGAGATAAATCCATAGCTATTTGAAAAATAGCACCTAGATGGCCAGCACTGTGCTAAGCACAAGGAGTACAGGGTCCTGAGAAAGCAGGCTAGTCCAGTGGGAATAGCACTGGTTCTGTAATCAGAGGTTGGGTTCAAATCTCACCTCTGATGTGTATTTCCTATGTGACCTTAGGAAACTCACAGTCTCCTTGGGCCTGTCGAGATTGCACTAAAGTGCCTTTGAAGTTGCTTCCAACTGTGTGATTCAGTGCTTCCAAACCTTGAAGAACATACACCTAGTTGATGAAATAACACTAAGTAAATATTCAACTATATGATATAGACTTTTAGTAGTAGATGAGTTCAGAAAGAGAGTGTTTTTGATGTAGTGCTCAGAATTGGAGTAGATCAAGGAGGAAGGAGGCATTCAGAGAAGATTTGATGGGTAGGGTATTGAAATAGTTCTCAAAGATTGTCTAGGATGTGAAAAGGCAGAGAAGAGAAAAATAGGATTTTCAAAGTAGAAGAGACAGCAAAAGCAATGAAATGTCAAGTGTGTTGGCAATCATTAAGACAAAACAATGGGATAATTTAATTTTTCACTTAATCTTGGTTTGTCTTGCTCAATGTGTAGCTGAAAAGTGACTGAAATAGTATCAATTTTCATCAAGTTTCCAGGAGTTTTCATGGTGTTGGAAGAATATGTTACTTTCTTAGGAGAACAAAAAGACAGAGAATATTTTCATCTGTATGGATGGGAGGGTGTTTTACTTCTACTTTGTGTAACAAATCTTTCTAATTCATAATTTTGATCTTGTCACTCTGCTTCTCAGAAACTATCAGTGGCTTCTCACTGAGGACCAAATAAAATGTAGCCTGGCTTTCAAGACCATTCATAATCTAGCTTCATTTTACTTTTCTGTAATATTTCACAGTGTTCACAGGAATGTTCTCTGCATTCCAATCAAAGTAGAATGCTTACCATTGCTCCATGAATGTTTTCCAATAAATTTTCATGAAATATGGTTCATTAATTTATTCCTGCCTTCTGTAGCTATCGTGGCTTTTATACATTCTGCCTTTCCTTACCTGCAAGGGCATCCCTCCCATCTCCACTTGTTCATTCAAGGCCCAACTTCATTACCACCTCTTCCAAATAGTCTCTTTAGGTTTGCTCATTGCACATGATCCTTCCCTCTTCATGGTTCTCATAATTTTAACTTTTCCTATGTTCTTATAATGAATATTAATTTTTTGTAGGGAGCAGGTGAGGCAATTGGGGTTAAGTAACTTGTCCAAGGTAAAACATCTAGTAAGCATCAAGTGTCTGAGGCTAGATTTGAACTCAGGTTCTCCTGACTCCAGGGCATGTTTTCTATTCACTGAACCACCTAGCTGCCCCCTGAAGATTAAATTACAATTGTTTATATTCATACCTCTTTATGGTTTGAGGCCAGGAACTAGGTTTTGTTATGTTAAGATCTCCTTAGATTCTAGTATGTGCTGTACTTAATTGTATGTCCAACACTTAACAAATGTTTGTTAAATCAAAGTGAAGAAAAAATGAGAGGAAAAAACTGAAAAATGATCATTTCACTTTAGCTAGTTTAACCCAGGGATTGAAACTGACAGCCTGGGGCCCATAGCAAGTCAGATTCACTTGACCGATATTCTACTTGATACACTTACTCTATCCTTTCTCCTTCCAATTCTTATCAATTCAGCACTTCCGCAAGATTCCTTTCTGTTCACTTTCCCTCTTGCTTTTATCCCCTAGAGCATTCATGCTAGCAGCACACAGAGCTTTGGGAAATGCTCATTTTAAGAAAGAAGCTGCCTAAATGTGGCCTTGTCTATCATTTTATGAGTGCAATCAAAAGCATTATCTGGGAAACTGAGATTAGTCAGACCCATCTCTCCCTTTTGCTCATAACATCTTGCTGAATCTTTCTTGCTCCCACAGTATGAACACATTTCCTGTACTTTTATGGATTTTTGGCCTCTTCCTCTCTTAACTGAATCATTGCCCTTCATTAAGTCTCTGGCAAAGGTTAAAAAAAAAGATTCAGAGAGCGCTTGAAACTTATAACACAGAACCTAGCTCTACTTTATCTGAAGATAAGAGGTTAAAATTTCTCCAAGTGAGGAAAAAAAAAAACAAATCATAACATAAGCTTTTTATTTTCTGATATATGCTTTTTTTAAAAAAAGATTTAATCAAAATTTTGAAAATATATAAAAGGTTCCTTCAATTTAAGTGGGCTAATTTCTTCATTAAACATAAATGATTTCTTACATTATTTTTTTATATTGGTCATCCCTGTTTGTAGGATTCATCAGAATGTCAATTTAGGCTGTCTTAGGGGTCTAGTGTCAATCCTAATATTGTCCCCATATAAGCAAAAAGGATAAAAGATGCTTTACTTCAGTTGTAAAGATATGAGTCAAGTGCAGAGCAAGGAAATATGCTGATAATTCTGGTGTTGCTTCCTGTTCTGATTCTTACACTAGTTTCTGGTTGGTGAGCAATGACGTCCCATCGTTTCTTTTCTCAATCATGACAATATACTCAAAATGGTGCTGATGGAGCCCAGCTGTGGTGGAAGACTTCTTGGATTAGAGGAAGTTGAGGCCTGTTCTCTCCTCTCCTCTCCCTTTCCCCAGCATTTTTATAACTCCACTGGACTGCCAGATTGCTAGGTTACTATTTCAGTCCCACCTTTATGATTGAAATAAAGAAAATTTTAGTCATTAGTGATCAAAGGAACAGAGCCTACTGGTCACAAGCATTTCCTATGTCTCACCATGCCTTTAAATCTGCTCCAAACTCCAGAGTTTCCCTCTTATAATTCTTTCCACTCCATAGTATCTGTCCTCTCTCTTGTAAGGCATTTACTTAGCCATTGACTAACAAAACAAAGGCAATCTGGGTAGTGGAACAGTGGATGAAAGTATTAAACTGGAAGTCAAGATGACTTGAGTTCATATCCTAGACATTTACTGGCAAAGAGTCTGGTAAAGTTTCTTAATCCATTTTACCCTCAGTTTCCTCATCTGTAAAAGGGAGATAATAATAGCACCAATGTCATGACTTTGTTGAGAAGACTAAATGAGATAATATTCATGATTGTTTGTCAACCTTAATACATTATATAAATGCAGATGTTGTTGTTGTTGTTCTTATGGCAATTAGGTGGTACAGTAGATAGAGTGCCAGGCCTTAAATCAGTAAGACTCATCTTCCTGAGTTCAAATCTGGCCTCAGACACTTATTAGCTATGTGACCCCAGGCAAGCGTTAGCCCTGTCTCAGTTTCCTCATCTACAAAATGAGCTGGAGATGAAAATGGCAAACCGCTGCAGTATATTTGCTAAGAAAACCTCAAATGGGCTCACAAAGAGATATGACTGAAACAACTGAGTAACAACAACTTATTATTATTTTTTCCTTCTTTCCTTCCTTCCTTTGTTCCTTTTTTCCTTCTTTCCTTCTTTCTTTCTTTCCTACTGGGCTTCCTTCCTTCTTTCTTTCTTTTCTTCCAACAGAGAGCCAACTACATATAAAGGTGCTGTGCAGTACTCTTTGAAGAGTAGAAATGAGTTGCTACTCTGTGCCACCCTCTGGAATTTGTAATCCAATAGGGGAAAAAAGGCAAAGCTATTATACAGAGCTATAAGAAGAAAGGCCCTATGGTGGAGTATAAAGAATATAACTACCGCGATCACAAGACCTGGGTTTAAAGCCCAGTTTTTCTACTTATGCAGTAGACCTATGTGACTTTGCACAAGTCACTTTGCCTCTGAGTCTGTTTTCTGAGCAATAAAATCAAAGTACTGGGATATATGATTTCTAAGGTCCCATCTAGCCCTAAATACCACAGGAGCAAATATGGAGGCCACTGTCTGCTTTTCATCAGCATCTGGTAAAGGGACAGAGAAATATAATCTTTTCAGTGGGAAGTAGAAGGACAAAGGAAACTTTAAAACATCATTTCAGATACCCATTGCAAAGAAAGCAGTGGTGGCCTATGATGTTAATGCTTTGTATAATGAATAAGTAAGCATGCTGCAAGGGAAAACTTACCAAAGCCAGAAGACCTGTGTCCAAATCCTACCTCTGTCATGACCTATAGAATATTGGGTAAGTCACTTAACCTCCTTGGCCCAGCTAAGTTGAACTCATCTTTAGCTCAGTTTTCTTATTTGTAATATGAGACAGCTGGACTGGATAGCTTCTAAACTCCCTTTCAATTCTAAATGTATGACCTATGACATTCATGTGGCATCTAGGTGGCACAGAAGATAGAGCTCCAGGTCTGGAGTTAGGAGATTCATTTTCCTGAGGTCAAATCTGTCCTCTGACACTTACTAGCTGTGTGACCCTGAGCAAGTCACTTCACCCTGTTTGCCCATTTACGTCATCTGTAAAATGAGCTGGAGAAGGAAATGGCAGCCCACTACAATATCTTTGCCAAGAAAACCCCAAACGAGGGTGCAAAGAGTTAGGACTAATTGACAAAAGAGCAGCAACATCATCACAAATGAGGGTTGGACTCTAATGCCCAGAAAGTGTCTTTTTGCTTTAACATCCTAGAGTGTTATCATTAGTCCGACTGATAATAGCCCTCTGAATAGTGTTTCTCTGTGTTCTTGTGACATGGCAGGTCCAATGTCCTTGATCAGACTGCAAACCTGGTCTTCAGCAGAGCTGATATCCTTAGGAATTTTGAAATGCATCCCATGAAATTATTCAGTGGTGGATGAGCTCTGCATTGTAGGATAGTTTGGTGATAATAGAGTTGGCAGACAAGTAGGGAGTATGAAAAGATGCCATTTCAAAATAGCTG
The DNA here is from genome assembly GCA_028627135.1 of Pseudochirops cupreus. Taxonomy (NCBI): domain Eukaryota; kingdom Metazoa; phylum Chordata; class Mammalia; order Diprotodontia; family Pseudocheiridae; genus Pseudochirops; species Pseudochirops cupreus. The sequence continues at coordinate 75,966,362 of CM053583.1, read as the reverse complement.
AACAAACCGAGGTTAATTTACAAGATGCTAAAAATGTTTACCAGGCAACTTATCTCTTTAAAA
>CM053583.1:75939312-75955796 GCA_028627135.1 Pseudochirops cupreus | reverse complement strand
TATATATATATATATATATATATATATATATGTATACGAAGAACAAACAGTAAGTAGTAACCTGGCACATAGTAAGTGCTTAACGATCATATATTAGCTTGATTTGGATTAGGAATGATTTCTTCCTTGTATTTCTTATGGCACTTTGACCATATCCTCTGCACTTATCAGTTTCTACCCTGTATCACCCTCAGTGGTATACATATCTTAAACCTCCCTAAATAGATTATAAACTTCTGAATAACAAAGCCTATTGTTTTTCTCCTTTGTTACATATGCTAAACTGAATTGAACACATATTAAGGGTCCATTATGCATAGGAGATTATGTTGGACACTGTGTATCAAAAAAATTAACAAGAAGTCCCTACTTTCAAGGCTTACAGATCCCTAGGGAAATAAAACATACAAGTAAAGGAATATAATATATGGGTTTTCTTGACAAAATGATCCAGAAAAATAAAATGAGAGAGGAAAGGACACTTTTAGCCAAAGGAACAGGGGAGGTCTTATGAAGGAAATGACAGCGGAATTGAACCTTGAAATATGGTGGGAATTTTAATAGGTACTGTGTACATTCTAGGCATAGAGCCTACACAAATGCTCTGAGGTAGAAGGACAGTAGCTCAATTTTCCTGGAGTAGAGAGCACATGAAGGAGAGTAGAATGAAACAAGAGGAGAAAGCTAAATTTGAGGCAGATTGTGAAGAGCCTTAGTGCCAGCCTTTGTGGCTGTGTGAGTGATAAGAAAGTGGCAGGTGGAAAATAAATGTGGAAACAGAAATGATAGAACTTGGTAAGTGAAGGATGAGGGAGAAGATGACTTCAAAGTTTTTAAAAGGCAGGGCAAGTTGAAGGGAATAAAGGAGTTTTAAAGAAAAGATGATCTGTTTTGGGGAGAGGAAGGATATTAAATGACTTTGTAGTGAATTCAGACACCAGAGTTTCCTGACTTTCCAACAACAGTTGGCAGCTCTGGCCTAGGGAAGGGGAAGGAACGAAGGACACAAGTATCAATTTTGTGTCTTCTGTATGCCAGGTACTGGGCTAAGTGCCTTGCAAATATCTCATTTTGTCATCGCAACAACCCTGGGAGCTAGTTACTATTATCATCCTCATTTTTCATATTTGAAGAAACTGAGACAGAGAGAGGTTGAATGATTTTTCTAGAGCCACTCAGTTTGGACGTATTTGGGACTGGATTTAAACTCCAGTCATCCTGACTCCAGACCGAGTGCTCAATCCCCACACCACCAGTCATCTAAAGGAGGGTGGTGGCAATAAGAGGCGGGGAGTTAGGGACACAAGAATACCAGGAAGGCAGGGAGCCAAAAGACCCAAGCGTAGAAGATAGTGAATTGTTGAAATGGCTCCAAAAATCAGAAAGTGAAAGGAGAGTACCGATGCCATAGGAGTCAACCCATCTCCCCCAACAGAGTAGAAGAACAAAGAGTACTCAATAAGCAGTATAACATGGTGGATGATAAAGCATGGCCTTGGACGGCTGAAGACCCAGCTTTGACTCTAAACTCTGCACTATTATTCCTACTGCAAACTTACGTTTCTATAGCATTTTAAGGTTTGCATATGCCTTGTGTACATTATTTCCTTTGATGCTCCTAACTACCCAGTGTTATGATAATAATAACTCTCATTTTATGGGGAGGGGGGGTCACCTTCACATTATAGATACCGAAATTGAGGCTCAGAGATTTCTCTAGCATCACTAAACTAGTAAGACTCTGAGGTAAGATGCAGAACCTGGGATTTCCTGCCTCCAAACCTAGCACTCCAAACCACTATGCATACTGACTCTGTGTTCCTAAATCTGCCCAGTAAAGACTTCAGTTTCATCATCTACAAAACAAAGGAGACAATGTTAGATTTGGCTATTGCTATGATCCTTTCTAGTTAAAACATACTAAAAAGGAGGTAATATGGTATGCAAGGGAACAGAAGCAGGAAAAGTAAGACTGTGTCAGAAATAGGAGGACAAGATATTGTGGGGTTCTTAACTTTTTGTGTGTATCATGGAACCCTTTAGAAGTCTAATGAAGCTTATGAAGCACTTCTCACAACAATGTTCTTGGATATTTTTTTCTTTTTTTCATTCATAATTGAAGGAAATTCTACATTTCACTTAAAAGTTAGGGAAAGTAAAATGTATTTTTCCTGATTCATTTTTGTGGAACCTCTGAAGTCTATCCATGGACCCCAGGTCAAGAACCCTTGAGATACTGATATGAGAGAAATTTTGTATGTTGGAGATGAGGCAACTAGATGGCTCAGTGGATAGAGCACTGAAACTGCAATCAGGAAGACCTGAGTTCAAATCCAGCCTCAGGCACTTATTAGCTGTATGATCCTGGGCAAGTCTCTTAACCTCTATTTGCCTTGTTGTTGTTGTTTTCTTAATCTGCTAGAGCAGGAAATGGCAAACCAAGTACCTTTCATGTACCTTTACCAAGAAAAACCTGTAAGGAGTCATAAAGAGTCTGATACAGCTGAACAACAACAAAAACCCTTGGAGATGAACCAAAAGTGAACAAGAACATCTCTGTGTGTGGTCACAGCTTAATGGAAATGATAACGTAGAATAACAAAATGGATAGATACCATGGGGAATAATGGTGAGATTTGGAATCATTTGACCAAGGTTCAATTCCTTTATTCAGCCAGTTACTACTTATATAAACTTGGGCAAGTCATTTGACCTCTGTGGCCTCAGTTTCCTCAATTGTAAAAAGGAGTAGGATAAAATTACCTTTATGATAACTTCTAACTTTAAATCAGTGGCCTGTGGAGAAGAGGTACAGGATGTAAAGGCTGAGAATGTTCATGAACTATGTCTTAGAAATGACATCAACATTAATACTGAAGTCTCAGAATAGAAATCTGTTCTACCTAGATAACATGTTTCTATTTACCTAAGACTCTTATTGTGTTAACAACAACAACAAAAAAAAATGGTAGAAATTTAAGGAATCCTGGTAGGCCACTAAGGGATGTACTTTTGAGCAAGTATACCTTTCCTTAAATCACACTATTCATAGGACTATCTGTTTTCCATGTATTTAGCATTGGTTCTTCTTCAGAATGAGTTTAGGGAAGTTATTTATTTTTAATTCCTCATATTGATAACAGAAAATGATAAGCTTGTGGGAGAGGTGTGAAGGAAGTGGGCAGAGTTGGGCTAATTCCATAAGGCCAACCATTTAAGTTCCTCAAGGTGCTAGGCGGTTGCAGAGAATTTCCAGATATAGTAAACCTGGGCAATGGAGAGAGATAAAGAAACAAGACAAGTTTTCTCATGATCACTACTGAGTTTGAGTTGTGAGGCAATATGGCATAATGGAAAAGATGTTTTGTCTTAAAGTAAGGAGATCTAATTCCTGGTTTGTTACTTTTTAGCTGTGTGATATTAGACAAGGCACTTAACCTCTCCAAGCCTCCATCTCTTTGTCTGTAAAGTAAGAATAATATTTTTCCAATGTACAAGCAGGGATATAAATAAAACATTGTAAACTATAAAAGGTCAAACAAATGTGAGCAAATGAGCAAGGAAGTTCATTGAGTTGAGGAATAACAGGACAGTTAAGATTAAGTTGAGCAGAGAATACTGTAGCTAAGTATATGTCATGTGCTCTGAGATTTTCCAAAAATTAAAAGAAGATACATGCAAAAACAGATGAATGAAGATGATCTGGGGTAATTAGAACCAGCTCTGCCTCTTAAACTTTTCCACTGTTTGTCTGAGGAAACTTTAAACAAGTACAGTTGTCTAGAATTGCTGAAATTAATGACTTTTTATTACTGACAGACAGACTGGGAGAAAAATTAGGAAGTAACACCAGCAAGAAATCTCATGAAATTTAATTAAACAAAGTGTTTTTTAATCTAACCTTACTATTTACATTTCTTAAAATAGTTCAAAGAATTTAGGTTTATGCCTTTTGGGGCTGGCAGGGACCTCTACTGTGTACTCAAGTAACTGACATCACCAATTCATCATTCATAATTCATCATGCCTATTTACATAAGAGAGGATGCAGAAGGTTGGAACATCATTTTGCTTAACTGTCAGGAATTATGTTAAGAGTCATTGCATGATTTTTCATGTATCAGCTGTTGGTCTTCACATCATTCCACCATTATAATATTTCATCCAGAAGAGATCAAATATCAGAACAGCAATCTATTAGCTACTCACATATATTAAGTTCCTACAGTGGGCTAGACTTTGTGCTTAAGTGTTAGGCGCAGTGGTTCTCAACCTTCCTAATGCCATGACCTTTTAATACAGTTCCTCATGTTGTGGTGACCCCCACCCATAAAATTATTTTCGTTGCTACTTCATAACTGTAATTTTGCTACTGTTATGAATCATAATGTAAATATCTGATATGCAGGATGTATTTTCATTGTTACAAATTGAACATAACCCACAGGTTGAGAAGCACTGTACAGTTAGGAGTACAATTACTAAGAAACTAGCATCAAAGGGTATGTATTCTTACAGGGTTTCACAAGGTTTTTCTGTCAATCCTTAATGTCAGCAAACCTAAGGCTAATAAAATATATTTGAAGTTAAAGGAGATCTTATTCAATACCCTGGCAGCCATCAAGTGAAGCCATTAGTCCACTTTACATGGATATTTATGGAACTGAACTTCAATCTTTACTTTCTCCTGAATTCAGCAGTGACTCATAAAAGGAAGCTTTAAGTATAATGAAAGCGATTAAAACAACAAGCAATTATACCCTAAAAAAGAAAAAAAAATTGCTTATTTTTTTAAAAAGCAGATTAATCGTAGCCATGTTCTTAGGAAAATAAGGTATGTTCTTTTATATGTCTCTTGCTAACTCCGCTATATCGATCAAATATTTACTGAGACATTGTCCTCTTTTCACAGAGAATTTTTTCACTAGTATTTTTCACCATGGGTGCATTTTATGCTACAAATTATATACACACAAATTCTATACTATAAGTTGCTCTTATTTCTTTCGTTAACAAAGCCCATGCTTGAATTTCTAATAAAGAGTTTCATAGAGAAAAAAGACCAAATGTCTTACCACTGCTGTTATTTATAGTTGATGTCTAAAATATTGGTGAGAGACTTTTTTTCTTTCTAATAAAGGCCACAGATGCTGAATAAAAGCCAATCAAGGAACCAATAAGTAACAAACCATTGTAATGCTAATGCATTGTTGTTGTCTCATAAAATACAAAATGTCTCACTTATCTGTTTTAAAATTTAAAACAAAACCCATAGAACCATTCAATAAATCCAACATAAATTACATTAATTTTATAATTGTCATTTAAAGAGAGAGATAGGAAAGGGAGACAAGGAAGAAGAAATGAAAAAAGGATTAAAAGATTACAATCGATATTTTGAAAAATCTATGATCGCATCAATGTGGGCACTCCTTTCAATATTATATGCTGCCATGCATCCATGCAACCTCACCCTATGGAGTTTTTGCCCAATCCAACAAACATTTATTAGGTGCCTGCTGTTCACAAGGCCCTGAGCTAGGCACAACAGATGTAGAAACAGAATCAAAAATAGTCTCTGTCCTCCAGGAGGGATCATCCTAGCCTTTGGATAGATCATTTCTATTTGATAAGGACTTTGACCCACAAAGTCCAATGCTAAGGGAGGATGGCCCTGTCCCTGGATTATTGTCAATAACTAATACAGAAACTTTCACCCAATTGGCATAGCCATTGAAAACAAGGATCACCTGAACATGATATTGATGCATTAGAAGAGACCTAGGTGCTAGGCATGTATAAGAATCTTCCATTAAATATTTCTTGATCTTTTGAGCGCTATTACGTGGTGATAGAACCAGTATCCACCATGTTTTTGTTTTTCCCTTCTGTATGTCAGGCCAAGTTTTCCCTGGAAGTTGACAAAGGCAGGTCTTGACCAGCTCGGGGTTGGCAAAGCTCAATATGGGTTTCCCTTGATGTAGATCCTTGGCCTAGCACCTTGAGGAACTTAAATGGTTGGCCTTATGGAATTAGCCCAACTCTGCCCACTTCCTTCACACCTCTCCCACAAGCTTATCATTTTCTATTATCAATATGAGGAATTAAAAATAAATAACTTCCTTAAACTCATTCGGAAGAAGAACCAATGCTAAATACATGGAAAACAGTCCTATGAATAGTATGATTTAAGGAAAGGTATACTTGCTCAAAAGTACATCCCTTAGTGGCCTACCAGGATCCCTGAAATTTCTACCATTTTTTTGTTGTTGTTGTTGTTAATACAATAAGAGTCTTAGGTAAATAGAAACATGTTATCTAGGTAGAACAGATTTCAATTCTGAGATTTCAGTATTAATGTTGATGTCATTTCTAAGACACAGTTCATGAACATTATCAGCCTCTACAACCTGTACCTCTTCTCCACAGGCCACTGATTTAAAGTTAGAAGTTATCATAAAGGTAATTTTATCCTACTCCTTTTTACAATTGAGGAAACTGAGGCCACAGAGGTCAAATGATTTGCCCAAGTTTATATAAGTAGTAACTGGCTGAATAAAGGAATTGAACCTTGGGAATCTCTACAAACTATACCCTATAACTAAGATGAATTTTCATATAGAGGCAAAATGTGGGGGAGGGGGAAGCATCTACCTGTTTATATACTTATTAAATATCCTAGCTAAGTTAAGACTAATTAAACTTCTTCAAAAAAAAAACTGCTTAATGGCCTTACTTCATGGCCAACATCAAATCTAAATTAACAGAGTGCTGGCCAGAATTGGACCTACTCCTATCATATGCAAATAAAAGAAACTTGTTATAAAGTTCAGAAGAATTCTTCATTTTCTCCTCATTATATCACATGTTGCAAACCAACATTGCAAAAAGCTTCCAGAGTGTTTTGAAGGTAATAGTTGTGGGTAAGCATAGAGTATAGTTAGGTGTTCCCACAAGAATAAGGTCCAAAAGGAACATTCCTACAGAGTGCCAGTACTCCTGACCCATACTCTAGGCATATCTATCATTACAGTAAAGAAGAACTCCATTCTCAAACAAGACCATGTGGTTCCCCCATTGTTCTTTCTCTTGTTTTCCCAGGGAAAAGAAAAGAACGTGTCATTTATTATTTCTTAATGACCAATGTTGGGGAGAGGCAAAAAGATATTAATCCAGAAGGTCTCTATTGACTGTAATTAACAGTCGTATGGAGTCAACATTCAAAGAGAGAAGAAGGATATTTGGCAGGTGCCTATTGCACACTGTATGGTAGGAACTGGATCTGTGATTTCAGTGGTATGAGGAATTTTGAATTGCAGAAACTCTTTCAAAATAGAGTGACATTGTCTCTAAGATTTAATCTTAGAACTAGAACTCTGAGAGGTTAAATTATTGCCTCGGATCATGCAGCTAATATGTGTCAGAGGCAACACTCTAGTGTAGGTCTTCCAGGTTCTGACCATCACCTTGCCTCTCATATCACTATATGCTTGCCTAGCAATACTCTAATGAGATCATGATCATCTGTTTGATCTCTCAACATGGCATCGTGAGATTTTGTGTTATTCCATGACCATATGTTGTCCTGCTAACCTTTGCTGACCCCACCAAATATGTGGCACTGGAAACAAATAGTTTTTAGCACTACTAGAAAACCTTCACAGTTACTCTCTCTTAGACATCCATCAACACCTCCTAAACCAGGGGTGGAGAACCTGCAACCTTGGGGCCGCATGTGGCCCTCTAGATCCTCAAGTCCTGCCATTTGATTGAATCCAAACTTTACTGGACAGATCCCCTTAATAAAAGGATTTGTTCTATAAAACTTGGACTTAGTTAAAAGGCCAAACCAAGGACCCAAACTGATTCAGGAGTTCTTTTGGCTTTAATGTTGTTGTTTTTTTTCTTCCCTCAGACCTTAATTTCCCTAACTTCTGAGCTGAATAAAAAGAGAGTTTTATTTCTTTCTTTATCCTTTCACCTCTCAAGTTGCTGGTTGTGGTCTTTCACCTTGCCATTGCCAATTAAATTGACTGGAACGAGGAGAGAAGGATCTTTGAATAAACAGATATATTAAAATTGGCAACATTGCCACTAACTTTTATTGTGTATCTACTAGATACATACCAATGCACACAGGGCCATCTTTGGGGTACTATGTGAAGGTAAGAAAATTGTAAGTGCCCACTGGCAGAATATGCAACTCTTCAGTGTCCAATCCATTCCAGCCTAACAAGCATTTTTTTTTTAAGTACCCGGTATAGTATAGAGTTGTTACTAGGGCAACAAGACTTTGAGTTTAACCAGGTACCTCCTCCTAAGCTCCCAAACCAAGCGTTGCTCTCAGAGAAGAGTAAAAAATAATATAAAAAAGAAAACTTCTTCCAACCCACATCTAAAAAGTAACAGACATGCTCTGAAGAGTAATTTCAAATATTGTTAGCTAGATAGAAGTGGGACTTATGGTCCAGGATGACTAAACATGGAAGCACAAAATAATAGAAGTGATGAAACACCTTGAAAAGATAGATAGCCCTAACAAAAAGAGAACAAGAGGAACAGCGAATCAAGCCTCAAAAAACAAACTTGACATCACAGAATCATCTCTTTGAATTGTGTCAAGAACTGCCCTAAATTGGCCTCATTCATCACTTAACAACACAGAAATAAATCATGAAAAAATCAATCTCTCTTCGAAAGGGTTGCTGATTGTCTTAAGACAGCATGAGCCTGTCTGTTGTTTCACTCGGGAGCCTATTTACTATGAGCCCATGTTTCCCATTACCTAATAACTGGCATTCTGTTGCTGTCCACATTACCACTCCCTCTCAGCCAAGTTGGACATCTTTCTGCCACACATCTCTATTTTCATAATTCAGCTGCAAGTGGGAGAGCACAGTTTTTATTAATCATCTTGGAATGGCAGTTGATGCTAATAAAGCTATTAAAAAGGTAGGCAGCCCTATAACATCTAGATAAGCACATGATTAGCAGTGTTATCAGAAATCACTGAAAAGTTTAGAGTACTTTATACATAGTACATGTGTATATTCATATTACATTTATGATGTTTCAGATTGTAAGTACTTTCCATCTACCATGTTTAATAGATTGAAAATTCTACTTTTTAGTACCTTTGATTTAGAAGGCTCAAGATAAAACACATCTAAGAGAATAATAGTTAACTATAATTTCTTTCTCCTCCCAAATCTCTGTTATCAAATACAAGAACAATTTTAGCAGAAACTGAACTAGAATTGCAGGATAAGAAATGTGTCATTATTCTCTCCACAATACATGTGCATCCTATCAAATTCCATCTTTGTTCAGAATATCCCTTTGCTTGCTATGAAAGATTCCCTATCGGGATGTTTGTCTTCTCTCTCTAATAAATGACAAAGAAATAGAATGCATGCAGGGATCACTTGGAAAGAAATACTAGGAGATTGAATTTCTATGCAATGTTATTATTCTTGAAAGCCACTATTTTCTGATCCACAAGGACTTAACATTTTTCCCCCTGTAGCCAGGGAAGGATTATTGGTGACAAACAGAACCTCTCCTTTTCAAAATATTTACTCTTTAATTCAAGGTTTCTTTAAAAAAAAAACCTTTCAGATTTAGAACTTAGCGCTAAAAGAATGAGAATTAGAGCAGCTGCCGTGTTTAAATGTAATTACACTTCAATTTGCATAGGATTAGAGAAACTAGAAGGATAGGGAAATATTCAGTTCTACTATTACAAGTTATTGCGTTTTCTAGACACTTTTTTTTCTGACATAGGGTCAGGAGTCAGGGTCAGTCAGATACTGGGGATTTTTTGTAAATAAACAAAGAAAATCTTAAAATGTTGCCAAGTGTGGGAAGAGAATCCTTAAAAGAATGGAAAACATTGAGAGCTTAAAAGGATTTACCGAAAAAGGATCTCACTCTGGATGTATTTCTCTAAAAATGGAACGGGTGGTACTCTACAAATTAAATTAGATTCTTTTTCAGGAACCCTCACCAGTCACTTTTAAAAGCAGTGAGATTAAATACTAAATTAGGTTATACTACATGTTTTCTACCATCCTATGTTCTGAGGGCAAATGTTCATCATTCTGTAAACACCATTAGTTGCCTCATTAGGATAAAAAACCCAGATGTTTGGGTTTCTAAATCACTCTTAACTCTGCATGTGGATCAGTTTTTAGTAAAGCAACTATGTCCATGGAATTGGAGGTTCAGAATGTACAATAATTGTTTATTAATGCAAAATAAGGAGTCATATGCATTCTCTATGGAATTTTAATTTCTCACTTCAAGCTAAGATAATGTTCAGGAACTTTGTAATAATATAGATATGTTATGAACAATTTTTGTGTGGATTCATATCTCACCGGATGGTAAATCACCTTTCTGGTCCATTTTTCCCCTTCTTAGTTATTAAATGAGAACTTCTGATGTTAGTCATGGTGGCAACTACATACCTAGACCAAATTAATAGGCACAGAGAAAAGACAATACTGAATCAGTAAGACATTTATTCAGGACATAAATATAAAATAAGGGAACAGCAATCATTTTTCATATTCTCAGCAAGTGCTTTTTCTATTTCTCTTACTCCTATAGTAGTTTGGGTCTAGAATCCCTCCAAATCCTTGTGATTTCAAGTGGAAATGTTTGGACAAAGTCTATCTCTAGCTAAAATTAGAGCTGCCCTACCCTTTCCAAAAATCTGTCCAATCAACAGCAAGATAGAAAATCTACTCCTTGCTCTTCTCTAGTAAAAGCTTGGGATATGGGCAATCATTCTGGAAATGTAGACATTCCCTTATTGGATTTAAACTTTACCCCCTTACCTATAAAATAACAACAATAGCATTAAAACATGAATAATGATGGTGATGGCTTTTGATGACAATAACAGTAATAATACAAGCTTTGTAAATTTTACCAGATGTACATATGCAGGCATTGGCCATAAATAAATATCCTTTCTGTTAACATGGCTTAGGGGGCAGCTAGGTGGCACAGTGTGTAGAGCACAGGCCTTGGAGTCAGGAGGACTCAAAACAGGCCTCAAACACTTAATGCTTACTAGTTGTGTGACGTTGGGCAACTCACTTAACCCCAATTGCCCTGCCTTCCGCCCTCCATAAAGAAAGCAAAAAACAAATAAAAAACATAGCTTAGTCGCGTATTATCTCCAATTTATTTTACACACATGTCTATCTATCTGTCTATTTGTCTATATGTTCCTTGCACATAGTTCTTTGCATATATTATCTCTCATTTAACCGAGAGTTCTTTGAGGGCAGGATCTGGCATTTGCCTTTTTTCCATCCTCAGTAGTTACCACTGTATCTGACACAGAGTAGGCACTTAACATTTATTGACTGTCTGCTACATAAGCTAGTCAACAACACCTTCAGGTAGTTTTTAGTCTGACTTGATTCAAACATTACTCCCCACTTACCTAGAATCAATAAATTTTCCATAGCTCATCTCTCCACTCCACATACTCAGGAACCTTTTTTTCCTCCATATTCTCAAGAATATCATATAATTTTACTTCAAACCAGAACTTTGTAGTATGTAATTTGGGCTCAGAAATCCTGGGAAATGTCCTTTCCCAATGAAGGATTCCTGTTACACTTAAGTGGGGCACATGAGAATATAGCAATATCCCATCTGCTCTTCTTTGTTCTCCTAGTATAGATGACTGCCTAAAAATTAGCATCAGTCCAATTATTGCCTACTTTTTCATTGTCTGATATGAACAGTTGGATATGTGTTGGTTGACAACTCAATTATCCAATGACAGGAAGAATATATATGCTGGGGGATTAGAAAATGCTCCTCCTCCTTTCAGTCCCTTGGATGTAGGATGCCATAACTCAAGCACATCAAAATCAGCTGGATGCTTTTTTGTTTCCTTTCTACTTAGGGTTTCAATTAGTGTAAGTCATGCTTTCTAGTCTATGGGCTCTTTTCTGAGACTGGGAAAAGAGAATCAAAGTACGAATTTAATTGTTGTTTGCTATTCAATTCAGTCATGTCCAACTCTTCCTGACCCCCCCATTTGGGATTTTCTTGGCAAAGTTACTGGAATGATTTCCTTCTCCAGTTAATTTGACAGATGAGGAACTGAGGCAAACAGGGTTAATTGACTTGGTTAGAGTCACATAGCTATTAAGTGTCTTAAGCTGAATTTGATCTCAAGCCTTCTTGATTCCAGGTCTGGTGGTCTACCCACTATACCATCTAGCTGGCTAAGAATTGAATATTTATGTATGTTCTCCATTTTTTATTGTCAGTGTTCTATCCATCTTAGGGAAGAGTACTTTTCTATTCTTCTTCAGTTCAAAAAGATGAACCCTGGCAACATCCTAATGCAGTATCTGTGAATGTTCCATCATTCCAGAAGCACTAACAAAAACTCAAATATTTGGATTCTTATATAGTGTTTTACAATTGTTTCATATAAGCTAAGTAAGAAAGAAGATGGGGCCCATTCATTAAATGAGGCAGTACAACCCCAACAGCCCACTCTAGTTACATATCTATGAATCAATATATTCTAGCCTTATTAGGGAAATGTATTTCTTCACAATGGTTGCTTTAGTCATTTAATAAAAAAGGAAAATGTCATGAATTAGAAATCATTGACAAAAATATTTAGCAATCCAGATACATCTAGCCCTTGAAAGTGAGCATATTTTTAAGTCTTATAACTGAGGTTGGGGGCATAAAATTCATAATTAAATGTACTTTTAAAAACTCAAATGAAGAGGAAAATGAAATTCCTGAATTTCTTGTTTTACTAGACCTCTGGCATTTCAATAAAGTTTCTCTAATACAGATGACTGCCAAGTATAAATTATGGAGATATAATTTTCCATCTCAAATGCATAACAATAATTTTCTCACTGACTGCAGTGAGGAAAAAAATAAGAAAATTGAAATTAATTGGATTCAAAGAGTAATAGCCTCATTTTGGTGGTATATATTTATAGTATGTACTTTTTATATGGTTATGAGTTTAGAATTTATCCATAAACATAGTTATACTTAGTATAAAATATATAATCCTTTTAAAGAAAAAAGAAAACCTACCAGGATTTATTTCATAAGAAACATTTTACATTATTGATGCTCATGAAGAAATGCTAATAATATATTCTGGTCACTTGAAATATAATCTAAAACTGTTATTTTAAATAGAATACTAAATTATAAATCCTATGATAACTACTATCTATAAGAATTACTGGCAAGAACGAATAAGGACTAAGGATCTTGAATCTAAAAAGTATGGACAGCAGGATTCCTATAATTTGACAGTGACCTGCATAGAGTGAATGATGTTTGTTCTATGCCATCTCCAAGGAGATGTTATGTGTGATCAAAGTAAAACTTGGTGCCTCTCCTAGAATACAGAGTAAAGGGAAATGTTTCAGCACTCACCAGGTTACCAGATTGAATGAAACATTTCTTAAAATACAGAAGGGCTTCAATGTAAAACCAACAAAAGTATAATCAGAAAGCAGAAAGAAATCCAGACTTTTGTCAGGAGTCTGAAGGGTAGGAGAAAGATCATTAAATACATGGAGCTAAGTAAAAAATATCAGGCATTTTCTAGCAAGCTGGACTTCCTGAGAGGGAAGCAATTCTTGTCCTCCCAGGAATAGTCAAATGGTTTGACATGGGCTATCAAGTGAAAGTTCATACAGTAAAGGTCAAGTGAAGAAGAGGTAAGTACTGTGGTTGAAGATTCCATGGTAAAGAATACTTACACAGCTATTTATTGACTCAACCTTAATTGAAGAGAGCTTTGATGCCATCCTGGGGCATATATCTTGAAAGTGATAGTGGCCAGAGGCTTTCCCAAGATTTTATTAAACCTGATGTAAGTGACCCACTTCTGATGATTCACGGAGATAAAAATCATACTGCCAAAAGGAATCTAAAGCACATTGCTAGAGGTAAAGGTTTTGAAGTCTTGCATAAGAAACAGAAGAACTTAGAGATAGGGATGGTATTTCTATCCATGCTGCCCAAAATATCAGAGGTTATGGTATCATAGATTTTAGAGTTGGAATGGACTTTAGAGGCCACCAAATTACAATTTCCTTGCCATTGGTGAAATGTCAAGTTGAAAGGAGTCCCCAGTGGAGTGTTCAGAGATCAATGCTTGACACTCAACCATTTAACATAGTTTATCAGTGACTTGGCTCAAGATGTAGATGTCATTTATGAAATTAACTAATGGCACAAAGCTATTATGATAACTAATTCACTATACAGAAAGATAAAATCTGAAAAAGTCACAAAAGGACAAAATGGTAAACTCGATCTATTAAGGTACAATTCTTTGGGGATAACTATAAAGTCTGAAACTTAGGTTCAAAAATTAACCTCCCCAGTGCAGGAGGCAGGAGGCAGGGATAGGTAACTATTTATATTTTTTTAAAGTGGGGGTTTTATATAATTGCAAACTAAATATAAGTTGTATGATAGGGCAGCCAAAAAGTTAATTCTGTTTCAGAATTTGATAAAAGCTAACATACTGTCAGAACCAGGAACATGGTAGTGTGATTGTGTTCTTTCTTGCTGAGACCATTTCTAGAATATTTGCTCAATACCTTATATATGCAAGGATATATAAGCTGAACACTGTTCAGAACATGGCAGCTAGATTCTTGAATTTGTATCATATAAGAACTGGTTTAAAAATAAAACCTGTTCGATGTTTAGACTAGAGAAGAAGAGACAGAGGGAGCCAATAATAGTTGCCTCCCAGTAATTGAAGGTACCTGACATTAATGATGATGATGATGATAATAATTTGATAGCAATCTAAAGTTTGAACTTTTTTGCTATCATTATATTATTTTCTCATCATAACAACCCTAGAAATAAGTGCTATTAATTCCCCCATTTTATAGATGAAGACAGTAAACAAGTGTCTGAGGCTAAATTTGAACTTGGGCCTTCGTGACTTCATGGCCATTTCTCTATCCACTGTACTAACTATACAGATTAAATTTGTTCTAATTGGTTAAAGAGATCAGAACTATTTTTAAAAAGGGGGGGAGAAATTCAAAGAAGTAGAGTGGTCTAGAGTAATAACAAAACAAAACAACCTTTTGACCAAGTTATCTAAAACTAGGGTGGGGTGATTTTGGATACTATTTCACGAGAGGTTTTCTAGTAAAGGCTAGACAAGTGTTGGGTGTGTTGTAGAGAGGATGCTCATGAGGGTATTTTGCCTAGAAGGCCTCTGAGATCTGTTTCAAATATTAGATTCAGCAATATCTAATAGTAAAAATGTATTCCTATACAAAAATCTTATAGAACTGGAAGCATCTTTCCCCATGGAAAGAGTGAATATTGATAGCAATGAAATCATGGATGACTCATAGTATCAATATATATTTGACAAAAAAAGAAAACACCTGGAATAAGCTGAGAACAAACTTTCTAATAAAGATTTGTATGCAAGCAATAAATTGAATCATCATGATAAAATATTAAGACTTTGTGTTTCTCTAAAAGTTTTCATTACATTCTCATGTCCTTCAGTTTCAGAGAGATTTTGTTTTGTTTCCTTTTGAGATATGATTAGAAGGAATATGTGTAGAATAAAATACATGTAGAATAAAAAAAAATTAAAATCTTATTTGCTTTCATTGAATCTGAACCTGAAATTATTTGCTTTCATTGAATCAATTTTCAAATGACCAACTCATAATATTTGGTTATTTTGATAAGAGTTAGCAATGAAAATTTATTTTTAGAGATTCTGCAATAATATATTTTTATTACTTTTGACTGATCTTCCCCTAAGTAGTTTTGAATTAGGTTTAACTGTTCCTCTTTGGTCTATTTCAACTCTAAATTTTAATGTATTTTTCTCAATGGTGTAGTAGGAAGAATGCTAAACTTAGAGTAAGAAGAGAGAAGAGAGGTTCAGTTATAACTGATCCTCCTAAGTGCATTAAATAGCTCAAGATTTTTAGAGACATATGTAATGCCAAGCAAAGGCAACTTCCAAGGTTCAGATTACCAGCATAGTAAACTCCATTTATTCAGCAAACATTCACAGAACAGAGAAAGTCAAAACACAGTGTAACTTGTTAATTTAGCAAGTAGTTCTCAATTCAATCCAGGTACTACTCCACCCCTAGACAGCACATTCTTTTAGTCAGTCAAAAGTCTCTTCTCAAATGGAGATTAGTCTTCAACCATAAACAAAGTACCAGTCAAAAGTCTCTTTCAAATGGAGATTAGTCTCCAACCATAAACAAAGTACATTCATTTGGTCAATCACAGAGCACAAAGAAAACTCAAAGTCTTCTCACCCCTGAATCTCAACAGGGCCTGAGAACACAAAAGGCCATCCTCCCTTAAATTAACAAGGTTAAACTCAGCATTGAATACCCAAGGAAAGGTCTTTCTTTCATCTTCACTGGAGGCAAGCCCTCAGCAATCTCAGTTCC
>CM053583.1:75901199-75939212 GCA_028627135.1 Pseudochirops cupreus | reverse complement strand
AATGTCCTCATCAAGTCACTCTCTGCCTGTAGAACAGTCCCAGAACCCCTGAAAACATCAGCAAGGCCCTCTTCCAGGATCTCTGTGCAGGTACCACAAGAAAATCCTCCTTCAGGGCTTCTGAACCAACAGCCAGGTTCCAGGATCTCCACAACAGCAGCACTGTCCTTTACCATCAGGTGAATCTGGCAAAACAACATCAAAACAGGCAGACAAAATACCGACATCACAGCCATGTCTCCTCAGTCCTTGGAAGTTCCGGGTGGCAGCTCTCAAAAGTCCTGGGCAGTTCCAATAGGCTCCTAGCAGTCTTTCTCTCAGCAACTCAGGCTCCATGATACTGGATACTGCTCTCCCACAGTCCTTCTGGCCTTCTCTAGACTTGGGCATCTCTCCCAATCTACTGCTCCTCCCAGTTCAGCCCCCTTTCTTCATGTCAACAAATCCATCCCACAAGTGGGACTCACAAGCTCTGGGTTTTAACATTCCACCCAAAAACCAAGCCAATACAGGGGCATCTCCAAATTCCATTACCAATACAACACAGAACCCAGTATTCCTAAAATCCTTACTTCACCCCTGTCAGTAAAGATGATTGATTTTTAAATTTTATATAACTTGTACTTTCCTCTAAAACAGGTGAACCAATTAAGGTTATTTGCTTGTAAATTTAGACCTAGAAGGAACTTTCAAGTGCATCTATTCAAATCCCTTTATATTATTGGTCAATAAACCAGCATTTCTTTTTCACCAGTTTAAGCCAGGCATAATGTTAACTCCAGGGGATGCAAAAAAATGCAGAAGACATTAGCTGTCTTCAAGGAGAAGGAAGGCACTACAATTAAGAGGGGTTAGGAAAAGCTTCCCTGTAGAAGATGAGATTTTAGTAGGTATTTGAATGAAGGCAGGAATGTCAAAAAGTAGAGATGAGGAGGGAGAGAACATTCCAGTGAGGGGCGATATCCAGAGAAAATGCTTGGAGCTGAGAGGCAAAGTTTCTTGTTCACAGAGTAGCAAGAAAACCAGTGCCACTAGATTGAAGGATATTTGGGGGTTAAAGGTGGAGGCTAGCCTATGAAAGGCTTTGAATGCCAAACGGAATATTTATATTTTGTTTTGGAGGTGATAGGAAGGCACCAGAGTTTGGTGAGTAGAAGTAGGGAATGATATGATCAGATATGAACTTTCAGAAAATCACTTTGGCAGTTGAAAGGGGGATGAGTTGGAGTAAGGAGAGACTTAAGGCAGGGAAACTGACCAGCAGGCTATTGAAATAATGTAGGCAGGAGGTGATGAGGGTCTGCACCAGAGTGGCAACACTGGAGAAAAAGGAATATATTTGTGAGATATTGCAAAGGTGAAATTGACAGACCTTGGCAACAGATTAGATTTAGAGGATGAAGGATATTGAGAAGTTGTACTCAACAACTAAATTGTGAGCCTGGGGGAATACGAGGATAGTGATGACCTGATCAGAATAGGGAAGTTGGAGGATGGGGCATTTAGGAGAAAAGATAATGAGTTCAGTTACAGAAATGTTGAGTTTAACATGTGAGAAACTAAGGCCTTGAGATTTTCAGGGTCTTGTTCAGTGTCACACAGGTCGTACATGGTAAGACTGGAATTCAAACTCAGGGCCACAAAATGAATTTCAGCCCTCTTTTTGCAGAACTATGCTGTCCTTATTAAGACTTTACTACATCTATTAGACTATAAATTCTTCAAGGTCATGAACTAATATCACTCCCTTTATAGCTTTCCATATTTCCCAGAATCACGTTCTGAGTTAAGTAAATATATGAGGATTGAATATATATATATTACCACCAGTATCAAAACAACTCCCTGAATTCCCCAGTGTTTGAAATCATGTACATTATGCTTTTAAAATATTTCATATTTGCTGATTTACTTAAAGGTTTCCAGTTAAAATAGTCACTAAAAATGTCAACAAATGCTGCCAGTTTGAGAATAAGTATGAGTAACATACAAATGAATAAATGGTAGCTGGGAGTTTTATTGGCTTTAGCAAAGGTATACCTTAGAGCTTTAACAAAATCAATGGATGACTGTTTGCCTTATTGCCCCTCCCCCGAAAAAAAGATGAAACACAAGAGAAATTCACATTGCCTAAAATCTAACATATGGAGCCTAGTAAAAACAGTGAGCACAACGTTCCAATATAATCTGTATAATCAGTTCTGTTCAGCTATAAAGGGGGTGGGGGGAACAATATGTCTTTAATTTTAAATGTAGTTTGATAAACGGCATCTCCTTTACATGGTAATTTATAATCTAAACAATCCTCTGGTTGAATTGCTATGTTGTTTTGTTTAGATTTAAACAAAATCTGAAGTATGAATTTATGTGTCACTAATATCTTATGCGCACATAATAATGCTGTGCTTGTACCTTTCTATGGAGTGGTACTGGAATATGATGTTACCTACAACAGGATAGGGTAGAACCTTTTAGCTACCTCAGTGCTGCTAACCATATCTAGAAGAAGATTTGTAATCTCAGGTCTGCGAATTTTTTAAATGTTTTTAATAACTATTTCAGTATAATTGGTTACCTTTGTTAATCTCTGTATTTTATTTTATGCATTTAAAAACATGATTCTGACAAGTTCCCAAAGGGCCAGTGATACAAAATAAGTGAAGAGACTTTGTGCTAAAGAGAAGAATGAATGGTACAATGTAAGGTGATGAGCAAGAACACTTAGGCAGTTCTCTTAGTGAAGTCATAATGGTTGTGATTCCTGGAATGTGTTTTGGGAAAGAAGAGGACAAGGTTTTTGGCTCATTGTTGAATAAGAAGAACTTTCAGGGATAATATGCATATTACCAAGAAAAGGAAAAGAGTTATACTAATGGCATATGTTTCAACTGGGAATTTAAGATTTTTTTTTTAAAAAAAGAAACCTTTTCCTCTCATTTTCTCACAACAACTCTGTGAGGTAAGTAGTACAAATATTCTTTTATGAATAATTCAGATAAAGAAATAGAAGAAAAAAGAGGCAAGTGACTTTCCAAAGGTCAGGTTACTAGTAATTAATTACCAGATGCAGAACTCCAACCCAGATCTCATAATTCCAAATTCTGAATCCTTTCTTTGAAATTAAACAATACAAGAATGGAAATTGATACCAGTCCCTGATGAAATCGTTGTTCTTCAGTTTTTGCTGCTCTGTTATTTATAAAGCAAATTAAAAAAAATAAATATCTAAATATCTGAAGCCTCATTAATACAACAGACAAGAAACCATAAAAACATGCCCCACATCATGGAAGTTTCTTTTCTAAAAATCCTGACAATGCAGACACAGCCCTCCTCTTGACCATCCCCTACTCCCAGAGACTTATCTGTGCCAACTCTGGCATTTTGGGAAATCCAAATTTATAAATGCACAGAAGTAGCATAGCCTGATAATCTATTAGTACTAGGGGAAAAAGCTGGGGGGGAAATTCTTAAGTTAGACTCTGGTGCTGTCCATTGTCACAGTGCTGAACCAGCCAGTTTCTTTATAATTGGTTGTGATGGTGGATGAAGAATTTCAAGAACATGATGTAGTGTACTTTGACCCAGATTAAGTCTCTTGAATCCCTATTCCCCATCCTCCATCCCTTTTTCTTATCATATATACCTTACTTCTTCTAAACATGTGCACAGAACTCCATTAGACATATTTAAAGAAAAAGGGAATCCAGTTTATACCTCTTTTAGTCTCTGTGACCTGGGAAGGCTACTAATGTGATTGAAGCAACAAAACAAATATACAGCCCTGGTAATTTCCATAATATACTTGCTTCTTATTTTGTGGATTTGAATAGGATATAGGATATCTCCAAAAATGAAAGAATTACAGTAGGTTAATATTGTGTCAGTGTATACAAATATTGCTCCAATCCCCCAAAACACATTCCTACCAGAAAACAAATTTTAGAATATATAGTATAATTGGTTAACACTACCTTTTCAATAGTAACTCTAAAGTTTATGTGGATCTAGTATGCTGTTATTCACTATTTCAATCTAATCTCCCAAATTCAAATAGTATTTTATGTCATTACCACTCATTCAAAACTTGTCAATATTGTCTTCTATATTTTGGTTATTTTGTCTCATTTTCTCATCCAAATTGTAAGTTTCTTGAAATCTGGATCCTATTTTGTATCTCTCTGTGTCTCTCATGGTATTTTACTCAAAGTAGAAACTTATTAGACATTTGTGCATTTATTAAAATTTCTTTATTGCCTGTCTTCATAGAGGTGTGAACTAGACCTAAAAAATTAACCATCCTCCAAAGTATGGAAAGTCATTATGATAGAATGGAAAGCTTACTGGCCTGGGAGTAAAGACAATAGCATTCAGTCTAGATCAAGAATTTATAATCTGGGGCTATGAATCTGTATCTTCAAATTTTGATAACTATTTTTCTATATAATTGGTTTCTTTTGCAGACATAAATTTAATGTATTCAAAACATTATCATGAGAAATGGTCCGGAGGCATTGCCAAATTGTCAAATAAATCTGAAATATCAGGTTAAGCAGAGTGCCAACATTAGGACAATTACAAATCCACTAAACAGATCTTATAATACATCTATTTCAATTGTCTCATTTGACAGATGATTGAAAAAAACAACTATAGACTGGGATTTGAAATCAGGTACTCTCATTCCAAATCCATCCCTCTCTCCCATCACCCCATATTGCCTGTTATTTAAGGAAAGGTTTAGACTTGCTTTGGTTCATAGACTGTTGACATTGTGAACTAAGCTACTTCTTTAAGATCATTATAGTTTCATAGGTTTCCCTGTGAATGTAAATGGAATCTTTTGATTAGGAACCTACCTTTAGCCATTCAGTCCTTTTTCCTTTGTCTCTTCCCATCTTCCATTTCCTTTCTTCTACTTTTTCTTTCCTCCCTACCTTACTTCTCATTCCCTCCCTCCCTTTCATCTTTTCTTTCAGTTTCTTTATTTTCTGTTTTCTTCTGTCTTGTGCTCTCCGCATTTCTCCTCCTTTTCCCCTTTTCTGACCTTACCTCTTTTGTATTTATTTCTCTTTCCCTCTATCTCTCTTTCTCTCTGTATTGATACAGATATTATGACTATAATATACACACATATGTATGTATATCTACATTATACATCTATATTTCCATATTTATATATGTATTTGTGCATACATACATATATATGTATGTGTGTAGGTATACATACATATGTACATGTGTGTGTATTACTCTTCCTGATTCCCCTTAATGAATCTCTTGATCTCAGTTTATGTCCAAAATGAGAAAGACCCTCTACATGATTTCTAAGGTTTTTTCCTAAATCTAGATTCTATAAAGATATACTGAGATACCGAATACCAACTATGTACCTTGGCACTTCACTAACAACTGAGGCTCTAGAGAAACATAAGATAGACACTATGGCCTCAAGGAATCCTAAATCTCATTGGAAAAAAATGAGGCATTTTTAAATACCACATGCTTCCTAATATTAAAGTACCATATGAGAAGTGAAAATAAAATACTAGAGTTCAGAGGCATCATGTGGTCAATGATCTCTGATTTGAAAAAGTCATTAGTTCCATCTGGCATTGCTTTGCACACTACATGCCACTACTATGGCTGCTACAATTCTTTTCTTTTCACTTTTAGCACTATGGGACCATTTTTCATCAAAGAGTAGAATCTTGAAACTTAGTAAAACAAATACAGAATAGATAAATAGCAAATTAGTACCCTTGGGTTAAACATTTGCCTCACTAATGTTGTACAATCTCTAGTTTCTAGCAATATAAGATTATTTCATTTGATTTCAGTGGTGTTGGAGAGGTTTCTGTTATTATTCTTAATCTGGGAAAATGAGGTTATAATATTCCTACAGTGATAGCATATGTTTGTATAAAACAAAAAACATTTGGATTCATTAAAAAGGAAGAAACTTGAAAAGGAAAAGGTCAGAAGTTTGGAGTAGTTTAAATAGGGGCATGGGCCAGGATACTTGTGACATTAGATTGAGAACACCCTGAGGACTTAATGAAGCATCTTTAATTACTCCATTTATTAAAAGAGTGATCAAAGATATTTTACGAGCAAAAGAGTTATCAAAGATATAATATGAGCAAAGCATTTGTGTTAGCAATGATGTAGGAGAAAACGAGTTAAGTCCCTGCCCTCAGGGAGTTTTTAATTCAGTTAGACAATTGTGATGATAAATAAAAAATAATTATGAAGGAATTTTGTATATTATGTATTATATAATTATGAAGTCTTTTGTATATTTCCATGCATTATCTCACTTGATAAATTGTGTGCATAAGTAAATATAAAACAAATTACAATTTAAATACATAAGAACAAAACAAAGAGCCAAAAGACAAGAATTTGAAAGCACTTCTAGCCAGGGCTAAACATAGTTAAAGATGTGAATAAGAATTATTATTATTTCAACTGAAACAATCAATGCAATAGGAGGAGGGGAACCAAGAGGTGAAAATGCAAATGAAGAAAACATTGCAGAATTTTTATCAGAAAAGGAATTTCAATCCACAGGCTGGAGGAAAGATTATTTTAAAACTGATGATACAGGGTAAATGGTAGTTTATTCATCTTAACTGGTTTCTGATTGCTGCTAGATCGAAGATTCAAGTTTAGCCAAGGTATGCCTCACTTATCTTTGTTCAATTTCATGCTCATAGTCTGTATTCTTGTCTGTGTTCAGCTGTCTTAAAACATCAGTTTCTGTGGTTTAGGATATGGAAAAGAGTGTGAATGAGTTAATACTGTAAACTGAGGCAGTCACTTTCTTGGGGGAATTTAGACCTCTCCCCCAAAGGGGAAACTACCCAGAGAATACAAAGGCCAGTTCTTGAGGTTTAAATCTCCCTTTTCCATATGGGAAAGAAAACCACAAGAAGAAATACCTGTGAAATTAAAGAAAGGTTTTTATTAAGCAGGGAAGAAAAAAACAAAAACTTGTGCATGTGTACTGTGCTAAAAAAAAAAAGATGTCAGGTAATGGATGGGAAGAGTTTATATACCTTTTAAACAAAAGCAAGTGAGAAATTTAGGGGGAAAGGTGGGCTTAGAAAGAAATGGGTCAATGAGCCCCATCCCTGATGGGAGGTGGGGATGGGGGGGGGGGGAGTGGGGAGTGAGGAATTCCAAGTGTCATAGCTGTGGTCTTTTGATACACAAATCAGAAGGCATTATGAGAGATAAGCAGTTTCCAGATCAGAGCTTGATAAGGAGAAGTTTCCCAAAACAGGATATTCTGAGAGCCCCAAAACCAAAGTTAGGGGATAAAGTTGTCTGCAAATACCATAAAATAGGATGTGTCCAAAAGTCCTACAACCTACAATAAGAAAAATCTTTAAAGATAGGGATATCTCTTGAAGGTTCATAAATCACCAAATGGCTCAGGATCTACTTCAAAAGGTGAAATGAACTTACTACTGGGTTTACTCTTGATCATTGCAAAGGATTATTAGTATGTCAAGATACTCACTCTGTTTCTTATAGAGAAATACAGCCAGTCCTCATACAGTTCTCTCAGTTGCCTGGATGATTGGGGAACTCGAGCACAAATTCACTTTAACAACAGAAATCCATCATCGCTGTTAGAAAAACTCAAATCACATCATAATGCAGTAGTCAGTTGGTAATTTCATATTTACATCCATAAGAAAAAGCACTCAGTAGTATCATGCAATGTGAATGTGGGGTTTTCACCAGTCATTCCTTGAATGTTGTAGTCATAGTTTTTATAGGGCAAGTGATGGAGACAAGGCTTTAATGACATCACTTTCTTATTTCAGGTTCAATCTTCATATGAAATGAAGTACTTGCAAGTCATTAATATTTAACAAAGGAGATACACTTTTCTCTAGCACAGTAAGGATATAAAAAAAAGGATACAGAGGCACTTAGCTTCTTTGTATTCACATTCCCCAACCCACCCCCCCAACCACTACCATTTTGAAACTGGTCTGGTCAGCAAGTTATTTCAGTATGTTTGTGATCTTAGACACCCACCAAATCTGCTTGGTTAGGACTTTTTCGTACTCCTAGGGACCTGGAAGCCATGTCAGGGAAGCCAAGTCCAGTCAGGTCCTGGAAAGGCTTTGTCCTGGGTCCACCCCATGATGGTTGGAGGGGTGGGATAGGGAGTTGCATCTGGGAAGCTGAAGTCAATCTAGTTCCAATGGCAGATTTATACTATTATAGCAAATCACATAATTCCAGAGTCTTGGTAGCATTCTCTATGTTGAAACACTCTGAACAAATAAGGATGTATTGGGATGATCCAGCTACTAAACAGACTGCTGTGCTGGGCCAAGCAAGTTCATGGACTAACCAAATGGACTAACCTGGAAGAGGAAAAGAAAGCTATAGCAGTGATCAAAAGCTGAGGTAGTACACAGGTAGTAGAGAGAAAAATACCTGAGATATCATTTACTTCAATTTTATTCTTCATCATTTTGAAGATGCAGAAACTGATCTCTTAAATATGGGGCCATGACTTGAACTCAGATCTCCTGATTCCAACTTTAGTGCTCCTTATACCACATTAAATTGCCTACACACACACACACACACACACACACACACACACACACACACACACACACATGGAAACTGATGTATGGTAACAGGGGCCAAAAAAAGCTTTAAAAAAATCATATTACCACCTACAACTGAGAAAGAAAAACTAAACAAGGGGAAAAGATTTTTAAAAACAGGGCAAAGAAAAACACATCTCTATTTTCACTTTGCCCAGAAAACTGAAATGAAAATCTTCCAATTGTTCCACCTCCTCCCCGCCCCCGTAAGTACTGATGGCAACAAAAGTTAAAAATCATAGTAGGAAATTGAGCCAGCCCATTGACTCAGAGCAGCCAAAATAAATTTCAGAACCCAGCAGCATGAACACTTTAGTCTCCTTTGGTAGTCAATAGTTAGCTCCGGGATACTTTGAATTGAATTAATAAAAGAGGAGTGGTGTCCTTAAAGAGAAGAAATATTCTCAGTGGTAGGCAAGTGTCATTACTACCTGTAGGGCAGCTGGACTGACTGGAAGTAATACATAAGAAGCAGGCTATAAAATGTTTGGCTGCTTTTGTAAATTAAATTTCAGGATGCAGAAGTTCACTCCTTGGATTATCAGTCTCAGAAGAGTGGTCTATTGGATGCAGGAGCTCTTAATCTTTTTCTATTCTGCACCCCTCTGGCAGACTGGTGAAGCCAGCGAACCTATTCTCAGAATAATGTATAAATGCATGAAATAAAATACATAGTACTATAAAGGAAACCAATTATATTGAAAAAAAAAGTATCATTTTTTAAAATCACGTTCACAGACAGAGTTAGAACCCAAGATTTAATGGGAAGTTGTCTGGTAATGTTACAAAATGTAATTCTGTGCCCAGTAGGTGCTTACATAATACTATGTCCTGTTATCAGGTGAACACAACTTGGTATTGTGGAAAGATCCAAGGTAATCAAGACACCTAGGAACTAGAACTGATTTTAACATCAATTAGTTGTGTGCCCCTAGCCAAGTAACTTCTACTCTCTTCCTCAAATTCCTTATTGTGGCTTGGATGTTCATTAAGATATTTTTCTCTAGCTCTAAAATCCTATGACAGAGGCAGCTAGGTGGTTTGATGGATAGAATGATGGGGCTGGAGTCAGGAAGATCCAAGTTGAAATATAACCTTAGCCACTTACCTTGGGCAAAGTACTTTATCTATGTTGGCCTCAGTTTCCTCATCTATAAAATGGGATAGTGATAGTACCTACTTCCCAGAGCTATTATGAGGGCCAAATAAGATAATGTGTGTAAAGTCCTTAGCAACAGTGCCTGGCACAAAATAAGTGCTATAAAAAGGTTTGTTGTTATTGTTATAATTATTAACTATTATTATTAACTATGACTGAAAAACAACAAACTAGTATCTAACTATCAGTCCTTACAGAAGACTCCGGTTCAATAAGCAAGCTTTAGATGGTACCACTTACCTTTGTAGTGGCTGTTGATATTATCTGCCTTTTTTTCTAGACCCAAAATGTTATTTGATTTGATTTTTTTTCCTGGAACTGAGCAGCCTCTGGCATCTTATAATAGCATGATGCTTGGAAGTTGTTAAGTTTTTTCCCCCTTTCCATTATTGCAAATTATAGTTTCCTACAACTTATGTCTTTTGTTCCCTAAACCAGTTAGAACTGCTTTGCTGGTAAATTAAAGTTTCTTAAAATTTGTACTCATTCCAAAAAGAAAAATGTTTGGTTCCTGACCACAATGTTTGCTGTGAAAATATTCCTCTGGAACCAAGAGAAAGAAATTCAGACAACATCTGCTGAGTGCTCTCTGTCTTATTTACAGAAGATTTTTTAAAATGTTAAGATAATGCATTATACATAGAACTTTTACAGCAAACCCAATTAAACATACATTTACAACTGAGAATTAGTATGCTTGTTCCCTACAATTATCCCTTAGTTAATGCATCCAGATTCCTCAAGGAAAACTTGAATCTTGGATATAGTTTGGGGTTTAGAGTCAAGAATCTTCCTCTGCACACCCTACCTTAGACAATTGTCAACCATATGATAAAGGCAAATTATTTTATGTCTGAGCATCAGTTTTCTCATCTATAAAATAACAGTATTTTTGTGAAATCTACCTTACAAGATTGTTTTGAAGCTCCAATAAAATGATGTACACACAAAATTATTTTTTAAATCTTGAAGTATTATATACATATCGGTTATGATTAAAACTAAAACTCCTAGAATATGATGTCAACAAATATTAAGTTTACCACTTAAGAAAACTCATTGATTGCCTATGAGGAATAATAAAACAACAACAAGAAAGCACAACTAACATTTATATTGCACTTGCTACGTGCCAGGCTCTGTGCTAAGCACTTTATGATTATTATCATATTTGATCCTCAACAAACCTAGTAGGTAGGTGCTATTATCATCCATATTTTATAGGTAAGGAAACTGAGGCAAACAGAAGTTACATGACGTGTCCAGGGTCACACTGCTAATATGTATCTTAAGTCAAATTTGAATTCAGGTCTTTCTGATCCAAGACCTAGTGCTTGAATAACCAGTGCATCATCTAGTTATTTCCAAACTAATGAAATGATTTCCTTAGGGTCACACAAGCAGTCAAAGGATTTTTATCTGGGTCATTCTGATTCTGAACTCCATGAAGACCACTTCATTTATTTTTTTAGGATTCATAGAATGTGAGAGCTGAAAGAAACTCTGGAAATGATCCAATCCAAAACTATATTCTAAAAGATGAGGTCATGGAAACCTAGAGACATTAGGTGAGTCAGTCAGGGTGACTGCACATGACTGGTGACAAAGTTAGGACTACAATCTAGGTCAGCTAACTCCAAGGCCAATGTCCTCTACAATATGTCATGTTGTTCACTGACAATCCACTAATACCCAGGATTACATGAATTTTCTTCCATGAATACTTGCCTTGTTTCAAATTTTCATCTCCAGACACAATATAAAAGGGGCATATTTACCATTTTTCTTACTTATCTGATTAGGCAGCAACTGGTTATAAACTCACTTTGTTCATTCATCCAACAAATTCTCATATACCCATTAAACAGGCTCTGTAACTAGGAGCCATGAAGAAAAGAAAGATTAACAAGACTAAATTCTTGACATTAAGAAGTGTGCAAACTAATTGAATAAGTAAGGTATGTACTATGATAACTATAACAAAAGACAATATGTGAAAATGGCACAGAATGTTCAGACATTAAGTTCTATAAGAGTTCAGAGGCAACGGAGATTATTTGTGATGGAAAAGGAAGGCTTTATGAACAAAATGAGTTTTTACCTTTGTCTTGCAGGATGGCCAATCAGCTAACATTGGCTGGGAGCCCATTATTTACAGAGCATGATCTTGCACTTTTTAGCCAAGTGATATGAGATGGCAGAAATGTCAACATATCATCATCATATTTCCAATGATACATGAGGCTCAGATTTTGGATGAAGCTCAATTAGAAGCTAAATTCAATTGCTTTCTGAATGTATTCTTTGATTTTGATTCATTTATTTATGTTACCTATTAATCTTTGCTAGATTTTTCTGATACTATTACTTGCTACTACTTTTGAGTTATTTTAGAAATTTGAGTATCATTTTGCAATTTTTCTAATTGTTTTGACTTTGCTGTTCATATTTGTATGCATTGGTAACTGCTTTGTACTTAATTTTGGTTCCTTTAACATTGCTATTATCCAATTTAGCTTTTCCACTGATATTTCTTTCATCCCCAAAAATGATACTATAAAGTTAATTTACCAAAACCATTTAGTCTCTTACATTAGTCTTTTAGACTTGCATTCGTCTCTTACGTTGAACAAATTCTTATTTAAATTGTAGGGCTTTTTTATTTTTTTAATTTACCACATATCCTTCAGGTTGCTAAATTTTGTCTTTTCTATGTAAGTAATATCCCTGGCACACATCCTCTCCTCTCCATTCATTTAGCCACCACACTATTTCAGGTCCACAATATATCTCATTTGGACTATTGTAGTAGCTTTCAATTTCTTTGACCTGTCTCTGCCCTTAACTTATTCCAATCCAGAATCCCTAACCTTCCTTCCCCAGACTTGTCCACAGTTCTTGCCTCAAGATTTAATGAATTTAGGCCAGAATACAACAAAAGGACTAGAGAAAGGGTCTCACTATCCCCTTCTCTCCCAACCCAGTTAAGCAGGGAAAGAGAAGAAGATTGGTGGAGGTGAGAAGGGTTGTGAAGTTGTAGATTTAGGTCAGGGGAGGTTCTGAAACTCCAGAACATAATGATTCCTTTTAGGAGTAAGCTATGGTTACAATCTCTCCCAATATAAAAGTAGTCCTCAACCTTTCTTTGTTTATTACTCTTCTCAGTTAATAATTTAGCAGTGATACATGAAGGGCAGGTAGGTGGTGCAGTGGATAGAGCACTGAGCCTAGAATCAAGAAGACCTGATTTCATATGTGGCCTGTCACTTTCTAGCTATGTGACCCTGGGCAAGTCACTTAACCCCTTTTTCCTCAGTTTCCTCATCTGTAAAATGAGCTGGAGAAGGAAATGGCAAACCACTCTAGTATCTTTGCCAAGAAAACCCCAAGTGCAGTCGCACACAGCTGAAATGACTGAAAAAGTGACACATGAATCCCCACACATCAATTCAAAATGAGTAGCTGCTCAAATATCCAAAATAATTTTATTACAGTAATGTTGCAAATCCTCATGCTATGTCCTACTTCTGTGACCATGGTGACGATGATAATAATGAACCTTGCACAGCACTTGAAGATGTGCCGTATGCTTAACATGCATTATATCATTTGATCCACAGAACAATCCTTTGGACTAGGGTGCTATTAACATCTCATATTACTAAGAAGGAAACAAGCTCAGGGAGGCTATGCTTTGCCCATACTCATGTAACTATTCAGTATCTGAGGCAATATTTGAATTTAGGGCATCCTAATTCTAAGCCAAGAAGTCTGCTGACTACAGTACACTGTCTCTTTTCACTAAGTCTCAATAACATTACCTGTAAAATGATGGAGTACATGATTTCTAAACTTCTTTCCATTTCTAAATCCTATGAAGTCCAGACCAAGAGAAATATTCAAATACCAACCACTATTTTAGAAATTATATCTGTTTGAAAATTGTTTCCTGCATTATAACCTATGACAATGAAGATTCAGATTTAATTTTTTTTGAATCACTAATCTTGTGTATTTCATTTACTCTAAAAATAAAACTGTGAACCTAGAAAATCTATCTTACCTTGTTCCATATACCTCGACTGAGCCAATATTCATCACAACTAACCTAGAAGCTTGTTTACCATCATATCAGAACACTGACTCTTAGATCACTGACAGGGAAGGCTCATTGGATCCTTTCACCAGGAAGGGTTAGACAAAGCTGTCTTTGTCATGGATATTGTAAGACTCGGGCTACTTACCTGCTAGAAAATGTAATTAGGCATTTGTCCAACAATCAAATAAAATCTATACAGAAAAGCAGGAACACTTCATGCAGATTTATCTATACCCCAACTAGACTAATCAATACTTTCATTGTTAAGCACAACTGAATTGAAAAATATCGGCTCTAAAGATGGAAGTTAAATCGAAGGAAATTGGAGTATAACAGGGGAATCTGTTTTCTGAGGAAGCCCAGGATGCCCTGGAGAGCCAATTTCACACTTAAAAATAATTCTAGCATGAATTAGTTATAGTATTTGGGGACAGAAAATTTTTTTTTCAGAATTAAAATAAATTTGAAACAATACAAATTAAGCCAAAGCAGACTAAGAATTGGGACTAAATCTTTTATTTATGATAGGAAAATTTTATTCTTTTTTGAAAATAACAAATGTATTTCAGCAACTATAATCCACAGCAGATGTTTCCATGTAGTATAATTTTAAGTGTATATATGTGTGTGTGTGTGTGTGTATGCATATATATGTGTATGTATATATATATAAAGCTATATACATATATATATATATAAAGATATATATATATATATGTAAATAAAGTAGAAGCATTTTCTAAGTCTGATTAAAATCCTTGTGATCTAGTTAGGGATCACCATGGTTGCAAAAGATACACAGTATTCTTAATCTACTTTATTTAATCCCATGTCAAAGGCCTTTGCAACAGTTGTGGCAATATTTCTGGCCTAAAGCCACTGTATTTTCCATGCTAGTTATCTTCCAAATTCTCAAGGCTATTTTAGGAAAGGTGTTTTAATCAGGAGATTGCTGAAGGAGAGAAGGCAAGAACACTACAATAGTAAACTCCTCATTAGCTAGAATGGGTGGAAGATAAGGTATTTTGGTTAATTGATTATTACGTCTTAGAGAGTTGTATTAAAAACTTACAAGGATACCCAATTTTCAAAGCATGTGAAAGACAATTTTAATCCAAGTGGCAGCATGGTACAGCAGGCATCATGCTGAACGTGACATCACAAAGGTCTAAATCCCGACTCTGACACTAGCGGCAGGCCTATTGGAAACCTATCCTGGCCTCTAGCAGCTCTTGAGAGTCCGTGTGTTCTTGATATATTAGCATATAGAATAGAATAAAATATGGTCATTTTATACTAAAATTATACCAAAGATAATTTCATCTTTTTTTAGTAATGCAAAAAACAACTTTATTCTCTGGGTCAATTTTCATCAGTAGTACTGAAAAACTAAAAGTCTGCCTACTTGAATATGCTGTTCGTTTTCTTGGAGGGGTCATGCTGTATAAGGGAAACATTACTCTCTGTGGGTCTGAGGTAACAAAATTAAGGTATTTGTACACCCAGAATTGGATTCACTGCACCAAACTGGTTGGTTCAGTTCTATATCGACTTTTTAGAATCTGTAGCACCTTTCTATTCCTTCTCTTTTTCTGTACATTCCCTCCTATAGAAAGTGCAGGCCACTCTACTTACCAACCGGTGAATGAACAAGTTCGTGAACCTAAACTGATGTAAATAGAATGCAATCATAGTTTGTTTTTAGTACTCTTCTTCTTCCTGATTGATTTCCCCTTTGCTGCCATTGGTGGTTCCCTCTCTTAGGTAGGCAGTGTCCTGATAGTCTTTCTCTGTTCCTTTATCAATATCTGCATTCAAGAAGGAATGTAAAAAACCAGAAATTTTCTTATCCAGTGACTCTCCATGTTTTCTACAATACAACACATCATTAAATGCCTTTTAGGTGCCCAGATACTGCTCCGGAGGTTCCCAGAGTGGGTGATATTGCCCCCTGTGGGGTGCTGAAATAATCCCAGGAAGGCAGAGGTAGCTTTGGATACAACTGGGGGGATTTGAATAAAAATAAAGGGATAATAGAAGCATAAGGAAAAGAGAATTTTAAAAACTGTACATGTTCCATATATTGTATAACAGACCTAAAGTCATAGTCAAACAAACACACAAAATGCAAGTTATAAGAAATCAGTGGTCAAGTCCACCAACAGTTCTTAACAAGTAAATGTTGGCAGGTGAACGTGTCATGTGTGGTCAGAAAGTCCAGCATGCATTGGCAGGAATATTTGTGTTTATTGGCTTATTTACAATATGATACTATATGGCTATGTTATGTAATATTGTGCCATCAAAATTTCAAAGCAGGAAAAAACACAAATTTATAATACATTATTAAATTTAAGATGAATCATATTTTTAATGTATAAATTTTGAAATGATGTAAATTTTTAAAACTGTTAAAGGTTTAAAGTAGATTTTGGGTGTGGGGTAGGGGCACTGAGTATTTTTTAAAGGGAGTGGTAGGCCAAACAACTATGAGAACTTCTGTGCTTGACAATGAAGTTAAAAATTCAATACCAGAGCCATAGTGACTACTACTAGGGCTTTGTACCAGGGTGCCAAAGTTAGGCAGGGCAGCTAGGTGGTGCAGTAGATAGAGCACTGGGCCTGCAATCAGGAAGACCTGACTTCAAATGGGGCCTAAAATGCTTACTAGCATGGTGTCCCTGAACAAGTCACTTGACCCTGTTTGCCTCAATGTCCTCTGCTGCAAAATGAGCTAGAGAACGAAATGGGAAACCACTCCAATATCTTTGCAAGAAAACCTCAAATAGGTTCACAGAGTCAGACACAACTAATGAATTAAACAGCAGTCAAACTTAAAGGGTATTGTCAGTACTTGCTGTCCTAAAACACCAAAAATTGAATAGAGTTTGGCGCAAAAATAATCAGTAAAAATATGAAACTACCAGATAATACTTTCTCCTCCCATACCATAGTTTCTCTACCCCAGGTCAATTCTGCCCTGCTCCCATCTCCCCAAAATATTGACCTCAGTATTAGCCTCGCTGGTTTTCCCTGGTGTTTTCCTGCCCTGGACACAAAATTCTTAGTTACGGATCTGGTTCCTAGTTTGCAGGAGACAGGAAACTATGCACACTCAGGCATCAGACACAGATACTGGCCTATGTTGCCAAAGCCAGGAGATATCAGAAATCAGAGGGGGACCCAATATCATTGTTCAAGAAGAGGTTATCAGTTTCCCCTTCTGCCAATCCTAGAGATCATTGTGCCACAGTTGCCACCAGAGAACATTGCTAAACATCCTCAAATGACAACATTGTGTTGTCATGCGTGGTAAGTTTGATAACAAAGATTAAAAGCAAATAAGACAGAGATTGTTTTGCTATTATATACAACATTGCTTTTCATCTTTTCTTTATTCCCCAAAAGGAAATATATTTAGTTTTCTGTTCTTTGTGTGCAGCAGATAAAAGAGGCAGACAAATTAATCCTGTCACAACCTCAGTTCCCTTTAAAGTAAATTGTTTTACTTCCCTGGGAGCATATTAGGTTACTTGTAATCCCACCTTTATAATTAGAGCCAATACAGAGTGAGAATAATAATAATAGCTCCAATTTATATAACACTTTAAGGTTTGAGAAGCCTTCCTGTATACTGTTTCAATTTATCCATGCAACAGCAATTTCAGGTAAACACTATTATTATACCCATTTGGCAGAGGAGGGCAAATGGCTTACCTATGGTCACCAACTAATAAATGTAGAAGAGAGTATTTGACCCCCGTTCTTCCTGACTCCACATCTATCACTCTTCCTACCATACCATGCCATCTCTTAGATCTAGTTTTATTTGCTGAGGAAGGTAGGGCAATAACTCAAAGAAGACCAATTAGTCTTTCTAGAAACCAAAAATCTCTGTAATTTCTAGCTCTACATTTTTTCTCTTCCCAAATATAAACCACAACTTTATCGAATTTCTCCATTTCTAAATATATAGCAAAGTACTATTAAGTTATTGTAGTAATCCTCAAACTATCAAAATATTTTCAAGTAACTATGTGTATAATTATGTAAGAAACAGTTCAGAGTGGCATAGTTCAGTGGGAAGAACATTGGATTTTGAGTCAGAAGGAAGGAAAGAAGCATTAATTAGCCAGCCCCTTTGTGGCAGGCACTGTGTTAGGGAAGCACTTTACAAATATCTCATTTGATCCTCAAGAACATCTTGCTAAGGAGGGGCTGTTATTATCCTTCTTTTACAGATGAGACAACTGAGACTGAGATAGGTTAAGTGACCTAACCAGGTCCACACAACTAGATTTATGTTAGATGTAAGTCTGCTTACTAATCTTTACCCCCTCACTTTCCTGGTTACCTTTAAGTCCCAGCTACAATTTGATCTTCTGCAAGCAGCCTTGTACAATCCCTCTTAATTCTAGTGCTTCCTTCTGCTGATTATTTCCAATTTATCTTATATACACACAGGCATACAAACACATACACATGCACATGTGTATGTGTATATATGTGCGTGTGTATAATATTGTTCATCTATAGTTGCTTTCATATTGTCTTCTCCACTAGCCTGTGAGCTCCTTGGGAGCACGGACTGTCTTTTGCCTTTCTCTGTGTCCCTGGTGTTTAGCATAATTTCTACACATAGTAGGATTTTTTAAATATATGTTTTATATCATACATGAAAGCTGTCATAGAATATTCTATAGAGGATTTGGGTTTCCCAGAGTTGTTTTAAATAATGGAATATGATGGAGAATCACATAATCTCAGAAATTGAAACTGCCTCAAAGACCATCTGGAACAATTTGCTCCTTCATTTGACACCAGCTGCTCTGCTTGTTTTCAGTACATACACTTCCCCCACCACCCAGTCATGCCCACTTTGCCTTTTCCTTTTGTATATCATCTTTGTCCTTTATGTTGGGAACTCCTTCAAAGAGGTGATTGTCTTTCTTTTTATTTGTATCCTCAGCATTTAACACAGCTTCTGGCATATAGTAGGCACTTAATAAATGTGTATTATATTGCCTCATATTACCCATGACCAAGAATCCCCTTGCAAACATCTTCAACAAGTAGTCATCCGACCTCAAAGGAGGCAAAACCCAATAAATTCATCCAAAGATCTTGATGAGTCAACAAATCACTATAGATTGAGAATTTAAAATCCTGTGTGAGTTCCTAATTTTCTTTCTCACTAAAAATAAAAAAATAATACCAAATAGTATTTATATAGAAAGTTTTACTAGCATATGCAAGGCTTAGAACTATGGACAGATATTTTGTGTGGATGTCACAAGATGGAGTTCCCATTAGATGATTTTGAATTTTTCCTGAAAGATTTTCAAGTCATCTATATAGGCTTTCATTATTAACTCAGTGCTAGAACTTTCCTCATATGTCATTTTAGGTTTGTCTTCCCAATGACACTTCATTTCCCTATATGACATCTGTTTAGATATCCTATTATTTCCTCAAACTCATTATATCCAAAATCAGAATCAGCATTATCTTTCATCAAGACTGGCTACTCTTGCAAACCACCCATTATTTTCAAAAACACTAGATATTTCCATAATTGATTACCACCTTATTTTTTCACTACTGATATTTAAATAGTTAATACCACATTTTTGCCAGTTTGATATTTCTCTAAAATCTCTCTTAGCCATTCTATCATGATCAACACAGTGATAACTAAAATGGCCTCCTAGTTTTCCTACCTATAAGGTCTGTTCAGATCTTCAACATGCTACTGCTAGATTATTATTTCCTGAATACCTCTTTCTTCACATCTATCCCCCCAGTTAAGGACCTACAATGATTCCTTCTTGACAAGTCAAAACTTAACATCCTAACATTCAAGGTCTATCAACTAGACTGATGTCACTGTTATCTCTTCTCTTTCATCTCTTACTATTTCAGAAAGTAACCTATTTATTCCATCCAATATGGTACTCTTATTGTGTCCCAAAAATGTCTATTTCATTTCTATGGACATAATTTTACTAAAAATCTCTTTCTTCCTTTTAAAATGAATTTTATCTTTTTCTGCTAAGCCAAAACTTACCTTTCATTTAAGAACTAGCTCAAGACGCCATCCTTAAAACTTTCAGGACACTCTACTGGCTTGCTCCTATGCGTGTCATCAGATCTCAACTTTTATCATAGTTGCCAATGTATTTGTCTCCCCCCCCCCCCCCTTACTAAATTACAAAGTCCCTGAGGGCTAGAATTATGTCTTTTGAAAAAAACATATCCTCAATGTTTGAAAGCATTGTACACATAGTAGGGACTTGATGAATATCTGTTAGCTTGAATTGTTGTTGAATGATTTCTCAGATAACTGAGGTGCTAACTAGATTATTAATTCTAAAACCAATAATTTACAACAGAACACTATAATATATACTGTGAAAATAAAATGTGGAAGATTTATCTTTTAACTATTCTTAACTATTGATCCTCTTAACTATTCAGAGCATATAGAATTTGGAGACAAGTATAAATAAATTTTAATTTTAGTTTACACATTTGTTTCACTCCTTTTAAGATAACATTGAAATCATGGGTTCAAAGGAGATTTTTTTTTTATGCTAAAGGAAAAAAAATATCCTGGCTGACAATTCATCTTTTAATGCTCTACACTGAAAGCCAATTTAATTCACATCTTCTTTAACTGTATCTAAATTTGACATGTTGGAAGCAGTGCAATTTTCCATTGAGCAGTGTTTGAGTTCTCATCAAAACAGATAGATCATTCATATTGCTGCCCAGAGATAAATAAAATAATTTAGCAAATTGAATTGTGCTGTTTGGCTTGGTAGGAATAAATTGTCAATTATCTGCTGTGATTTGTCACTTTGCTTACCCTTCTTTAATGTTGTTTACTTCAACTTACTTGTTTCTTCTCCAGCATTAAATTTTGAATTTGGTCCAGTTCTCTTCCTGGAACAGCACTTTCTGAACAGAAAAAAGACATATGCATGAATAATGAATGCATCCCAATTGTATCACTTGACTGTTTCATGTTTAAATAAGATAAAATTAGTGAAGTGCAGCTCTATTTTTAAAGTATTTGATTGGGGGAGGGGGAGAGAAGGCAGATCATCCAGGTTCAGGAATAGAAAGCAAGTTGTACCTTCTTTGAATGTCTTCAGGTCATCAAAACATCAAGTCAAGAGGAGGATCAGAGGCTCAATTGCCATCCAGGAGTTTGATCTACATGGATGCTTGACTTTGTGTACACCACATCTCCAGATGTTTGCTTGCATTTGTTCCAGAACACTTTGTCAATCATAGAAACACAAAGAGGCATATTCTGTTTTGAAGGGAGGAATGTTCTGATGTTGGTGGTAAAATACTAATTCACAACGTTATGCAGCTTTTCTGAAACTTGTCAGGGTAATCAACTAATTAGCGATGTAAAAGTGTTGGAATCAAGATGCCAATGTTCACAGTATGCCTGAATTTTAGAGTTGGAAGAGTCCTCAGTGACCATCTAGTCCAGTGGTTCTCAACCTTCCTAATGCCACGACCCTTTAATAATCTTATGTGGGCATATCTGCATGTGGGAGGACCCACCTGGAGACAGATAGAGGAGTGGTGTCTCGGTTCCTAAGTCCATCAGAAACATGTTTTCCGATGGTCTTAGACGATCCCTGTGAAAGGGTCATTACACCCACAAAGGGGTTGCAACCCACAGGTTGAGAACTGCTAATCTAGTCCAATCTAGGCCTTAAAAAGATTCTAGACTACAACATATCCTATGAGTGGTCATCCAATCTCTGCTTGAAAACTTCCAGTAAGGGGAAACTCACTATTTCCTGGAGTAATCCATACCCTTTTTTTAACTGTTCTAGTTATAGGGAAGCTTTTTTCCCCCCCTTACTTTAAGCCTAAAGTTGCCTATTTATTACTTTCATCCATTTCCCTTGATTTTAATCTCTGAAGCTAAAGAGAACACTTTAATCTTTCCTTATAACATTCCTTCAGATTCTTCATGTGAGGTTTCTTGTCTTTATAGTTGCCATCTTAGAGTGTTCTCAAGCTTATCAATGCTTTGCTTTAACTGTATCACTTAGAACCGAACACAATACTCCAGAGATGATCTGATCAGGATATACAATAGTATTATCACCATCTTATTCCTGGAAACTGTTCATTTATTCATTATTACAGTTCAAAATTCTTTTCATCTTGTTGCCCACCATATCAATCAATCAATATATGTGCTAAACAGTAGATCATACTACTGATTCTATTTTTTATGTCTAATTTCTCATTATGATATTTTTAGCTTGTGAGCCCAGAAGCTAGAATTGTTATACCATGTACACTTATTGTGAGGAGAAATATCACCACTTTGCATTACAATCAGGGTCTAAGATCTTGATAGGCTAGAAAAAAGGAATGAATCTAGGATGAAATTGACTAGAGATAAATGTTTATTTTTCTCTTGGAGTTAAAAAAGCTAACTTTGCAAGTATAAGATCAGGGGATTATAGTTAGGTAGCTGTTTGTCTGAAAAATCTGGGGTAGAGGAAAATTACTACAAGCTTAAAAGAAGTCAGCAGTATGATATTGCAGCCAAAATGATAGAGATAGATCATAAACAAATAGAAAGACAATAGAAATACAGCAAAAGATAGAAAAGGAGAGACAGAGGGAGATGACAGATATAAAGAAATGGAAACAGATAGGAAATACATAGGTAGATGACAGATAATGGAGAGATAGATAGATGGAAACAGAAAGATAATAAATGATGGCTAAAGGAGAAATAAAGACAAAAAGATGGAGATGGAAAGAAAAATAATGGGAGATAAATAATGGAGATATATGATACATGGAGATCAAGAGATTGAGAGAGAGGGAAATAGAGAGATAGGGGGGAAATAAAGAGGTGGAGAGAGACAAATAGAGATAGAGAGAAAGAGGCAGAGAGACAGACAGATAAATAGATGGACAAATACACAGACTTTATCTCCCATTCTGATGTAAGTTTCTTGTAAGTAGAAATCATTTCAGTGTTTGTATGGATACCCCAGCACCTAGCACAGTGCCCGACATGTAGTTGGTACTTAGTAAATTCTTGTTGATTGATCCTTGGGCTGGTCATATGATGAGAATGACGTACAGCCAATGGTCAGTCCATGTGCTCTGCTAGAATCTAAACTATGTCAAGAGATTCATTTGAAGTTGCCCAGTTTACTGCACATTTGAAGACTGGTGACAAGAATTGTGCCTTCTGCACTGTTAGGAGTATCTACATTGATAAAAATCAGAGAGCTATTAATTGAAATATCTATGCAAAAAGAAACTTGTTTTCATTCTGTCATGAGTTATTTTAAATGTATTTCCTGGAACTGGAACAGCTTCAACTTTTCCAGTGTTAATAGTTCCACTTGTTGGTATAAATCTCATCAGTTATAGAGCATTTACTTTATCACCAAACACATTCCCAGCCTCCATACATGGACCATTCTGATGCTAGGAGACAGGCTGCTGGGTCAGATACAAGTGATGTCATGGTAATGAAATTTCACTTAAACTCAGAATATTTGTTTTAAAATAACAGCTCTGCCACTAGCTAGTGGGATGAGCTTGGGCAGCTCATAGTATCCTCGCCTGAACAGTGGAGATAATTACTCCTGTCCTGCTGGTTGTGAACATCAAAAGAAACAATAGATAGAAAAGAATTTCATAAAATATTATTCAAATTGAAGTTATTTGTTCTTAAAATTGGAGGTTATCTTAATTTTCTGTGATTAGAAGAATTTGTGTGATGACATTACCATGTGATAATCTATTTCAGAAACCTACATATATTTTCAGTCATAGCCCATCATAAAATTCACACACCAGTGATCCTGCAGTGTGCCATATGCATCAGGCAATAGAACCAGAGTCAGGAAACTTGAGTTCAATGTCTGGTTTCTGATACATGCTAGCTTTGTGACCCTTGGCAAGTAGATAAGTGGGAGAGTCATAAATTTAGGGCTAAAGAGGACCTCAGAGGTCATGTAATTCAACCTTCTCCTTTTATAGACTGAGTCCCAGAGGGATGAAGTAAACTTTTGCCAGCATAAGACAGGTAACAAAGAAGAGGCAGGATTCATAGCCAGGTCAAAGTTTGGCGTCGCCTAGTACACTAGAATTGGAAGAGACTTCAGAAACAACTTATCTACCTGTCTATCTATCTATCTATCCATCCATCCATCTATCTATCTATCTATCTATCTATCTATCTAATATAAAACTTCATTTTATATATGATAAAACTAAGTATTGTGTTAGTGAGCTGCCCGAGATCACATCATAAGCATCTAAAATAGAATTTGAGTCCAGTTTGACTCCTAAGAACCACACCACTTCAGTCAATAAGCATTTGTTTAAAAAACAATAAACATTGTTTAAAAAAAAAACAACCTATCATGTGCTAGTCACTGCCTCACTAAATGTATTTCTCTGAACTTCAGTTTCCTGAGCTGTAAACTAGGGACAATAATACCTATGTACCTCCATCACAGGGTTGCTGTGAAGTTTGCATGACACAATATATGTTAAATTCTTTGCCAATTTTAAAATTCTACGTGACCGTTAATTATTATTAGATCTAATTTTGTGCCTGAGGCAATAATGCAAAACTGTGCCTCAGTAGTAGATGATGATTTTGTATCTTTTTTTTTCCGTTATGCACTTTAGCTTTATTCATTGAAGGCAAATGACTCACTTTCTAAGTCCTGCTCTCACTAGCTGGCATAATGTATATAACACTGACTTTGGAATTTAAAAAACCCTAAGATTAAACACTGTTTCTAACTAGTGATGTGAGCCCAGACAATTCACTTAACCTCTGTGTGTCTCAGTTTCCTCATCTGTAAGTGGGGATAATATCTTACTGGGTGGTTGTGAAGATCAAATGAGATAACATATGTGTAAGGTGCTTTACCAACCTCAAAGTGAGATATGTTATTACATATCTTTATTTCATGTGCCTCTTTCATTCTGCCTGCCAGCCAGCTCCTCAAAGATAAGGTCATGTCTGCGTATCTTGCCTGTGTCTTCCCCTCCCACCACATGCACAAAGTGAACACTCAAAATTTTTGCTGTTGTTTTGGATGCTCTATGTACTTTATTAGCT
This sequence comes from Pseudochirops cupreus, assembly GCA_028627135.1. Taxonomy (NCBI): domain Eukaryota; kingdom Metazoa; phylum Chordata; class Mammalia; order Diprotodontia; family Pseudocheiridae; genus Pseudochirops; species Pseudochirops cupreus. The sequence continues at coordinate 75,914,169 of CM053583.1, read as the reverse complement.
ACATCTGTCAAGGTTTACAAAAAATAATGTACATTAAATACATTTCTGTACTTAGTTGAATTCATTCTTATGCTACCATTCCCAGGTTTCTGTTCAACAGTCAAACATTTATATTTGAAATATGTTAAGAGAGTTTAATCCTTTCCTTAATCCCCAGATCATTAAATGGTATTAGCCTTATTCCCTGGTGACTCCTTTAATAGCTTCCTTAGTGGTCTACATGGAAAGGAGATATGGGAGACCGGATCTCTTCTGACCAGATCAGTCTTTGACAAACTCTAAAGGATAAAATATTCCCATAAGACCCCTTGTTTACCTATTTTGTGCCCATATCCTTCCCTCCTCCCTTTGTTAACCTAGACCCAAACCCTCTGACAACCCTTGTCTCTCCTCTTGGATCTGAAAAAAGTCCGCTTACATCAAGGAATAAATGAATGATGAATCCACAAAAAGGCTGTTAAGAACCTACCATGGACAAAGCAGAATGTTTGTAGTATCGTATCTTTCAAAGGAATTTACATTTTGATGGGGACACAAACTTTAAGCTATAGGCATGAAAACATTCCAGATATATTGAGGGGTAGAGGAAGGAAAGGATATAATTTTAGGGTGGGGCATAGGCCTCTGAAATTTTACAACATACAAAGTACATACACAATCCCTTACTCCACCAAACTGAAATAGAAGACATCCCTATTTACCTATCCCTGAAAAACAAGATCCCATCCCCTCCCCCCAATTCCCATCTCAGAAGGAACCACTGGCTATCAAGGGGCTGGAGCCAGAGAGCTGTCAGACTCTTGGCTGGGAGCCTGCATTTCACTAGCCAGAAGCCCACAGCTCTGGAATTCTTATAGCTTCTAAACAAACACAAAACAGAATCTGCCTAGCTGCTATTTAGCCACCTCCCCTAGAGCTTCAGGTGGCCTAAGCTTCTTTTCAGCCCATTCAGAACCAAGTTATTCATTGAGCCAACCATGTGGGTGCCTCATTTGTTCTCCAGCTGGTAGGTTTGCTTTCTATCATTGGCACAATGTATTCAGCCCTTCTCTTCTATCTTCTGGATGTTTCTCTTCTTGTCTATTCATGCAAATACTCTGTGTTTTCTGATTGCAACAGCACATCATCTGTGGGAGTAATTGAAATACCCAAATAAGGGCTCCTAGTGAAGTCATTTCATGTGGTTGGCATTTGTCCACTTTTTAAAAACCTATTTTTTGAAAGAGACAGATCAGAATTTTTTAAAAGAAAACTTGATCCCAAAAGATCTGAAACATATAAACTATTTATTATACATTCAAGAATGAAGAGTTTTCAAAGGAGGAAAACTGAATATCCAAACAAAAAAATATTCATTTCCTTCTGATTTCAACAGCTAGATTCCTCAAGTTATTATAATTATATACTAGGACATATACAATGGAGAAAGGGAATGTTGAGAACTCCAAGGGAGCATATTCTTATAGAGGGACATGCATTTGTTTTTCCCCAGGTTCAAACTTTTCTTTATAGAATGTTTTCTTCAACCTATTGTTCAATACCTAAGGGACCTGTAATATCTGTAATATCTTCCACTGAGGCAGACTTCAACCTCTCACTACCTTAAAAGAGAGTCTTTAAGATTTTCTGTGACCCCAAAAATCATCCATCTTCAGTCCACCTAGTAATGAAGCTCTCCAAATTTGGCTTGGCTGGTCCTCAGACTTATAGTCTCCTCTTTTACTCTTGTCTCCCATGAAGAATTGAACCTTCTCCATACCAAGGCAAATCCCTTTACCTACAAAAGTATCCAATTCCATCCTTTCTGCTCTAGAAGATGTCCTCTCTTATCCTTTTGACTTTCTCAATAATCTTCAATCCCTTCATTAATGTCCAAGGACTGCTTCCCTACTACCTCTACATTCATGTCTCCTATATCCCTAAAATCCTTCACTTGATCCATACATCCTTATTAGCCCCCATCCTTTCTCTCTCCTTGCTTACCTGGTTAAACATCTTGAGGTCACCTACTAATGGTTGCATTCACTACCTTCCTTCTCATGCTCTCTTAACTCCATCCTCTGGCTACCACCTCCTTCATTCAACTGAAATTGCTTCCTCCACAGTTAGCAATGCTCTCTTCATTGATAGATCTCATGGTCTTTTTTTCAGTTCTCATTCTTCCTGTCCTCTGTGCAGCCTCTGACACTGTCAGTCATCCTCTTTTCCTAGATATACTCTTCTTTCAAGGTTTTTGTGATATTGCTGTCTCTACTCCTACCTGTCTGACCACTCCTCTATATTCTTTGCTGGATTTTATTCAGGTCATGTCCAATAATTGTGCGTGTCCCCCAAGGCTTCTTCCTGGGCTCCCTTTGTGTGTATTATTTCCCTTAGTGATCTCATCAGCTTACACTGGTTCTATTATCATCTCTATACCAATTATTATCAGATCTGTTTATCCATTATCTAACATTTCTCTAGATTTCCAGCCTCCCTTTTTTTAGCTACCTATTAGACATCTCCATCTGGATAACTGTTAGCTTAAATTTAGTATGACCAAATTTAAAATATTTATCTTTTCCCCAAAACATTCCCTTCTTCCCTAAATTTTCTGTTACTGTCTGGTGCCCTATCATCTTCCCAGTTACTCAGGCTCAAAACCTAAATGTCATTCTTGATTGCTTATTTTCTCTCTCACCACCACCCCCATATCTACATGGTACTCCCCTTTCCTACTCTGGACATTTTCTCTGGCTCTCCTCCATACCTGGAATTTTCTCCTTCCTCATATTTACCTTGACATCCCTGATTTAAGTCCAAGTTAAAATCCCACTTTCTGCAAGAAGTCTTTCCTCGTGCTTCATTCTGCTAATGTTTTAGAGCACAATGAGTAAAAGATTAACTTCTCTTGCCTTCCTCTACTCCAGCCAGTAGAAAATTGTTGTATATTCTTTTGTTTTAAAACTTTGTCTAGCTTGACAAGAAGAAAGAGAAATCTGTGTATAGAACATGATCTAATCTATGTAATATGTTAGTGTCACAAAATACTTAATACACTCATTACCCCTCATTCAACAACCCCGTATAACATGTGCAGTCAGAACAATGATTAACATTTTACAGAGGAAGAAACTAAAAGCCCAAGACGAGTCATCTATTTCCAAATCACAAATAATAAAGAAGCCAACACTTAAATTACAAAATCAAGGAATGATAGAACTGGGATGAGCCACAAAAAACCGACTTCGTTATTTTCCAAATGCTAAAACTGAGGCCTAAAAAGTGACAGTGATTTTTACAATGCACACAGTGATAGAGCCTGGCTTGGAACCCAGGTCTATGGATTCCTAATCTGGTGCTCTTTTTATTACCTTTTAGTCACCTGTCTGTGCTTGTCAATCAATCAACAGGCATTTATTAAGAGTTTACACCAAAGCTGCCTGTCTATATGAGGCAATCAGTCAGTCATTACATATTTATTGAGCATGCAATATGTGTCAGACATTATGATAAATACAGATAGATTCACAGAAAAGGGGGAAAGGTGGGAACTTGGCCCATTCCTTCAGTTTTTATTTCAAATCCAATGGTTCCCCCCACTCCACCCCCACACAATAGCATGAGATATTTCAGGTATGGCAGTTTCTGTTTTAAGGCTCTCCTCCCCCTCCATAAAGAGAATACCCAAGAGCCAAATCAATCTTTTCAAAATGCCTAGAGTGTGCCAGGTATGTAAATAGTTTAAAACATTCACAGAAAGAAAATGAGGAGTGGAATGAATCCCCTTAGTTCTTCCTTTGAATATGTTACGGAGCTGTATTCGGTGTATTAAAAAATGAAAAATGAGTGTGCCCTAGATCTTCTGGTACCAGGCCTCTGGGAAAAATATCCCCTAATAAATGAGGCAAAAAAAGGGAGCAATGAATAGACAGTGGAACAGTGTCACTTATGGGCCTCTAACTTTCTGCTCTCATTAGAAGAACTCAGAGTATAGCACTGCTGCTCTCTGTTGGCCAATAGAAGCTGGTTGTTCTTTTGGAGTAAGGCAGAGCCCAGTGCCTTGCTGTGGAACCCCAGGCCAGTCCTAGGTATATGCAGAATAGGGAATCACTCTATGTAATCTGGTCTGAGGGGCCCAGAAAGACTTGCTTTCCTACTGGAAACACACCCAGGGATTTTGTACTAGGAGTCAGGTTGGCCAGACTTTCTTTTTATCAGTGCCACTGACTGGCTATGCTGTCAGTCTTTGTTGGGGCAGTCAAGGATGGTTTTAATTGCTAGCATATCATGACTGAGTGGTCAGATGGTGTCTAACTACTTAAACAGGCAGCAACAAAACCCAGAGGATCCAATGCTTATCCATAAACAACAGGGAACAGCGACAACCAGTCAACTTTCAGGCTTGTTTAATATTTCCCTCCTTGCCCCAGTAAATCAGTCAAGTTATTCATTGAGTTGCTGTTATATGCCAGACTGGGCCTGAGGGATACAAGTATAAAAAAAAAATGAAACAATCTCTATCTATAACATACATATATTGTAATTGGCAGATAATAATGTGTACATGTATATGTTTATATATAGAGTAGTACATAAACACATTTATGAATATATACACACATTTTGTGTGTGTGTGTGTGTGTGTGTATATATATATATATTTTTTTTTCCCCTCTTTCCTTTTCCCTTCCTCTTTCTATTTCTTTCTCTCTCTTATACATCCAGGGACAGCACGAGGTTGCAGTTGCAGGTACCATGGCTGAAATATGGAGAAAGGGATTGTTTTATTTTTTTGTACTTGTATCCCTTAAGCCAAGCACAAAGCCTAACATGTAGTAGCAACTTTGAGAAATTCTAGAACCAGTCTTGACCCTCACTGAGCCTCCTGATATGGCTCTGGATTTACAAAAGCAGATTGACCCTAACTCTGTTCATCCATGACTCTGTTTTCATCCTTACCTTAAGGATCTATAACTTCCTAAGAAGAGGTACTTCCTCTACCAATGCAGCTCAAATCCTCTTCAAACCTTAGGTAGTCTGTGTGAGTTATTGTGGTTCCAAAAATTCAATGCCTTTCAGCCAATACTAAAGAGGGACCTACCAGAGCTTGTTCTCCACTGACATTGCCTTTAACACACTTGGGTTATTTCTATGTTGTTATGTGACATCAGAGTAGGAACTTAATGTGTTATTCATTAATAAGAACTTTTTATAAATAATGTGTATAATCATGAAATTTAATGGGTAGCATACTTTAACTTGGAGTCAAAAGATCTGGGTTCAAATTCTACCTCAGATACCTATCAGCCAGGTGTTATCATAGACATGTTACTAATGCCTCAAAACCTCAGTTTTCTTTTCTAAAAACAGGGGCAATGATGTTTGGAGGACCTACTTCTTAGGGTAGCTGTGAGGAAATAATTTTAAACATTAAATGGGACATAGCAGATGCTTTTTGATTTGATATAAATGTGAATTATCATTACATAAGCCATCTCATTTGAGCTTTACAATACTGTAACACAGACAACATGGTAACCCTATTTCACAGACAAGGAAACAGTCTCCAGAGTACCCAGACTTTGCTTCCATGGTGTGGATTGGAATTACCCTATATATCAATAGGCCTACCTGTGACATGTCCAGATGGTTAGGGGAAGAATGTATAAGCTGGAAAGCTTAGATTTCTGACAGCCAGATAATGTCCCATTTTATAGCTTCTGACTGAAAACTAGACTAATCATTTCATTGCTGAAAAAATAAACATTAGGGACTGTTAATCTTCATTAAGGGATGTTCGCTCTTTAAAAAAGCAATACATCGTAATGCCTTTATTCTTTTATTCCTTGTTACTGCTTTATTTGAAATTGCCCTTTGCTAATGCTCCTTAATGAGGACTAACAGTCCCCTGGGTTTTGTTTTGGAGGAGGGGTTTGTTGTTCAATAGACAAACCACTGGGTTGTGAAGAGATGGTCATTGGGTCCTAAGCTTGAATGTCTTATTACCATTCGACATTAATCATGCCAGGCATCAGGTCATTTTGAGACACAAAACCAATAGATGAAGGCTTCAGGAAGCTATGAATTGTTTTCTCTAGCAAACACACTTTAAATATAAGATGAGATAGTGAGATTTGTGTTGTGGCATTTTTGTTTGATTATTTGGGTTTTTTCGATGCCCCTTTCAAATTTCTATCAAGCAAATAATGCTCAGTAAGAGAATGGTAAATTCTGATTATTCAAATACTCCCAGTGCTTCCAGGTTCTGTGATGTCATTGATATTAATATTCCTTCTAATAAAGCATATTACAAGCCCTAACTTTCAAACTGTTCTCTCAGGCTAGGCTTTGAAACTTGGGCATGATTTTTAGTAGCTGTCTGATGACACACAAATCTCTTAAACTTTCTATCAGTGATCTTCAGTTTCCTCATCTATAAAATGGTAAGAATTATACCTGTATGTTGGAATCTATTGCTGAAACTGGGCAATAAAGATGGTCCAGTCAATACTGAAAACAATAGACCTTTTCATTCAAAGGAAAGGCATGTGTCCTTCCTTAGTGGAAACAACCAAAGGAGTACTGAGAGAAAGAAAGACATAACAAGGAAAAGGTATTAAGGTGAGACAATTAACTGTCTTTCCCTGCTGAGACTAAGGCTCTTACTTCCATTAGAAGGGAGCCATCCCTATGGACACACACACATACATGGACAGGACTACCACCTCCAAAGTGGGACTGGGAAGATAAGGGAAGGGATACTACCAGAAATATTATTAGGGAACATCAGGCATCATGGCATGTGATATTATGAAGAGAGATATGCAGGCCTTTCAAGAGAGGCTGCTCCCAGGACTTTGTACAACCTCAAGTCAAGCTCTTCCTGAATCCATCTTCACTTTCTCAGGGTGATAGTTGGGGTCAGGAAGCTCCAGATGTTTTAGGGGGAAAGAATGGCTCCTCTTCAAGTGGATCTGATTTGTTGTTCACCAAAGAAGTCAAAGAAAAGGAATTGCCAGTGAGCAATGAGAATGAAAGTTTCTCTTCTAGGATAGAAAGTTCCAAATTCAGGGTATTCTAGAGGATGGAGGTGACAGAATGGGAGGATTCTGGCTAGGGTATAGACATCTGAGAAGCACTAGAGATTCTGGTGATTTTCCAGCATACAAACCTAGAGTACCTCCTCTACAGGTTGCTGTAAAAAAGATATTGTGTAAAGTGCTTTATAAAACTTAATATACTTTATAAATGTTGGCTATTATTATCTCTGAGATTTTTTTAATTTGTAGAAAATTCCTCAACTGATAGAGATCTGCAACTCCTCTATAACTTTTAGTTGTAGAGAATTGTCGGGGACACTTAGAAGTTAAGTGACTTCTTCATGGTCACACATCTTAGTACATATTAGAGGCAGAATTTGAACCCAGGCTTACCTCCCTCAGAGGCTGGCTTTGTACCCAATATTCTCTACCCCGTTCTTCTTCAAGAATAATTATGACCAAAAAATTTACTTACAGTGGTCAAGATAGTGATGAGCCCTTTTGGAATGAGCAAGACCATGGATAAATAAATATTCAAGTTAGTAAGAAATTGATAAAGGTATAATCATGAAATTAATAACCACCATTTGTACAACTTGATGATGGACAATGCATCATCCTCGTAAAGTCTTTTTGAATGAGGCAACATAACTATTATTAAAGCTATTTTACATGTGAGTGAACTGAGGCCCATAGATTTTCAGGGACTCTTCCAAGGGCATAGAGCTCATATCTTTCAGATCTCAAACTCAGACTCAGTTTTCCTGAGGCTTAATCAAATGTTCTTCCCGCTATGCTTTGTTGTAAGATTATTGTCAAAGCTGTATAATGTGATAAAATATGCAAAAGATAAAATCATTCCATAAATGAATCAGGAATAATTTCACTATTATCTTTCTAAATATAAGTTAAATAAGTTATCATAGTATAGGCAAAACTTAGGCGTGGCAGTTATTCAAGAGTTCTGAACAATAGAATTCTGGGTAACAGAGACCACTATGATATGTATCACCAGCATAGACTAGGGCACAACTAACTCTGTGTGTGTGTGTCTCCATACGTATATAGCAAAAACTGTGTCTTGTAGGTAATGCAATTATCCTAACTGCATTTGTGGCATGGCATAGTTCTATTTCTAAGGAATAGATTTTCACTGCTTCTCCTTCACATCTGCATCATCTCTACTTAACTTTATGTTAGAGAATAATGCTTTTGACCAGCAGAGTGCAGCAATGATATACTTTATAATTATCTCAGACTAAGTCTGGTGAACCTGACCAGGCTCTCTATGAATGTCCCCATTTCAACATCTATTGAAACTCCTTGTCTTAGCTTTTCTTTTGCCTGTGCTATTGGCTAATGTAATACACACACTAGGATTTACAGAGATTATGATATTCACATACATAAGAGGTAGCATTGTATAGTGTGGAGGTGTTAAGCATATTGCCTTTAGGCCCCAAGTGGGATGCAAATCAGATTAAAATGCAATTTAGAAATATTTAACAAAACAAATAAAAAATATAGCAAAACATAGAGAATGTTATTAAGTGGTTTTCTAAGCCAATATGTGTCCATGGGGATCCTAATCTTCTGTTTAGTGGGCCCCATTTCTATTTGAGTTGGACACCACTAGCATATTGGATAGAGTGATGGACCGGTAATCAAAAATCTCTGGGGATAGCTTACCAGCTCTGTAAACACAGAATTGATTGTCACTGACTTCCTCTGAGCTCCAGACAACCTTCTAAGACTATAAGTCATAGACACCTTGTGTTGTACATTTAAAGTTGGAGTTAACACAATGATAAAGTCATGGGTCTTTGACAGATCGATATTTAGACATTTACATTGAACATGCATTTAGTACTAACATATACATATAAACATAAACTCCATGAATATGTATAAACATTGTGCACATGCATGTTCAATGTCTATATTTACATGCATTATGATATGTCAGATCCTGCCTCTGCCACCAGATGTGTGACCATTGGTGACACACATACGTATATATCCCCATATTCATGTGCACACTTTTAAAAGCTAGTAGAACACAGATACAAAAGCAAGCACTGGACTTTGAATCCAAAGATCAAGGCCTATGTTGAGTCCATACCACTGTGTGACCTTTGCCAAGTTATTTTATCTGCATGAGCCTCAGTTTCCTCCTATGTGAAAGGAGATACCTTTTGTATTACTCCAAGAGTAGTTCTAAGGATAAGATTGGATGCTACATTAAAGGGGACGTGCTAAATAAGTCATATTGGAAGATTGCTGCCATGTACCACCTCCCCAGGACCTTTTATTGTTCCTAACATGCTGTGTTCTCCAGATTCCTCCTCGTCTTGGTTATTCAACTGTACATAGTCTCATCTGTCATCTGGTAGTGTCAGTATCTCTCAAAGTATAGACCCATGAACTGAACACATTACCTCAGATGGTGTCTGACCAACCCAGATCACAGGGAGGTATATTGTTCCCTTGATTTAGAAACTATATATCTGCTAATCCAACCCAAATCACATTTATGGTGACTTTCAAGAATGTGTTTTTTTAAGGGGGGAGGGAGGGCTGAAACATTTTACATAATGAGTACAAGTGTGACTATAAATTAAACTTCATAAATCTTGTAAATAAGGTAAATTTTTTTTCAAGCTGGACGAGATCCTCATTAAATTTTGAAAATTCACAGTATGTGACCTGCACATCTTGACTGACACATAAAATGGAAGTATAATAGACTAGGTCTAATATCACCACTCCTATACAACAGCAGCTAGTAGGTACAAGGATAGAGTGCTAAGTCTGGAGTCAGGAAGACTCATCTTCCTGAATTCAAATCCTACCTCAGACTATAGCTGTGAGATCCTGGACAAGTCACTTAATCCTGTTTGGCGTAGTTTCCTCATCTGTAAGACGAGCTGGAGAAAAAAAAAAGATAAATCACTCTAATATGTTCACCAAGAAAACCCTAAATGAGGTCATGAAGAGTTGGACACAATTGAAAAATGGTTGAACAACAAAAATATAACATATGAACTATATAAAGCTTTTGGCATTAGTAGATATTACAATAACGCTCCATAAGGAGATGCTACACAATTCCTGGATGTTGTTGTCATTGCCATCATCATTGTTTTGGTCCAGATCTGTGATTTTATTCATTTAGAGATCTGACACTGTGGGAACTCCACCGATAAAAATCCATTTCTCATTTTAAGTGTTCAAGAGTTGCCTAGGGCACTAAGGGGCTAACTGACTCGCTGGTGACAGCTAATAAGTGACAGAGGTAGAACCTGAACCCAGGTCTTCCTAGTTCTTGGATTGCATCTCACCTAATTCATTCTTCTGAAGCTGGTTTAAGAGGAGAAAGAGTGGAAGGGTGTACATAAAATGACAGATAAAGCGTACTATTGAGAGATACATATAAAATGAGAGAGATGGCATACTATCTGCTTTGCCTATAGTGATAAGAGGTATAAGATATAAGAAGGCCATTTAAAGACTTATTAGAACATGAGTTGCAGGTGGTCAAAATTCAAAATGAACAAAATGATATCTTCTATGCCCTCTTCTTTCCAAATAAACAGATCACAGTCAATAAATTCACAGGTCTGCAAAATAATAGAAAATGCATAAATATTTCAAAATGGTAACTAGTTGATCACCCTCAGGTTTATAAAAGGTTCTCTTAGTTCTTTTAGGGTTTCCCATGATGCCCTTGGTCCATAGGCATAGGCATAGACATTAATGGCCTCAAACTTCACAGGAAGGGATCAAAGACATAAAACAATGGGTTCAAAATATGAAGACTTCATACTATGAAAACTAGAGTATGTTTATGATTTGTTAACATTAGAGCAGAGCTATATATATTGTTTTGTGCAATACTGTATGATATTTTTATGCCTTCTGACACTCAAATATATCCCATCCTTTCTCTGTTTCTTTGCTTCTGCTGGCAGTCTTTTACTGGGAATACAATTCTTCTATCTTGCCTGTTCATATTTTCCCTACTCTTCAAGGAACAAGATGTTTTAGTGGGAAGATCACTGGCTTTGTAATTGGGCATTCTTGGTCTGAATTCTGGTTCTGTGTGATCTTGGATAAGTAATCAAACTTCTTCATTTGAGAATGAAGCGAATGATTTCTAAGATTCTTCTAGCTTGTAAGGATCATCTCAAATACTCCTTTCAGTATGAAACCTTTTCCAAACCCTACCTTAGAAGATCTTGCAATCATCTGATCTCAAAGCACTTCCTCTTTCTCTTATGCACTCTATGACACACTCACTTCTATTGTATTCATATGTATGTCAAAAATCTTCCTTGACTTATCTGAAGTGTGAACTTCCTCCTCCATTCTTGATGATCTGTTTGTTGACTGATTTTTGTTTGAATATCAGTTTATGCCAAGACAATCACAAAATATTACAGAGGAAATCTGGCCCCAAATTATGTAATCCAACTACATTTTTATAGATAAGAAAACTGAGACACAGTGAAGTAAAAAACCTTGCCCAGGGTCATAATCGAGTTAGTGTCAGAGTTACTATTGTTCTCACCCACACTTCGAATAGTTCTTTATTACATAAACCAACTCCCTAGCAAATTCACATTAGTTAAGAGATGAACAACTCTGGCCTTTGTAATTATGATGATTGGTGATGATGACCATGATTATGAACTCAGTACCAAGGACTACAAAGTATAGCCTGAGGTTAGCAGCATAGGTATTATTATACCCATTTTATAGATGAAGAAACTGAGAGTGAGATGTTAAATAATTATTTTATGGACCAGACTCATATTGCCATAGCTCCAGAATTATAAAAAGGTTTTTGACCATTATCATGATCATAGATTTGGAACTGAAGAGACCTTAGAGGACTTCCAAGCTACTCTTCATAGAAAAGGGGGGAAAGGGAGAAAAAAGACTCAAAATCACTAGTCCAAAGTAATACAAACAATATGTTATAGACTTCAGAACTCTGAATTCAAGTTCTCTTATTCAAATCCACCACCCTTTCCACCTTGCTTTGCAGTGTACTAACCTTAATCTTACGGAAGGGTGACCTTGCAGCAGGATCTGTGTACTTCTTTCATCTGAACCGCTTTTTTGATAAATAAAATAAACATTTGCTAAAATTAGCCTAGAGCAGTAAGGTTCTTGTCTATGGCCTTAGAATTAGGAGTTGGTGATAATTAAATCAGCGTTAAAGTAAGTAATGTTTTAACACACCATGTCTGCTTCAACACCAATTAAATTATCTCTGCTTTTGACACTGGTCTATCACCTATAAGTTCAGTGCTTTAATAGCAAACTTAAAGAATCCTGCCTTTTCTATCTTTCATGTCTAGACCGTTCAATGAGGTGAGGAAAATTCACCAGAAGACTGAGGCTTCATTTTGATGCCTCCAATATCTGTGGTTACTTTCCCCAAAGTGACCATGATAGATGATTTGCCAAATCTACTGACTTTTTCTCAATACTTACCCTTCTTGACCTCTCTGCACCATCTGTCACTGTTGACCTCCTTTCTAACTGAACTCTTTCAATCATTTTTTCTGTATATTTATCCAAGCTATATTCATTAACTTTGGTAATTCCCTAAAGGCTCTGTCCTAGGTTCTCTTCTCTTTTCTTTCCTGTATTTTCTTGCTTGGTGATCTCTTTATCTCCCTTGAGTCCCATTTTTATGCCTATGATTCTAAAATCCATCTTAATTACTCACCTGGCTTCCAGTCTCATATGACCTAATGCCTACTATACATTTCAAACTAGAATCTCATAGGTATGTTCAAAAGTGAATTCATTATCTTTTCTTCCTAACCTCACTTCTCATCTGAATGTCCCTATTACTCTTTTTTTCCCCTTTTTAAAAAAAAATTTATTTTAGTTTGCATCATTCATTTCCACAAGATTTTGAGTTACATATTTTC
>CM053583.1:75865064-75900699 GCA_028627135.1 Pseudochirops cupreus | reverse complement strand
AGTATCTTGATTTCTCATGAAGTCATTTGCTTTCATTTGCTCCACTCTAATCTTGATGGAATTATTCTCTTCAGAATGCTTTTGAGATTCTTTTTCCATCTGGCAAAGTTGACTTTTTAAAGCATTCTTCTCCTCATTGGCTTTTTGGGTCTCTTTTGTCATTTGAGTTAATCTATTTTTTAAGGTGTTAATTTCTTCAGTGGGATTGCTGACTCTCTTTTCATGATTTTCTTGCAACATTCTTATTTCTATTCCCAATTTTTCTTCCACTTCTCTCATTTGGTTTTCAAAATCCTTCTTCAGCTGATCTCTAGCTTTAAGGTAATCTTCATGTTTATTGGAAGCTTTTGGTAGGGGAGCTCTGGCTGTGCTGTTCTCCTCCTGCTCTCTGCCTTGATACTTCTTTTCCCCAAAGAAGGAATCTAGGGTTTGGTTGCTGTTCTAACTTTGCTTCTTATGCTTTTTCTTATTCATGGTTGGTCAGTCTGGGATTTTTTTTTTTTATCTCTGTGGAACTCTGCTTCCAGAGGGGAAAGCTCTGTCCCAAATTGCTGGGGTTTTCCCAGCTGCCGGAGCTCTTAGGAGGCTGCTGAAAAAAAAACAAACAAACAAGACCAACGCCCAAGACCTCGATCCAGATCCAGGCTACTGAAGGTGAGAGCCCTTGGCCTCTTAATGATCTCTTGGTCCCCCTGCAGTCTGCAGGCCAGGAGCTCTGAAGCAGCAGTGTGGAGGCGGGGGCAAAACCGGCTTCTGCTTCTTTGCCCTGGAGGCGTTTTGGCCAGACCCACTTTTCTCCTCCAATTTCGCCGAGCTCTACTAACCAATTCTGGATATTGCCACAGATCCACTCTCCCAAAGCTCCAGCTAGGGCTCAGCGCTTCTCGTCCAGCCACCTCTGGGGCAGAGCCACAGTTTCAGGCTAGGCTGGTTTCGGCTGGCAGGGCTGAGATGGTCCTTTGTAGCTGAACTGACTTTAGGAGAAAGTATATTTGTGTGCGTTTTGGAGTTCTAGAATTTGTTTAGAGTCATATTTTATGGGTATTTTGGGGTGTCTATGTGAGCGCTGCAATACGTTGCTGCTCTTATGCTGCCATCTTGGCTCCACCCTCCCACTTACTTTCTATAAACTTAGGTTTAATCACCCTTGAAATGGGAATAACAAAACCTGAAGTGCTTACCTCATGGGGTTGTTGTAAGAGTTAAAAATAAAATGATATCTATTAAGTATTTTATATCTTTGAAGTGTTATGTGTTAGGTAGTAGTTGCAGTGTTAGAATATAAAGTATATATGTTATATTTGGCAGATGAAAAATATCATAATTTACTGCTACTAATAATAATGTATTACTTTTGTGCAAAAGTCCTTTATTGTTTACAAAGCTCTTACATATAAGACATGTCATTTGATCCTCCTAATAACTTAGAGAATAGACATTCTGCTGATAGACAAACAGAAGCTGAGAGAGGTTAAGTAAGGATGTGAAATATAACCAATTTACTCATTTAGAGGCAGTAGAGCCAATACTTGAACTCTTGTCTCTATGGTCAGATGCAGGTTATAATCAACATAATAACATCACCATTTCATTCAATAGCATCTATTTGATGAGTCACAATAGTTTCTTATGCTGAAGGGTGTTGGGAATTTCACTTTGGAAGAAAAATGTTTAGTAAGTTTACAGCCCTACTATTGGCCATGAGAGATGAAAATCAATGGCCTTATCTTGTAGAATTTAAATTGTGTTTATTTTTACTTAAAAGAGATTTTTCATAAAAAAAATCTAAAGTGGACTATTTAAAGATGTTTAAGTCCTTATATGGTATGGAATATGAATCATTATTCAAGCCCTAATGTCTCTCCTGGTGCAGATCCACAGCATGGAGGTGATTGATGTTGAGTTCTCAAAGTCTGTGTCAGGCAGCATAAACTCAGACAGTTCGTACTCAGCTGACATAGCAATGACTCCATGGGCCAAGTTTACCTTAGTGCAGAGAGGCTTAATTTGGTCATTCAGTGATAACATTTTTTTCCTAGCCATGGCAGCTCACAAAGCATCTAGTAATAATAAAGGTGCTGTGAGCTGCATCAATATATGCATTACGTGGATAAATTTAAGGACCTGTAAAATATCAAAAAATAAATTAAAGAAAAAATTTGCATTCATTCCTACAAATAGGCCACAGCAGTCAATCAACTCTATTAAGATTTCAATCTTTTGTTCCCTGGGGTTCTATAGATAATTTGGAAAGATTGAAGAAAACCACTTTATCCAATGGGATTTCATGTTCACTAAGTTTAGAAGAACCCATTAAATGTGAAAAAAAGGCTTAATTTCAATTTTCCTACCATGTAATGCTATCTTTGGAGATGACACTTTTTAATAGTGGTATGTAAAGACAACAGGTAATAGAATTCCGTAATCAGAGTTGAAGGGCTACTTAAAGGACATTTAGACCTACACACACACACTTAAAACAGGAATTCTCTCTACAATACCCCTTACAAATTTTCATTCAGTCTTTGCTAGAATGTTTTTAGACATGAGGAGGTCAGCTAGTTGGCACAGTGGATAGATAGAGTACTGGACCTGGACTCAGGAAGTCCTGAGTACAAATCTGGCCTCAGATACTTAACAGTCATGTGATCTTGAACAAGTCACTTAATCTGTGCCTCAGTTTCCTCAACTGTGAAATGATAAGAACACCTACCTTACAGAGTTGTTATAAGGACCAAATGAGATCTTATTAGTAAAGTCTTTAGCACAATGCCTGACACATAACAAGCACTACCTCAATGGTTATTCCCTTCTGTCCATTACCTATCAAGGCAGTCAATTCCACATTTAGACATTTCTAGTTAACAATTCTTTTTTCTTGCATTGAACTAAGTTCTTCCTCCCTTTAACTTCCTTTCATTTGGCCTACTTCTGATTTCCAAGGCTAAGCAGAGCCAACTGGATCCATCTTTGACACAACCTTTAAAATATCTTAGAACAATAATTGTGTCCCCACCATATTTACTCTTCTTTAAACATCTTCACTTCCTTCAACAGGTCCTCACATGGCAGCTTCTAGTTTTCTTGTCATCCAATTTGCTTCCTTGTGAATGTGCTAAATTCCTAAAATTGGAAGTCAAGAACTGAATACATATTCCAGCCATGGACTGATATGGTCAGGGTCCAGTCAGCAGGGTTGTCAGTACTTTGTTCTATCTATAATTCATTAGTTTCTTTTAACATAAACTCAATAAAGATTACTATTGACTCCCAAAATTACAGAAAGATAGGCCCTTACGTCTCTCTAAATGAGTGGAGTACCAAAAAATGTAAATGAATTTAATATTCAGACAGATGGTGTTGACCAAAGAAAAGAACAGATTAAAGAGAAACTTATAGAATGAAGAGCCAGAATAACTTTATGAACTTTTCCAGGATTCTCTAGAGCCCATGAGTCTCAAAAGGTAGACAGTATATATGGGAACATAAGGAAGATAGAAAGACGTGGACAGACAAATAATATCTGCTGTCACACTCTTACATCCAGAGGGAAATCTCAGAGCTTAAGGGTAATTGAAAGAAACAGGGAATGGTCTCTCTGAGCTGAAGTAAACAAACTGTGTTTAGAAGCATTGTTGTCACTAAAGAAAGTATGAGGTGCATCAGTTCTTTGGTGTTATGTAGCACAAATTAACTTTTGTCCAGTTTTTGATCTTGACTTTTATTAAGAAACAAAATAATATAGAAATTCAATTGTATGTCCACCAAACTTTTGTAAAGCATCCATTATGTTCAATACACTATGCTAAGCCCTGAGAATAGAGACCCCACCCCCCACCCCTCAAAAAAAGTCATTAAGATATGCGAAAAGTCCTAGATACAGAGTTTGGGTAATTAATAATTTATTAAGTGTGACTAGCAGATAATAAATTGAGGTCAGTGGTTCACTAGTAAACGAAAAACAAACATTGAAGATTGTAAAATGATTAAATACCTATGGAAAAGGGGTTGACAGATGGAAATTAACTCTGATTGGTTAACAATAAGAGAATGAATATTATCATGAGATGGATTTATTCTAATAAGAGTCTGAGAAGGCACGACTGATTAAGTCAGCACTCTTGGATAGAGAGATTCATCTTCAGCCAAACCACTCCCACCTCTGGCAATTTGGACAAAAGATCTATTCTCTACCCAGTGGTTGAACAACAAGCCAGGATTCACCTAGATTAGATTCTCTTTAATCAGAAATAAACTCTCCCAGTTGGCTGGAGTCCTGCCCAAGATTGAAGAGAATGTCTCTTTGTCAGCCCTGTTCTTCACAACAACTAGACTAAGTTTGGGCTGCACAACCTGTTGCCAGTGGGCTGCTTGCAGCCCGTCAAAGGATTTTGAGTGGAACATCCTCTACATTTTTCGCAGGCCTCCCAAAATCCTTTGGTGATGGAAAGGGGAAAAATAGAAAGGGGAAAAAAAACCCTGGATTCATTCCATATTGATAATTGGTTATTAATCATTTCTTGTCACCAAACTGTCCTGCCCTATTCTTCTAGGGATTATAATGGGTGCATTAGTTAACAGAAAGTATAAATATAGTAACACAAAGTATTTCTAAAAGGGAATTGAAGCTAAGGACGTATGGAACCAAGAAGGTAACTAGGTGGCACAGTGGGTAAAGAAATGGTCCAGAGAACTTTCTGAGTTCAGATCCATCTTTACACATTTACTAGCTGAGTGACCCTGGGTAAGTCACTCAATTTTTCTGCCTTCATTTCCTCTGTAAAATGGAGATAATAATAGCAACTACCTCCCACGATTGTTGTGAAGATAAAATAAGATAAATTTACAAATTGATTTGAAGGACTATATAGATGCTACTTTATAATTATCATTGTTGTTGTTGTTGTTGTTGTGAGATACTTCCTATAGTAATTTGCAGGGTAGGGAGCATTTTGCATTCTCTGTGATCAAAAGGATCCTATCCTCTAACTTCCTGCTTATGAACTGAAAAAGCAACATACCTGTACCTCATAGTCTGAGATCTGTCCAAACATCAAAGTATTCTGGGGACAGACTCCCAAGAAGCTCCAGTTGTCTCGTGTATAATATGGGTGATAAGTATAAGAAAGTCTTTTGATTTTATCACATAGAAAATGCATAAAATACTAAGAATGCACAAAAACCTGTATTTTCATATCTGACTATAGTCACCCTTGAAACCTTAGTGTTCTTAAAGGGTTTGAATTAGTTGATCTTTTGAAGTTTTAAAAAGTTGTGAATTCTATAATTGTTTTTTTAAGGCAAGGAACCACCAAAATCACATGAGACCAGCCCTGTCTGGATTTCTTTAGTTTGCATTGTTGTTTCATTGAGTCCGGGCGAATTGTTCTCTTGAGAGAACGTAGCCTCCTTTGAATGATTATCATTTTCTACTTGGAATTTAATGGTTGACTGTAAATTGATTAAAAAAATGAAAAACATTGCAGAGAATCGACCCTTTCTTTTTCTCCACCTTCTTTCCTCGCCTGTGTGGTTTTGCCTTGGCTATATATTTAAAGATTGTCAGTGCATGGTGACAACCATGTCCTCAGGGGGCATTAATTTGTTCCAGCTCATTGTATTTCATGACCAAGTTCCAAAGCCATTTATCTCATATAGTAAAAGTTTTCGAGGCTTCATTAATAAATTGTAGATCATTTTAGGTAAGATTTTTTTTCTTCTCAAGTGTTAGTTTGCTATCCCAAAAGTACACAGAGAGGCAACAGTTTATCTATATATGTGGGGGGTGAGAGAGAGAGAGAGAGAGAGAGAGTGCAATGTAGGTTTAATTAAAATTAATTAGGTATATTCCAATCAATTACATATGCAAATTAATTATATCTTATCTGGTTGCTGAAAGCATAAATAAGTACCTTCCTGAGTTGGTTTGGACTGTTCCATTTGTTTACCTTCACCAAGAAAATTCTGTGTTTAGATCAGAATCAGACAAGTATTGGCAAAGAAATCTCGTAAGATCAATTCATCAAGCTTTTGCTATGCACCTCTAGATATTCAAGGCACTATGCTTTGGGAATACAAAGACAAAAATGACACAGTTCTTGTATTCAAGGAACTCATATTCAGTGGTAGAATTGGAAGAGATGTTAGGTATTATCTAGTGCAAATGTGGAAAGTGAGGCTAACAGGAGAAAGAACTTGTCCACCTTAGTTGCTGCTAGGATGTGGGATAGAAAATAAATGAATATGTTTAAAGGTAGCACATGGAAATGGAGGTAAAGAGGGAAGTGCCAATGGGACAGAGAGAGAAGAGAATCATAACCCTGGTTATTTTCAGTGTTTCAGTCTCTGTCCAGTATACTTTTTTTCTCTCAGTTACACAAGCAGTTCAACCTTCCTTTGTGTTAACTTGCTGTCATGGGTAAGCCAAATTTCTCTAAATGACTCTGTGGTTGTTGTATTCCATTAAAGTACAGAAGTTAAGCCAAGAGCAATATTCAAAATTTGCATCCATGTGTGTCTGAGTGTAAAGGTGCATGCATTATGTATTAGGATTTGGCAGACTTAATTTTTATTGGTTACTTGCCTGTTGTTCTTTTAGCATCTGTATTGGATTTTCTTGTGCATTACAAGGACCCAAAATGCTACAGCTGAACAGCTGTGAATATGTACAAATCTTTGCAGAAGCACATCTGTCTCATGCAATTTTACATCCATCACAACAGAGCATTTTATATATAAAACAAGAACTTTCTAGGTAAACAAGCATTTGCTGCTGTGTGTGTGTGTGTGTGTGTGTGTGTGTGTGTGTGTGAGAGAGAGAGAGAGAGAGAGAGAGAGAGAGAGAGAGAGAGAGAGAGAGAGAATACTACCAGCAAACAGTGTCATCCTTTGGTTAAGTTCCTAACCCATCAGAACTTTGGATTTTTGTTTATGCTTTTTTTTCTCTAAAATGAAAGGCTAGAATGTTCTCCCAGTATCTTTTCAGCTCTAATGTTCTATTATCCTAGGATGAGTGCTCTAGGGTTTTTCTGAAAAAAACACTTTACAAGCTTTAGTTTACTTTATATAAATAAAAGATGTTAAAATGAACAAGGGGCAGAGAATATAGTAACAGATAATCTCATCTCTTCCAAAAATATTCACATGGTTGACTGTCTTTTATTACCTATCACTAGGGAAACTTCTATTTTCTTTCTTTGTAAAAGGTAAAAAAAATTAAATCAGTCCTAGTAGTGGTTTTGCCTAATGATATCCTTCCCTTCCCACCTTTGGAAGGGGGAGGGGCTCTGAAGTTATGTGTCCCTTAGTGGTGAGAACTCCCAGTATGAACATTACCTCCACCAAATCATGTGTGACTTACAGTCTTAGAGAGAAATTTGGTACACTAAGATAAGTGATTTATCATGATCACTAAGTTAGTTGGGACCAAAGGCAATGTTTGAACTTATGTCTTCATGGACACATGGCCACATTAGAACACACTTCCAGATATATAGTGCGATTTTCTTTTTGGATTAAATCAATTGATTTTGTTTTTCCTTTTTCAACCACCTAGAATTGGAGGGGAGAGTGGGAAAGGAAGCCTGTTGGGTTGACATATACATGATCTAACTAACAAGGAGAACTGTGGAAAATGAAGAGCATAAGTGAGTATCTTTCCAGGTCCTTGATTAACTTTCTGCAGCATAAGCCTCTGATGGCACTCTAGTTATACTTTTGGGGAGAAACTTCTTTTAATTAAATACCAGCATATAGTATATAGGCTAAAATCCAAAGTCCTCTGGCCTAGAAAACAAAGTAGACATATTATCTCTGGGCAAAATCAGACTCCAAACTCACAGGGAGAGTTGTCTAGAAAACATTACAAATGTAAGTCAGCTCAAAGTACTCAAAGTCCTATTACTCCATATTACTTCATCAAGGACAAATCATGCCTGAGTAACCTCATTTCCCTTTTATGACAGGTTGACTGATTTTACTGGTAAAACCAGTGAATGTTATAGACCAAATAGAATTTGTCTTCAGTGAGACATTTTACATTCTCCATGATGTCACTATTGACAAATAAGGCTGATGATCGTTAATGATGGTGACTAACATTTACATAATGCTTTAAGGTTTGTAAAACACTTTATATTATCTCAATTTATCCTCACAACAACCCTGAGAAGTAGGTGCTATTATTATCCCCATTTTACAGATAAGGAAACTGAGACAGAGATTTAGTTATCCAAAGTTATACAGCTAAGGAGTGCCTAAACTCCAGTCTTCTGGACACCACATCCACCATTCTTTTCCCTGTGCCACCTAGATTAGCAATACAATTTTCAATTCTGACGTAATCATTTGCTAGCTGGGCAGGTATTTCTTGTAAGGAAAACTTCCTGTCCAAAAGCAGAATGAGCTTCCTTAGGGTGATTAATGGGCTCACCCTTGATGAGGAGGGATGATCCCTTCTTCAAGATAATGCAATTTAATTCCCTTCAACAAGCATTCTGTAAGCTAAGATATGCTAGTTTCCTGAGGATTCAAAGACAAAAATAGAATAACCCCTGCTTTTAAGAGGGTTCTATTCTATTGTTTGAAAAATGTACACAGATAAGCAAATTTGGGCAACTACAGTTGGGAGAGAACTGGGCCTGGAGTCAGAATAGAGCAGGGGGACTGGAGTCAGGAAGATGTGATTTCAAATCTGGCCTCAGACATTTACTAGCTGTGTGACTCTGGGCTAGTCACTTAACCTTCTTTGCTTCAGTTTCCTCATCTGTAAAATGATCTGGAGAAGGAAATGGCAAACCACTCCAGTATCCCTGCCAAGTGAGTCAGACATGACAGAAATGACTGAACAGCAAGATAAAACAAATTTAAATATTTATGCACACACATGTATACACACTAGATAAGTCCGTTACTGTTACCTGGCCAAATGAAGAAATGCATAGAACAGAAATGGCACTGAGTTTTAAAAAGCAAAAGATTCTGAGAAGTGAGCAAGGACATAATGCATTCTAGGCCTAGGGAGAAATAGCAAGCCTCTGCAAAGGCACAGTGATGGGAGATGGAATATAAAGAATGGGAAGAAGGCAGAAGGCTAGTTTGTACAGAGCTGGGAGTTTATAAAGATAGATGCAGAAGAAAGGTAACACACAGTAAGTCTGGAAAAATAACATGGAAGCAGTAAATTAAGGTCTTTAAGTACCAAACATAATTTATAATTATCCTAGAGGCAATAGCAAGTTATTACAGTATCTTGAGTTCACATCCCAGGATGTAGCCTAGAATAGCACTAGATTTTTTTTTTTGGCGGGGTGGATGGTTGAGGGGCTACTCTGTCACATTGTTAACTCCTAGTGAATTTGTAATCAATGAAAACCAGTTTGTTTGTTTTTTTCCACAGAAATAGTTGTCTAGTCAGGGTTCTCCTTTACTAGTAAAGTTGCTTCTTAAAGACGTTTCATGGCAGAATCCTACATTTGAACACTTCCCTCCTTCAAAATGCCATGGTTTTTCCCCTTTGGAAAAGTCTTATTTGTGTCTTACCATTATTAATAGGACCATAGTTTTAGAGTTGAAAGAGACTTTAATGACCATCTAGAATAGTTCCCTCATTTTATAGATGGGGAAACTGAGATTTGGGGGGCTTAAGTGACTTGCGTAAGATCAAAAAGCAGATAATTAGCTGAGACAGATTTGAACATGTCTTCTAACTCCAAGTCCAATACCCTGCACACTAAAGCATGTTGTCTCTTATTCTTGTAAAATCTCATGAAAATCTGTATTTTAATCATCCCATCTATCTATCATCTCTCACTCTCCATGGATAACCTGACCACCTCTTCTTCTGCTCCTATATATTCTTTTTTTTTTTTTTTTGGAGAGGGGAAGGCAGAGCAGTTGGGATTAAGTGACTTGCCCAAGGTCACATGGCTAGTAAATGTTAATGTCTGAGGCCAGATTTGAACTCAGGTTCTCCTGACTGCAGGGCTGGTGCTCTATTCACTGCCCCTCCTAGCCACCCTTGCTCCTATATATTCTTGCAAATATTCTTTACATTATTTCTTATATCCAAATTAGTATCAGCAATATGATGAAATTGACCTTCACTTGTCATGTCATTTTATTAGCCTTTCTATTATGGTTATTCCAGGACAGGGGAATCCCATGAGTTGCAGGTATTGAGGATCATCCAAGAATTTTCACATTACAGATTGATTTTTGTGACAGTAAACAGTTTGAAATTGCTGAAAGCATTCTACCTTTTCACAAATGAAATATAGCTCAACCTCGTCCTCCCAAGTTAGCTCTGGAGCACCACTTCACACAACTGATTCTCTCTTTGTCTGTCTGTCTGTCTGTCTCTTTTTCTCTCTCTCTTTCTCTCTCTTGCTCCCCTTTTTTCCCCCTCACCCCTCTCTCTCTCTTTCTCTATTTCTTTCTCTCTCTCTCTCTCTCTCTCTCTCTCTCTCTCTCTCTCTCTCTCACACACACACACACACACACACACACACACATGAGGCGCACACACTCCATTGCTCCATTGTCAATTTAGAGTACCAGCAATGAGCTACCTGTACAGCTATAAGACACAGTCTGGATAATATGAACTTTTCAACTATTTCCTCTCCCCTACTCCCCAGTGTGAATAGTTAGGCTCATATCTTTCACATTAACAGACATTTCACCCAGGATGCTTTGTAGAGTTTTCTATACATTTACACTGCAGAAAACACATTGTTTAATCAGTTTCCTAATAAGTAGATGAGTTTAGTAAATATAGATAGATAGATAGATAGATAGATAGATAGATAGATAGATAGATAGATAGAGATATATATAGATAAGGCTTTATCTATCAACTGTGTGTTTGTTTTAGTGTGTCCCTTACCCATATATCTAAGTCATTGCTTATCTTACTGATGCTCATCCTATTTCTGCCCACTTTTATTCAATATTTTCATATAATCAGTCAACAAGAAAATCATTTATGTACCACACACAAGGCACAAGTTTCATGTGTAGTACAGGTACTATTCTTCAGAGCTTATGGGGACTCTGTTAGAAACTTGTGCCTTGATTTTCCACAAAAGAAACACCTGCATGCCATAGAGAACATAATTTTCTGACATGGAAGACCTGTGTGTTTATTTTACTGTGTGCTTTACCCATGTATCTGAGTCATTGCTTATCCTACTCTCACACATCCCATTTCTGCTCACCTATATTCAATATTTTCATATAATCAATCAACAAACATGGAGAACCTATTATATATCAGTCTAGGGTACAAAATACTGGGAATACTCCAATGACCGAAATTAAATAGTTGTTACTCTCAAGGAGCTCATGTTCTTTTGACGGAGAAGACTACCTGTATCTCTTCTTGACAATACCAGGGGGGATTGACACCAACATCATCTCAAGTTGAGCCTTTATTGTTTGTGATAATAGTATTTTGCCTTTATGTAGTACATTTTTGGTGGCATCTAGGAAGCACAGAGCTATTTGCATCAGTTTCTTCATCTGGAAAATGGCTATAATTATAGCACCCAGCTCCTAGGGTTGATGTAAGGACCAAATGGGATATTTGAAAAGTGCGCCACACATAAGTGCTAGATATAAATGCTAACTATTATTATTATTATTATTATTATTATTTCTACTATCTCATCTGATCCTCTTGTTGCTTGTCCTTTGTTTCCAAAAAGATCAATGACCTCACAGGGTGATATCGTGACTCACCTGTGAATTGGATTTAAGTGAGGAAGAATTGTGCATACTTCTTGCAATATAGGGAGGAGGAATATTATTATCCTAATTTTTCAGAGAAGGAAATTCAACCTCTTTAAGTGAATTCTATAATATTACACAACTACTAAGTGACAGGGTTTTTACTCAATTCAGGTCTTCTAATTTCAAATTTGATGCTCAGGAGAATTCTGTGAAGCAGCCAAGGCTTTAATTTAATTATGAGGAATCTGAGGAACTCATAGAGTTAAAGTGACTTGCCTCTGTTATCACAACTAATAAGTGGCAAAATCAGGATTTGAACCTAGATCATCTGCTCTTATAGTGCTAGCAAGATATTCACAGCATTGAAGTGACTATCAATATACCAGCATAGTTCTGAATCACAAAATATAACAGACTCTTCATATATAATACAGAAGCAAAACATTTATTCAGACACAAAAAAGCCAAATCCCAGCACCAGAAAACTGAATTAATCATAGCAACAAAGAAATCTCTATGCAATAACACCACAAAGGGCAAAACCTTCCCACAAACACTCACAAGCCTAGTTGTCTCCTTGCCTGTGTCCTCTCTCTCCCACCACACTAACTGCTCTGACTGCCAACTTCCTTTGGGCTTTGTCCACCCTTCCATCAAACTGCTTCCACCACAGGCTCCATGTGATTACATTCAGCCTATTAAAGGGCAAGGAAGATCTTCAAAGCAGGAAAAATCTTTACATTCCCTTAGGCCTATTAAGGTAGGGAAGATCTTCAAATTCCCATTACCATTACAGTTCCCAATCCTAGGTTCAACCCACTATGCTAAAACTAGCTCATGGGCAGGCATTCATCTCTAGATGAACATTTCCCTAGGAATGAAGAATATTGCCTACTATATGGAGACCACAGAAACCTGAGGATATTTAAAACAGTATTTTTTTTATTCTTCATGAAATCATTCATAACACCATTTCACATCATAACTAAGTTTACTTTTGCTATCAGGTGTAATGGATGATTATTTTATTAAAATACATCCTTTTCCAGCACTTGGTATAAATAACTGGAACATGGTAGACATTCAATGATATATACTGATTGATTGTTGTTATTCCATTGTTTCAGTCATGTCCAGTTCTTCATGATTCCATTTTGGGTTTTCTTGGCAAAGATACTGGCATAGTTTGCTATTTCCTTCTCCAGCTCATTTTACAGATGAGAATCTAAGGCAAATAGGATTAAGTGACTACAGCTACCAAGTGTCTGAGGTTGGATTTGAACTCATGAAGATGAGTCTTCCTGATTCCAAGCCCATCACCCTATTCACTGTGCCACCTGGTTGCCCTTTGATGAATGGATTTTGTCTTTAATCTTGGAGAATTGAGAATGGCTTATAACATCCATAATCATTTTCCCAATGCGCACTGTCCTCCTCTTTCCACCACCAATAATGTATTCAAGAAAAAAGAAGCACAGTTAAATCATCTTCAGTGCTTTAAATTTATAGTATATGCTCGTTATTTCAAATACGATCCACAATTCTTTAACTTTAAATATAGAAAATGATACTGAGATTGTCACTGCAAGCTCAAAAATAAACTGTTTTGACTAAAAATCTTTTTAATAGTCAAAACAAGATCTTAAAAGTAAAAAAAAAATGTTCCAAGCAAAATCACTTTTTTTTTATTCTGGAAAAATATCTTCATTTAAAAATAATTGCCTTCGTCAAAACAGAAGAAGCCTTAATGTATGAGTCCCTCACATTTCCTACAGTGCATTTTATTAGTAGTGGTCCTAGGCAATTATGTTAAGTGGGAAAGTTTCCTTCAATCAACTTGCCAACTACTGATTTGCAGTCCCTACTCCTTTTAATGCTATGATTCCTCATACCTCCCATGTGGTACTAAGAGCCTGCCCTCTGCTGCCTAGTGCCCCACCTGTGTCTGTCCTTTCTCCTTAAGACCAACTATCAGACCTTTCAATTGTTCTCATCATCCTTATCAGAAGGTACTCTTTGTGCCTGTGTTTGAGTCCTTGGGCCCCAAATTTCCTCCTTTCTTTAATTTTGGTCTCAAAGGCAGTGTAGAAAGAGCAGAGTTTGAGTCAGAGAAACTGGGTTCAAATCCCCTACCCCTGACTTTGGACAAATCTCTTAATCTCTCCAGCCTTCCATTTCTTCTTCTGTAAAATGAGGGGGTTAACCTAGATGACCTCTAAGGTAAATTCATGTTCTAAATCTATGATTCTATCCCATTCTCTAAAGGTCACAGTACATGCTAATTTAGTTAAAATAAAATGTACGTTCTGGGATGTTAAGTCTTAGTAATTTGCTATCCCTCCTGATACTGAGAATTCCAGATACCATAGCAGATATGTGAGGGAAGATATTTGAGAGTAAGCTATTTGGGAATGTTCCAATCAGGTACTAAACTACGTACCCAGTGGTCCAGCCCAGGAATATGCTGGAGCTATACATAAATATGTAAATATTTGTGTATGTGTGTATATACATTTATATATATATGCATATATATATATATACACGTACATGTATACATATACATACACATACATACATACACATATATGTGTCTGCCCTTGTGTGTATATGTATATATTTATGTATGTGTGTGGGTATACATTGTTGTTGTGGTTGTTCATTCTTTGTTCTCAAAGAGAACCCATGACAGCATGAGGGTGGTGTTGACTTGCATGTTAATAGGAATTAAGTGAGGCAGAGCTGTGCAAAGTCAACAGCCTCACTGTCTTCTCAAGTCATTGAACTCCAGTGGCAATACAAAAGTCAAGATTATCAACAATGGGCCAGGATGCAGTGGCTTTTCTAAACTGCTGTTGTTCATCCTTTGTTCTCAAAGAGGATCAGTAACATCTTGAGGGTGATGTCTTGACTTGTGCATGAATTAGATTTATATATGTTATATATACATATATATGTGTGTGCATATATATGTATTGGTATATGTCTATCATGCAGGTATCTCTATATTGATATGTGTACACATGTATAAACGAATATGTGTTCATAATATTGTGTGTGCATGTGTAAATATTTTGTATTTATATGTGCATAAATATGTATGTATTATATATTATTTGTCAGTGGTTATTCCACATCTGAAATACTGTGATTTCGAGATTTCGAGAAAGTCATTGGCAAATTATCACACATCTAATAGAGAGTGTCTAATAGGATGGTGATAAATTTGAAAACTATGACATATGAGGGACCATTGACAGAATTGGAGGTTTTTATCTTAGGCAACAGGAGAAGGAAGGTGGTGAGGGGATTGAGGACAATGATCACTGTCTTCAAAATTTGAAGGGGTGTTATGTAGAGAAAGTGCTGAACTTATGGAAATCTAAATAGGCATGGATGGATGGATAGACAGTTATGCAGATTTCATTTTAATATATGAATGACTTTTGTATGTTAGAACTGGCTAAAAATGGAACACATATGAGATCGTGAGTTCCTCATTACTAAATGTTTTTACAAGAAGAGGCTGAATGACTACTTCACAGAAAGATTACAGAGGGGATTCACATATAGAACAGAAGACTTCTCTAGATCAGTGCTTCTTGTACTATGGGTCATGTGTGGAAAAAGTTTAAGAAGCCCTGCTCTAGCTGACCTACAGTTCAACTGGAAGTATTTAAAATGCAATTTGTTTTCAAATCATTCCATAAATTTAAGAGAGAAAAATATTCATTACAGATGGAATGTGTTAGGCCCATTTCAGGCCTCAGTTTCCACATTTGTAAAATGGTTGAGATTTGATTAGATTATCTCTAAAGTCCCTTTCAAATCTAAGATTCTAGGATTCTGTTTCTAAAAATCATTCTCATTCATCTTTTTTCTGAGGAAGGTATTTTTGAAATCCATCTTCCCACCCAGGCCCACAAAAGTTTATTCCAGCTTTCTAATGAATGTAAAAGAAGTGAATGGCATCCTTTACTCCGACTCTTTTCTAGGCCTTTTAAAACTTGGTCAATTGTTTTACCATGCTCATATTCCTGAGGTCTTAAGGATTGATGGAGAACCTATCTGAACAACTTTTAAAATCTGTGCTTTAGTTTAGCCTTGATGAGTCAGTTGAACTGAACTATAATTAGCTCTGCTCTCCAAGAACCATCAGCATTTGCCCTTGAGTTTCTCACTAGCCTCTTCTTCTGAGTCATACAAATTGACAGATATGAAATGAAATGCTGATTGGCCTGAAATATCTGTCAGGGAAGGCGTTGACATGCTTCTAAGAACTAAGCAAGAATTAATACCTCTCTCAGACCTTCTTTTTATTCTTTCCTCATGTGTAACCAATTCTGCCTAGCATTCCCAAAGTCAGATGGATCTGCTGGACCAAAATATGGTCAGTCCCTTTTATATGCAGATTTCATATAACAAAGTTGTATGTTGTTGGGAAAACAGAAATGTAGAAGAAATGGTCCTTGACCTCAATGACTTTATGGTGTACCTGTCTGTTTGTCTGTATTTCCTATTTTGTCTTATTTTTTTTTTCTGGAACTTACAATAAACAAAATTAAATTTGTCCTACTGGTTTAGCCTAAGTAGGTGAGGTTATTTACTTTCATATGCATTTTTTGCCAATTTAAGAGAAATATCCCTGACAAATAATATTAAATTGAACAATATTTGCCTTCAATATTTTACATCTTTGTAACATGGAAAATAGATGAGGTAATCTGCAGGGACCACCCTCCAGTTTCAAGATTCAGCAATTCTATGTAAATCTTCCTTAGTGTGGCTAAGAGGGCTAGAGACCATGCAATCATTTTTGCTCTATCATTAGTTAAAAAGTTATTCTTATCTATATTGTATTACATTTTTATTATTTTTATTTTTTTTAAAAAATTCATTTATTTTTAGTTTGCAACATTCAGTTCTATAAGGTTTTGAGTTTTAAATTTTTTTCCGTTCCCTCCCCTTCCTTCTCCCCAAGACACCATGAAATCTGATATAGTCTCTACAGGCTCTATAACTTGAGCTCTATAGGCTCATGTTAAATATATTTTCACATTAATCATGTTGAAAAGAAGAACTATAACCACCGCAATGAACCATGAGAAAGAAGAAACAAAATAAATCAAAAAAGAGAGCAAATAGTACACTTTGATCTGCATTCAGAATCTATAATTCTTTCTCTAGATGTGGATAACATTTTCTATCATGAGCCTTTTAGAGTTGTCTTAGAACCTTGCAATGCTGAGAAGAGCTAAGTCTATCAAAGTTAGTCATCACACGATGTGGCTATTAATTGTGTACAATGTTCTCCTGGTTCTGCTCCCCTCATTCAGCATCAGTTCATATAAATCTTTCCAGGTTTTTCTGAAGTCTACCTGCTCACCATTTCTTATAGCACGATAGTATTCCATTACATTCACGTACCTGTTGTTCAACCATTCCCCAACTGATAGGCATCCTCTCAACTTCCAATTCTTTGCCACCACACAAAGAGCTGCTATAAATATTTTTGTACATGTGGGTCCTTAAAAAGTTATTTTTGAAAATGAACACAAATGCAAACCTTTATATTTTTATCTACCTTAAAAGCCTTCAAAAAATTTAATCACTAGACTTTATCATTTCTTTCTAAATAGCATTACTATATTTGCAATTCCACAAAGCCGCATGTCTTAAGGAAGTACATATCATATTTCTTATTGGCCATGGTGACTGTCTCTTAACTTGACTTCTCACCAGTTTTTTTTTTTCCCTTTACCATTGCAAATCACCTCAGGAAATCTTTAACCATTCTATTCCCATACTCAGAAATCTTTAATGGCTTCTAGGTACAAACCACATCAAAAAATAAGTTCCAGTCTGTGATCTTCAAATGACTCATCTCCAACACTTGGCTGACCCTGCCTATGTATCTCCTGCTACATTTTGATGAAGGCTCCTCAGTTTTAGCCCATCAGATCTTCCCCAGCAAACACCATTCACTTATTCTCATCTCACCTCTGACTATTTGTTTCAGGCCTTTTGATTTACTTCGTTCAATCCAGTTACTGACCATTGTCTTAGGAGAATCACTACCTCCAGAGCATCAGCTTTCATTTAAATGGCCATAAATCATCATTTATTGGCCAAGTTATACATTCATAGAACTCTTATGTAAGGACTTTAAGTTCTGAAAATAAGGGAACATGTTAGAAATATAAGATATAATTCTTGCCCTCAAGAATATGTTGTCTCTAACAGTTTTTGGGAACCAGGAAACTTTCGTTCTTTTTTCAGATTTGATGTTGACATTGTCTTGAGAAGATTCAGTTGACAACATAATGTTTGGAAAGCATGCTGAGGAGCTCATTTTGAAAGGTGCCATGCATGTGATAATTATCATCTCTACAGTGTATGGATTTTTAAAATCTGCCCAGCATGATTTTCACTTGGTTGGTTGTTTTCTGAGTGGGCCCAAACATTCAGCCATATCTTACAATCTCTCATATAATTTCAAGTGCTGTCTTCACTTCCTGCTCTTAATCTCCAATCTTGTTTTTATTTAGCTTTTCTTTCTATAGATTTCTTTTGCCCTAGACACAATAATTGTCAGCTGCATTCCTTGGTAGCTATGACAACTTTAACAAGCAGTTGGATGCTGTATTACTCTATCAAAGCATGCTGTTGGTCCAGAAGATTATTGGTGGCCAAGGTTAGAATAATTCATTATGACATCCTAGACAGTGTCAGTTGGTCAGTGTTAATAAGGGTGCTATTTGGATGGGAAATCACTTCAAAATGTGAAGAACTGGAGTGCTGAAGATGTTAAAGAAATCCTTTGGGATTTCTTTTTTTTTTTTTTCCTCCTACTGGCTTTCTTTGCTTAAGTGCCCCTGATGACACTTTCCAATGGAAATGTAAGTGTTTAGTTAATTTATGCTAAAAATGAAGTCCCCTTGGGGGGATCCTTATGCTTTTCTACTCTTTGATGAGCTATCACAGTTGTTTTTCTTTAAACACTTAACAATCAGCACAGGAGAGAAAAATCATTATAGTCCTATCTGGCATGCCCAATGGAGAAATCAAAAATATAATCATGCACAAGGTAACAAATCTAGAAAAATCAAATCCAATGGGAGACACAATAAATCCCAAGCTTTTTAAAAGAGCAGACTGATTAGCTGTCAAACTATCAGATCTACATTTTTGAAAGGTGAATTGCTACCTCCTCAGTGTGACATTAGCAGCATCAGACTTAATGCTCCCTAATTAATAATCAGCACATATTCTTCATGTGCCTTTGGGATTTTAACCGTTTTGCAAACTGAGCATACATTCCTTCCATTTATGAACCACATTACTTTCAGAAGATCAAGTCTTCAGCATTTTAATTTGCTGGTAATTGTGTTCATCCCTGTTTAGAAATTTCAAAAGTTTCCATTTGCCCTTCAAAACTCTGCAAATTGTACATTAGAAAGTAATTGAGCTTCTCCCATTATGTCATACAAGTGATAGGACTGAGAGCTTTTATTAGCATGTAATTAAATTGCAAATGTTATGCAAAAATTTGGAAATGTTGGGGAGGGGAAGCTGAACAGTGAGACAAAATGACGTTCTTGTTTAAACTCAATAAATTAAAAGGTTGTTACGTGGTTTAGGGAAAAATTAATTTCCCTCGTCACAATTATTAACCTATGTTCCACTATTGTAGACTTTATTTTATTCCTTTCCATTTACACCAAAGCTCATGACTGCTTGAAAAAAAAGAGTCACTACATGGTATTCTGGGTTAATGGCATTCATCTATAATAACACAGGTTAATTAGTGTTTATTCATTTAGTTCCACTAAGCAGATAATATACACTTACAATAATAACAGATGTCTTGAGATTAGTTTGAGATGAGTTCAAAAGTGAACATTACCTCCAAAGAGAATGTTAATTTCAAAAACAAAAACATTGATTTCCATGGAAATTGCATTTGAAATTTTCTCACATTTTTGGACTAATCCATTTGCTAATCTCCTAAGAAACCTCTACTTACAATCAATTTCATCAAAGCATACAGCATTCTCAAAGAAGTAAGATGATCTAGCATATTCCATCCCTCAAAGTTCATTCTAATCCAACCTGTCTGCAGTAACAAAATTAATTTCCCATAGCTTGTCGTATTTGCCAGAGGAATAGCCATCTATCTGCATTGGTGGTAGAGGGAGAATCTATAATAATAAAATTGTGGAATCATCAAATTACCCAACTCATTTTTCTTAATTATAAGAATAGACTTCAGAACTGTGTGAAACAGAATGCCTGGTCTAATAATTAAAAATGAAAAAATAAGTATTATTTCAAATTAGCATTGAGTGTATAGAGAAAAAGAAAAGGATATCTTGTATTCCACTGAACTTTTTTGGATAAATGTCCTCCTCTGAGATTAATAATAGGGCTGTAAGAACGTGGTCATGTGTTAAGCAGATAAGCAACAAATATTTTAAATGTGTTCTATGTGCCAGGCAATGTGCCACTCACTAGCAAACAGAATGCCTCTGCCCTCAGGGAGCTGATAGTCTAATGGAGGAAGACAATCTATAAAAAGGAATTAAAAGAAAGAGAAGAATGGAGAAGATGGAAAAGTACATGGAGTCAAAAGTAGGATAGGAGGAAAATGAAGCATGGCTGGCCTGGGCATGTCTCCACAGTGGAGGTTCTGGAAATACGAGAAGGGGAATGATGTGACAAAGGGATGTTCCAGGGTGAGAAGGCCCCAGATACTGAGTAAAGTCCCCAGGTGAGAAAGAAGCAGGTGGTAATTTTCTAAAATTTGGCATCACTTTCTACGTTCTTCATTCCACCATTACTTGAATTAAGATTTAGGAAAGCACATCATACCAAGTGAATTATTAGCAAGTGAAGTGTTCAACCTTGGAAGATAATGAATAGAAGGTGTTTCTTCAGGAAATTAGAAACTAGTCACACAGATAGTTATGGAATGCTTATTATGTTTTGGGAGTTAGAAGTATAAGACATGATTTCTCCTTTTCAAGATCATCATCCATGTTGTGCACTAATCCAACCTATGCACTAATGTACCCCAAGGCTGGATACTCTTGTCTTCCCTGTCTGTATTCTCACTTCATGGTCTCATTAACTCCCATGGATTTAACTGTCCTATCTATGCAGATGACTTCCTAGGTACAGGTTTGGCCCTTGATCTCTCTCCTGAATTCCAGTTCCACATCTTCAGCTGCCTGCTGTACTTCACCAGGATACGCCACAGACATTTCAAGAATGTATAAAATTGAACTTTTTATTCCTCCTAACTTCCCTATTTCTAATGAGGCCGTAACTATCCTGCCAATCACCCAGGTCCATCTTCAGATCTTACGTTGGTGCAACTGGAAAATGACAAAGTAAATTCCACAATAGTGGAAACCTATTTGGTTGACTTTGAGGTACCCTTAAAAATGATAAAATCAAAAGCAAAGGAAAAAGTTACAACCTTTATATAATCCACAATGTCACACTGACCATTGAGAAACTCATACATACTAGTTTTACAAGGGCTGCATAAGAACTCTGGTATAACTTTCTTTTTTCTTTTTGGAGGGAGGAAGACAGAGCAATTGGGGTTAAGTGACTTGCCCAAGGTCACATGGCTACTAAGTGCTAAGTGTTTAAGGCTGAATTTGAACTCAGGCCCTCAGGCCCCAAGGCTGGTGCCCTATTCACTGCACCACCTAGCCATCCCATGTGATATAATTCTTAACAGTTATACTTGAGGTGTCATATTGGCTGAGTGAATCCAGTATCTTTGTAAGATGAATGGATTAATGATTGTGTTGTCTCTTAAATTCTCTAAAATTTTACACCCATCTAGAGTTAAAAGTAATCTACAGAGATCATTCAGCCAACCAACCAATCAGTCAAGGATTTATTGAGCATGCACTCTGTGCCCCAGAATTGTGCTTGTTGTTCTTAGGAATAAAATGCTGACTACAAGACTTAAAATCTGACTGAGAAAACAAGACAAACACCCATGAAACAATTAGAAAACAATGCCAGACAGTATATAATTAAGTGCCTAATTGTGTGCTATGGAAGACAGTTGCTGTTAGTGTACAGAGAATAGAAAGATCAGTGTAGGCTGGAGACAATCATCAGGAAAGGCTTTCTGGGGGAGGTAGAACTTACATGGGGCCTTCAAGGAGGTTCTTCATTGAGTTTGTTTTTCTTTCTTTTCATCAAATGACTATTAAAATATTCCAAGTGCACATTGATTTATAAAGATTTCAAGAGATCTTCCAGAACTGTCCTTTAACCTTTTAACCTAATAACTGTTGTTTCAGCTGTCATCACAAAAGATATTATAAGGAATAGTTATAATTGGTAGCACAGGTGTTCCCCTGTATTATCATCTTTGAATTGACCTATATCATACAGTTGTTCTCCATTTTACTAAGTATAAAAACACGTATTTGACCTTGTCACTCTGTTCAAGAAACTTCAATGGCTCCCTATCACCTTTAAAATTAAAAAATATATATATTTTTTGGCATTTAAAACCTTTAATATTTTAGGTTTAGCCCTTTCTTCCATACTGATGCTGTACTGCTTCCCCTAAAGCACTCTACATTCAAGCCAAACTGTCCAGCTGGCTAGTTCTTGTATGTGACATTTCATCTCATTCGTGCATATATTTATTTACACAAGTTGTCCTCCATGCCTGGATTAATCTCTTGCCTCACTTCTGCCTCTTACAATACCTAGATTTTCTCAGGACCTAGGTCAAGTACCATTCCATGAGTGAGGCATTTTCTGATCCTCCCAGTTATTACTGCTCTTCACCTTCCCTCCCCTAAATTGCCTTATATTTTCTATGTGTTCTTTTATCTGTGAATGACGCACCCTGACTCAGTAGAATATAAGCTTCTTGAGAGGGGAATAGACTCATCTTTATGTTTGTGTCCTTGTGGCCAATCATAATGTCTGATATGTAATAGATGCTTAATATGTACTTGTTGAATTAAATTAATTGAATTATTATGCAAAACTTATCTGATAATTTCTCCCTACATGTAGATTCTCAAGAATTTTTTTTAAAAGGAAACAGAAATTTAAGGCAAACATATTACAATTTTCTTCTTTCTCATAATGATTCATTTTAAGCCCTGAACATAATATGATTTTCTGTTAAGCTATTATTTAAGAATGTCAGTTTTCTCCTTCATACCTAAAGGCAAGGTGTTCTACTAGAAAGAATTTTAGACTCAATGGCAGGAGACCAGGGTTCCAGGGCCAGTAGTCATTACACAGTTCTATGATTGGGGCAGAGGGAATGTACTTAATGTAACTATGTTATAGATTCTCATGTCTAAAATAGAAATGATATATGTACTAACTGTGAGGATATATGAAAGTAATTTGGCAAATTAAAAACTCTATTGAAAAGTAACACATTTTTATCACTACCCAAAACTCCCAGTGTGTCTTTGGACTAAAAATCTACCCTAACCCACAAATCCTCAATAATAATTTTACATATAAGGCCTCCAAAAGAGAAGTACAATTAAAAAAATAAAATAAATTTTAAATGCATCATTCTTCTTACAGCGCTTCACTTAATAGACCTGATTTATTTTCTTACTTTAAAAATTAAAAAAAAAAACAAATAATACCATCTATTTTTAACTCATTGGATGTTACTCTTTAAAAAGAAAATTCTGAGTTATGTAGCTGTTGACAAGTGATGCTAAGCTACTCTATAATTGCCTTCCAATGCTAATTATTTTATCATAGTAGTAACATCTCGTAACTACTTTGTAATACTATAGCTTAAACTCCTACATAGTTATGCAATCATCAGAATGGAAAGAGGAAAAGTGGAAAAGATGTGATCATGTTATTTATGCTTCTAAAATATAAGATGACCAGTTTAGTAAAGTTACATTAAAAGGAGCAATGTGGGAGGCTAGAGACATTGTCAACAAGAGATACAAACCAAGGTAGTTTCAACAGCTTAAAAAAAAGAAACATTCTTTTCAGTATCTAGTATCATTATATGAAGTCCCAGTAGAAGAAACACATAGTTTGAAAATATCCATTGATATTCATAAATTCCTCCTTTCCAATGCTCTGAACTCTCAGTTTTTTATAATATTGTTCAAGATATCCAAAACTAGCTTTGTCTTCTATATTTAACCCTAAATTCATTTTTCTAAGGAAACTCACCAATTAATATTTCCAGATCATTTAAGATTTGATAAGAGATCACCTAGCATGGCAAATAAAGGCAGGAAGATCTGAGTTAAAATCCTAATTAGCTGTGTAACTGAGCAGGTCACTTATTTGCTGTGTGCCTTAACAAATACCTAAAATTCCTTTTCTAAGTTTTAGATGCTATTGAAGTCTGTGTTTAGAGAAGTGAATTCATATACCAGGAATTCCTTTTGCTGATGAAATCACAGCTCCTTCCTTTGAAAACTTAATCATGAGACAGATTCTGTACCATAGACTTTGACATGCATCATCTCACTGAACCCTCCCAATAACTTTGTGAGATAGATATTATATTTGTGAGATAGATATAAGTATTGTTATTTCACAGAAAAGTAAAGTCATTAGAACTATGTAACTGAGACAAAGAGAGGTCAAGTGATTAGAATCAGAATTCCATGCCTTGTTCAAGATTATGGTGAGTCAGTATTGGAAAAAGAACTATAATCCGTCTCCTATCTACAAACCAGTGGTCTTTCCCCTGTTTCACCAAGATAGCTACTGATTTTTATTTTTTTTGTAGGGGAGAGGAATTCGCATCTATGATTAAATGTCTCTCTTTGGGTTCATTCCCCTACATAGAGTGTGGTCTCACAAGGACAGAGTCTGATCTTGAGGACCAACTAATAGTGGTCTTTTTTTTTTTTCCTCTTTGATTTGTGGCTCTCAATTGAAGAGCTTACTCTATGAAAGTCTCCAAATATATTCATGGTGTATATGACTCATATCTAGGTTTTCCAAAGGAAGATAACAGGGTACACATCTCTCATATAGGTATTCAATTAGCACATGCATAAGGCAATAAGATGACCCATCAGTTTCCCTTTGGTCCCCACCCTGCCCCCACCTGCAAACAAACACATGGACTTACCAAGAAGAAAAACGAACTCAGTGTTACTGTTGGGGAAATGGTTTGATATTATGGTGAGTATCTCTTTTCTTCCAGTCCTTCATAGTCCCTACAAAAGTAGTAGACATCAGTCTGTGGTTTAAACTCTTTATGGAAAATAGACATACTTTAAGGGCTACTAACCAAGTAATCCCCTTCCTATATTACCTATACCATCCACTGACTTTGCTCACTAAATAGGAAGTCATTAAGGGCCTGTATAGACTTATATAGTCCTCTTCCTTTTTCATTTGTTTTTTTGTCTTTTTGGAGGGAGGAAGGCAGAGCAATTGGGGTTAAGTGACTTGCCCAAGGTCACACAGCCAGTAAGTGTTTAATGTCTGAGGCTGGATTTGAACTCAGGTCCTCCTGACTCCAGGGCCAGCGCTCTATTTACTGTGCCATCTAGGTACCCCCTCCTCTTCCTTTTTAAAGGAGCATACTACATCAGGAAATCCCCATCTCTTTTTAGAAGATTCAATCCTCTAAATCTCAATCTAGGAACTCTGGAACTTGGACCAAGTAGATATGAAATATGTTTCCATCTACCATGTGTTTCTTCTGGAAATCTCCCAGTTCTTCAAATGCTTGAGCAGGGATAAATCCACCCTCGGGATCTCTCTCAGATTGCATGAAAAGACAGGTAGCACAAAGCACATCATAAGTTCATAATAAGTGATTATTGATTATTGCAACTTTGCTATATGCTACTACAGGAATTCTAACAATAACTCAAATGCTGCTATCCCTTGGCTTAGGAAACTGCTCCAAATTCTTAGGAACTCAGACCTGTACTCAGAAGTTGTGGGCAAGCACCAGTAACTATTGCGTGTTCCTCCTCCAAAGCAACTATTTCCTATTCCAGGGATGGGAGGAGAGGGGGACAAGTCCCTCCTTGCCACATTGTGAAAGAAAGACTTACAGGGAAATAGAGGGAATAAAAGAGAGGGAGCAGCTGGTCTGTCAGTTCATTTCAATAGACAAGCAAGAAGAGTGACTGTTTCAGCAAAGGTTTGTGTTCTTCTAGGACCTAGCCAACCATCAAGAATTCCCAGTGTCTTCTCAAAAAGGTGCCAGAGGACATGATTGCACTCCAAGTGGAGAGGTGCCTCTGAAATACCTCCAAAAATGCTCATACCCTCTACTATCATCAGGTAGACTGGGAGAACTCATAAAATTGATTAGAAAATCTCCCAATATAGTTCCCTCACACATAGGAATGAGGAACTCCTGGTGTGGAAAGTCGGCAATTTCTACTTTTAAAGAGTTGCCTAAGACAATGTGAAATTAAGTGATTTGTCCATAAGTGTGTAGCCAGTATATGTCAGAGGCAGGGGCTGAACTCATCTATTTCAGACTTTTCTGATGCCTTCCTTTTTTCTCCTGCCTCTTGAAATATAGATCAGTAATTTTTCACATTGAAAATAATCCCATTCTTGAGAGAGAATGCTATATCATTCCTTTTATATGTTCCAAAGGCAAAGTATTCAAGGAAGCCAAGTATCATTGTAGTAAATGTAACAGGTACATGTCCCCACCAATTGAAACAGAAATCATTAATGAAAGACTATCTTATGTCACTGAACCTGCTGACTTCAACTAGGAAAATGTCCTTGAGTGATGTGATGGTAACTTTGTGTAATGAAAGGCTGTCAGCATGATGGGGAATTGTTGGTTCAGCCCAAGGGGGAAGGAGAAATGACTAGATTAGTAAAAATCCCTTGACTGAAAAGTGAAAAATGACACAGATTAAGAATTAATTATTTTCAAGCTTCCTTCCAATTACAGTTCTCTAACAGTGCAGTCATGTTGGCTTCAATTTTTAGATGTGTAGAGTTTTATGCACAAAAGACTCAGAGGGGAGGCAGGGAAGCTAGTCAGATGTGGGTGCTCAACTTGGTG
Source organism: Pseudochirops cupreus (assembly GCA_028627135.1). NCBI lineage: Eukaryota > Metazoa > Chordata > Mammalia > Diprotodontia > Pseudocheiridae > Pseudochirops > Pseudochirops cupreus. Next base: position 75,873,923 of record CM053583.1, on the reverse strand, counting down.
AAGAATTTGTTTTTGATTTTTGAAATTAATGACTAGATAAGGCTGAAGAGGTGGAAGGAGGTTTATATATCATCCAAATCAACTCGTTTTAATTAAAGAGGACACTGAAGCCCAAGGAGAATAAGTAAATTGCATAAAGTCATCAAGCTATCTCTTTCCATGTCATATTCTCTCCCATGTCACTGGTCTCTAACTCCTTAGAAATTGCCATAGATGGATGGAGAAAGACTAGTGAACCTATTCATTACTTCTTAGGTTAGGAAGCACATCAAATATCAAATTTGTCTTCCTGCTCCTTTAAAATTTCTTTTCCTAAAGAAGTATGGTGGTTGAATTACAAATAAGACTTTCCAGATGCTTGAATTAATGGCTTTTCATTTTACATGAAATATTATTTCACTGGGAATGAAAGATCAGTTTTTGAAAAGGTATATGTTTGGTTCTATGGGACTTAGTTCTCGAAGCTACATGTAGATTACCTTTCTCTTTCAAATTCCAAGTTTATTCAAGCTTAGAGCTAAGACACCTTTAAATAGAGGGGAAACGACCAGTTAATATCTCCTGAAAGTGTTAGAGCAGTGGTTCTCAACCTTCCTAATGCCGTGACCCTTTAATACAGTTCCTCATGTTGTGATGACCCCCCAACCATAAAAATTATTTTCTTTGCTACTGCTATGAATCATAATGTAAATATATGATATGCAGGATGTATTTTCATTGTTACAAATTGAGCATAACCCACAGGTTGAGAACTGCTGGGTTAGAGACATGTTAGAATATCCCACAACTATCTTCTAATTGGTAACAGTTACTATAGTAGCATTGACCAAGCTCAAAGAAAGTGGAAAGACAGCAAGAATTAAGAGGGTAAAGAGAACAGAGGTTGGACCTCTGGTCAAAGAACTGATAGTTCCTTCAACTTCCTTTTCTCCTCCTCACCCATGACAATAGTTAATGGTAAAGAATTGGGAGCTACATGGTGTTTACCCCACTAAAACCTGAGCTTCTTGGGGATGGGGACCATTTTTTGGCTTCTCTTTATAACTCTGGAGCCTAATGTGGTGTCTGCTACATAGTAAGAATTTCAGAAATGCTTTTTCAATGATTTATGGTTTCTTCATCAATTTTGTTATCCCAGCAATGATGAAACCCAGTCTAATCTAGAGAATGTTACCTTGAAAAAAACACAAAGTTCAAGTGGAAAGAAGAAAGAAAGCTTCCCATTGAATTTTAGGAATCATTGTTGTTTTCAAGTAAGACAAAGTATGTGATACAGTTGAGGTCAGATTTTAGTAAGGAAACATTTCCTTGGCTTTTCTTCTCACAGTAGGGGATGGGGGACTTATGTAAGCAGCTGAGTCAATGTACTGTTGTCTTCATTTTTGAAGGTGAGACTGTTGGCAGTTCCCCTCATTTCATGTTCCAAGCTCCGAGCACATTACCAGATGGCCCTTAGTTGAACAAAACACAGGTGAAAAATCAAATACTCGATTACAGAATGTTAATCATTTCTCTCCTAGTGACTAAAGACTGAGGCTGTTTTTTCTATTTGTCCATCTGCTCAGGCCGTATGCTGCTATTAGTGCTAGCACTGTGATTACAGTAGGAAGCTGATTTATCACCCTGGGAAACAAGGGTCAGGCCTTATAATGTTACCTTTCTATTTAATTGTTAGGTTGATATTTCTCTTTTTCATCTATATGAAGGAGAGTTTACAGGGTTTGTTTTCAGGGGGCCACATGTAAACATGGGGGGGGGGGGTCAAGATGCTTAGTCATGGAATTTCCACCAATGCCTCATCAGAGCATGGAATTGACCTTGGCATCTGAAAGATTTTGTAAGGGAAATGTAAACACTCACAGTTCTCAAACTTGAAGTGTTTCTTTCTAGTGTAAACCTGGCGAAAGACCATATGTCTTTTTTTCCCCCAGAGGACTAATGTAGCTAAGTTCAGAGATCTTCATTGCCAGATTAACCACACATTGATTTCTTTAAGGAGCCACACGAATCGTCGAAGATAGTCTGCCAGGTCATTGAAGGAGGATTATTTGTAAAAGTAGAGAATGCTCCCACCCTGAAGAAGTCATGAATTCTTGGAGTTTTGAATTATTTCAACACTTAGAGTGCCTAGCTTCCTTCAAATCTCAGCCTAAATGCCACTTCCTATGTTGGTAGACTTTCCTGCAGATGCTAGTGATTCTACCCGCCATATTATTTAGTATCTAATTTGTACGTATTCGGTTTATTATTATATGTATATATGTTGTTTCTCCCTGTAAAACAGAACCTATTCAGGAGGGGAGGACTTTCATTTTTTGCCTTTGGATCCCAGGCACCTTGCACAGTGACTGGCACGTACAAAATAAATACATTTTTGTTTGATTAAATGAAGACAAGGATATTTACTCAAAATTTAATTTAGTAAGGATTTATTAAATACCTGTTATATTTTGAGCACTCTGTTTGGTGCTGGGGGTACAAAAACAAAACAGAAGACTTTTCTCCTAAGGAGTTTCCATTCTGCTTTGGAAACAAAAGGTAGCCAGATATGTCCACACAAATAAAAAAGAAACAATTCTTCTTGTTGTTGCAAAACACTAAAAAACAATGGAATCAGAAAAGACCTTTGGTGGGAAGTAGTACTTGAGCTGAATCTTGAAAGGAACTAGGAGTTCTAAGAGGCAGAGGTGAGGAGAACAAGTATTCTATGAGTGAGCAACAACCAATGCAAAGGTATAGAGGTGGAAAATTGAATGTTATGTCAAGGAATAGTTTGGTTGGAATCTAGCATGTGTGGTGGTAGTGGTGGTGGTGATGATTATGACGATGACGATGATGATGATGGCATTTATATAGAACTTCAACATTTGCAAAGTACTTTATAAATATTTTCTCATTTTACCCTGGGAGACAAGTACTATTTTCACCCCATTTTCCAAAAGAGGAAAATGAGGCAAACAGAAGTTATAATTTGCCTAAGGTCATGCAACAAGTAAATTTCTAAGACTAGAGTTGAACTCAGATCTTCCTTACTGCAAGCACAGTGCTCTATCCACTGTGCCACCTAGTACTTAATGTAATGGGGAATAATGTGACTTAAGACTAGAAAGATAGGTAGGAACCAGATTTTGAAAGGTGTTGAATGCCAGACAAAAGAATTTATTTATCCTAGAGGTAATGGGAAGACACTTTAGTTTCTCTAGCAGGGGAGGGATATGGTCAGAGCTATGCTTTAGGAATAGCTCTGATGCCTTGAGACATGGTATTAAAAATAATGTCATATGGACCTCTATGTCTTAGTCTATGTTGTTTTTCTCTTCTCTCTCCAACTCCACATATTGCAGTGGAAAGAGTGATAAATTAGAAGTTCAAGTTGCTGAGTTCAGTTGCCAGCTCTGCTACTTTCTATCTGTATGACCTTTGGAAGGTCACTTCACAATCCACGTCTCAGTTTGCTCACCTGTAACACAAAGTAGTTGTATTGGATAACCTCAAAGGTGCTTGCCAACTTTTAATCTATGCCTCTTCTTTTGGGTATAATAAATAATTTTCAAGCTTTTTGCAATAAATAATTCTGAAAGGGAAAAACTATTTAGCATCATCCGGTGATTCTTATATAAAGTCACATAACTTTCACGCCTTAAACATTCCAGTTGGCAAGAAAGGGGCTTTATGTAAGGCACACTTTACTCCGTTATTGCACTGTTCAGCTATCGAGAGAGTGACGCATTTGGCTAGTTAAAGCAGGTACTATGAGGACATCAGAGGTCCCATGGAACATGTAGGGGCAATGTTCCCTCTGATGTTTTTAAAGTTGTGAGCAGATGGCCAAGCTGAGTAAGCATTAAACTATGAAGGCTGAGGGCACAAGGTGTGGCTATAAAGTCAGGACAATTGCATTGTCTCATTCCTTTACTCTCACATCTTGTATGAGTGTGCAGTCAATTGTCATAATAAAGGAAGACTTAAAACAGCATCAATTTGATACATATTCAGTAACACAGCCATTGAACAGCAAACAACACTAACCTTTATAGAGGACTTAACACTTTACAATTATTATCTCATTGGAATCTCCCAACAATCCTGGGAGATAGGTACTGCAATTATTCCCATTTTGTAGATGAGGAAACTGAAGCAAATAGTCCAGGGTCACACTACTAGTGAGGGTCTGAGGCCACATTTGAACTCAGGTCTTCCTAACAGCAGGTTCAGCATTCTATCCAATGCTCCACTTAGCCCCCCATAACTTAGAAGTCATAAGATCTTGAATTTAGAGTTGGAAGGAACCTTAGATATCATCACTTCCCTGTCCTTCATTCTAAAGATAAAGAAACTAGGGTTCTGAAAAATTAAGTGACTAGTCCTGAGTCTGTCAGATATTAACTGGAAAGGTAGGATTTTGAACACAAGTTCTCAAATTCCAAATCCAGTATTCTTTTAAGTCTATGTGGGAATAGTGGATATACCCAGCTAGTAGGTATAGTGGACAAAGTACTGGACTTATATTCAGGAAGAGCCTAATTCAAATCCTTCCTCAGGTACTTAGTAGCTATATGACCCTGGGCAGCCCACTTAACCCTGGTTGCCTCAGTTTACTCATCTGTGAAATCAGCTGGGGAAGGAAATGGCAAGCTACTTCTGTATCTTTATCAAGAAAACCCCACATGGAAACATGAAAAGTTGGACACAACTGAAATGACTGAACAACAAGAAACTCATCTAGTTCATTGCTCTGAACTTAGAAATGAGGAAACAAGTCGAATGTACAGCAAAATAATTTTAGCCTAAAATGGTTAGAGGATTTTATAAAAATAAAAATTATATAAAATAACATAAAAATACATCAAAATAGCTGTAATTGATGTTGCTTTCACTTAGCCAAACTAGGGTTATAGTTTCTCTTTTAACTTTGTTATATTTCTGAGATCTCTAATTTTTCCTCATCCTTCATTCATATATAACCTATGTGTCATATAAACAACATATAAATGCTAGTAAATGTGAAAGTACAAAGGTTCCCAATAGCTGGGGTTCCTTAGTGTTATAAGAGCTCTGTGTGCTACTAATCTGATTGGGAATCTTGCTTAGTAGACCATTACATAGCTAACAATTCCCCACTCATGCTCATATAAGGTAAGCAGCTAGGAGGCTGATGCCTCAGTGAAAAATTTGTTTTGATAATATATCAATTAATAACCAAAGCCTAAAAGAAAACAAAGCTTCATTGCTTCCAATTTTCTCTTTTCCTGGTCTTTGCTATTTTCTCCACCCCATCCTACTTTTGCAACTGACAATATTGAAATTTATATGTGCTGCAATACATGTGAGGTGAATATTTAGGGCTTCATGCATTGCTTCCTCCCTTGGCCAGCGACATATACAATAAATGTCTGAGGCAGGATTTGAACTAAAATCTTTCTAGTGTTTTTAAGAAGACTCTTAATAATCACTTCTCATGGTCACCGCAAGGAAAATGAATGTTGGGTGAAGGTTGGTTTAGCTCAGGAGTGGGAAGCCTGTGCCCTCAAGCCCATATGTGACCTTCTAGGTCCTCACTTGCAGCCTTTTGACTGAGTCCAAGCTTTACAGAACAAATTCTTTTATTAAGGGAATTTGTTCTATGAAGTTTGGAGTCAAAGGGCTGTACTTAAGGACCCAGAGGGCCACACATGGCCTTGGGGCTGCAGGCTCCCTGATCTAGCTGGTCTCTGAGGTGTTTCCCATCTGAAAGTTTCTGTCTTGCTGATATGACTTCTTTGTTGCTTTGTCAAACCCACTTCTCATTCTCATACTAATATAGTACTTTGTAGCCTACAGACCACTAAGTACAAACATTAACTCATTTCAGCCCTCAGTGAAGTCCATTGTACAAATTTTATTATGCTCATGTTACAGAAGAGACAACTGCAGCTCCAAGAGGAAAAGTGACCTATTTGCTTATGAATCTTCACCTAGGAGAATGATAATGAATCTAAATAGAATGTCATTTTTTTCATACTTGCTATGGAATTGTGCCCTTACATGCAGGAGACAAAATGCCTACTGTTTATGCACTCACCTGCCCAAATTCCTCCCCCTTTTGTCACCTGGATGAAAAATATTCACAAATATCCCATGTTATCACAATGCGTTTAAATAACAGATGCTGCCTGGAACTCATTAAATTTATCTGCCTTGTTTTGAAGCCACTATGACACTTTTTCATATATTTTTGAATGAAATACAGATAACCACCATTCCACAATAAAGGACTTGTTTTGGCTATTGCAATGTCTTAATATATTTTTTAGCTGTTATCAAGGCAATTTTGATCCAGTTCTTTCCAAACAGTGAGTTGAAATGCATCAGTGAGTCATGAAAATTTGCCTACGAAATGTAGCCTAACAGTGCTAATAAGACAGATAATGCTGACTTCCAAGATAACCACTATGCCATTGGAGCTTTATGAACTTTATTTTAAATGAATATAAAGTTAATTTCAACCTAGTGGCAAAAGTCTCTTCCAAAGGGAGAAGCTATTGTTCAATTTTCTGTGGAGTTGGATATAAAAAAAAAAAATAAAGATGATTAATCCTTTCTCTGAGAAATGGATTTAAGTCTATATTCACTTCTTGGGGAGAAAAAAAGAAGCAATCAAATGAAGTTTAGAAGTATTGTATGAAGGTTTTCCCTTGAGAAATAATTGTTATATCCACATTCTTGGTTCATAAGTGCATATTACTGTCCTAAAAAGTAAGGAAAGTGTCGCAAGTTAAGTGATGAGTGTGAAGCTGTCTTCACTCTTTAGTAGTACTGACTGGGAAAATATCTGTTGATATTTAGTGTTAGTAAATGTAAAAGATTGTTCCTATGCTTAAATTCAAAAATACAGTTGCATAATTCAATACAGAATAAGTGTGACTAGACCGTAGTTTATATGAACAATACCTAGGGGTTTTAATCTATTTAAAGCAATATATGAATCTATAGTATAATGCAGCAATCAAAAAACTTAAGTGTTGGTTTTTTTCTTCTGATCCAAACCTATGATTTCACTTATGTATAGAACTCCTTGGGGTAAAAACTCACTACCCAGACTTGATCCACAACTTGATTATAAATTGGAGTCTTAACTGGTTGAATCACTGAGACAGATATCAGAGGCCTCACTTGATACAACTCCAGTGGCAGATAGGACAGCAGGAATTATATGTCCATCGTACTATTTCCCCATGATTTTAATTTCCTCTATTATGTCTTTATATTTTGTAAGCCTTTTTTGTTCCAAGTAGCTTGGAGATGAGCATTTGTATAGTGAAAGCTATCTAAAATAGTTTTCAGGTGTTTGTAGAGCAGGGACTCTAGGAAACCCCAACACAGATATTCTAGGGTATTGTGGCAACAGATCAACCGGTGATAAAGATTCAATTCTAGTACAGTTTGTTGTTTTTGTCCTCCAGGATATTTTGAGGATTGCATATGTAATATGGAACTTTGCCATCCATCAGCTGATAACAAAATTGTGAGCTTCTACTTATAATTCTAGCCATAAGGTCATGTATTGCTAGGTATTTTGTAAAGGTTCTATTTTTTCACCTTGTAGTGATATACTACACAGTTGTTGCCATTTCCTTCCATAATCCAGTCATCAGTCTAGCCTTCTTAAGGCTAACCCTGCTAGAATATCTGCCACTAGGTTACAACAACTTGATCTTGAATGGCCATCACAACACCTCTTTTCCCACAAACATTTGTTCACTACTTCTTTATCAACATGTTGTTGACTGTGTTCATAAGTATGTTAACCATGAAGTTCCTTTTTATTTCACATTTGTATTTTAGTCACAATAGTCTTCATTCTAGAGGTAAATCACTACCCTTTACATTCCACAAATCCAATGAAATGCACTTGAATAATCTTTAACATTGGTCATTGATGTCTGTTTAATCCATTAGTATTTCTGTAGGTTTTTGTTTTTTTTTTAGTTTGTCATTTTCTCTAAGAATGTCTGTTAATTCTCTTTCTCATTTTTTGGCAATAACGTGTTTACAGTTTGAATACTACCTTGGGGCAACAGGTCTTAGATTTTGTTATTAACATACAAATTTTCATGAAAGTATTTTCTAAATCCCTTACGACACATTTTACAGTTCTGGAAAGTATACATTGTCTATTGTTGTATATGTACTACTTGTTCTAAATATGCCTCTTCCATTCAACTTTTGATTTAGGAGTTAAAGTGAGTCTCCTAATAGATGTAATTATAGCTTTCTGCTTGATAGTTCTATGTTCAATGTGTCTTGTCTGGGAAAAATGAAGGTATTTGGTCTATTTTCTCCATTGTGACCTCTGGATTTAAGCTCAAAGCTTTCACTTTTATCTCTCTCTCTGTCATACATTAAGAATGTTATACTTTGGGAAACCAAATGACATTTAATGTGATTGAAGAAAGGTTCCACAAGATGAAGAAGCTATTCCATAAGACTTGATGTCACCCATGTATATCAAATGAGAATTAAGGTATTTTGGTTTAATTCCGTCTTATGTTGAAAACCACTTTTAGTTCTGTTTGGGAGACATAATAATGTATTTAAACCTATATAAAATCACTATGGGTTTAAACTATCCCCTCACAGATATCAAATTGTACATCAATTCTTCTTGATGATGGCACGTTTTAGAAAATAGTTTTTCATGTTAGACTACTTGGGTCTGCTTCATATATTTGTAGTACATAAATAAGTCATGAGTGCAGAAATAAATCAAAGATATTGCAATATTCAGCGAAGGCAGCAGAGATGTAATAGCACCTTCAATAAACCATTTTAATTATTCCCAAATGTTTTGTAAAAAGTTGCTCTTTACATGCCTGAGTC
>CM053583.1:75815661-75864564 GCA_028627135.1 Pseudochirops cupreus | reverse complement strand
AGACCCACCAACAAGGTCCGAGAGGTCAACACAAATCATCAGTAAAGTTCCAGGACCTCTGAAACCCTCCTCCAGGACTTCTGTAAGCAGATAATCAGAAAATCCTCTTTCAGGGCTTCCAGTAAGGTCCCAGGGCTTCTGTACAAAGTATCACAAACAAAAATCAGCACAAACAGAAAAGACAAACAGAGTGCTGGGACACCACAAGTTTTCTGCTTCTCAACTCTGCCACCACAAGAGTTCTCTTCTCAGTTCTGCTCTTCTCCATTCCATTCTCTCCCAACATAGTCTTCTCTTTATATGTGGTCATTAGCTCTTCCCAACAGGGGTTCACAAGTTCTGGGGTTCATGTGTTCTGGGGTTCACAAATTCTATTTCTTAAAGACTTCATATAATTATGGGCAAGGCTTAAAAGAAACTAGAAACAGGGTGTTAAATAATTAAATAGCTGAAACAAGGTATTAATTACTTCTTCACTTGCCATTACATGTTGTGCCTGAAGTCAGGAACACTCATCTTCCTTACTTTAAATCTCGCCTCAGAAACTTACTAGCTATGTGACCCTGGATAAATCACTTAATCCTGTTTGCCTCAGTTTCCTTAGCAATAAAATGAGGTAGAGAAGGGAAGCACAAACCACTCCAATATCTGTGCCAAGAAAACCCCAAATGGGGTTATGAAGAGTCAGACATGACTGAAAAAGGACCAAACAACAAAAATGGATCATAACCCATCCATATCTTGTTATCTGTGTGGTTCTCATCCACATTTTTCTTTTGTTCCTTATATGTTAAATTTTTGATAGATGATGCAATCAATGCTCTAAAGGCCATCTTTGGGTTCTTGTAACATTTTGTAGATACTTGTACAGAATTTTAGTTATATATCTATTATACCTTCTGTATACAACTTTTCAAGCCCATATATAATACATATAAGACAGAGAAAGAAACACACACACACACACACACACACATACACATGTATTTTTCCACTATGTATCACTCTTGCTTTTAGAATCACTGGCAATTTTGTTTCTTGCCTTTAAAAAAGATGCACTTTTCAGCTGTGAGCAGCTGGTAATCATTGTAAAAACTGTAAAATTTCCCTTCCAGCTAAATCTTTTCTTCCTATTTTTTTTTTATTTTGGGACCCACATCATTGCTCAACATCAATATCCATCTATGCTATCCATACTGATGGACTAATTCAATGGGCTACTTATTGAGTCACATGTTGTAACATAAATATAACAAATAAACCTCTTTAAAGAGGGTAAATCATCTCACAGCTACAACCACTTAAAAGGGAGATTTAAATTTGTGCATGGCATGGAGTAACAGAAAGACATATATCCTCCCTATTTGATGAGAGTAGTTAGCAAAATTACCTAGAAATTGAAGTAGTTAGTAAAAAGAAACCATTCTTTAGCATTCTTCCTAATTAACTATATGTTCATTCAAACTGCTCAATTTGGCAAACAGCTCTACTTAATTAGAGTTTCCCTATATAAATCTGGCAGTTCTTAACCTGAAATGATCAAGTAAGGGGAAATATCTAAGTTTCTTCATGATTCCTCTTCTAGTTTAATTTGTAATCAGCAGTTTGCTTATAGCATGTTGGACCATCCCATTCACTTTAAATCCACATCCATCCCAAGATGATTACATGAGTTGAAAACCTTGAGAATCTTCATTTAAAATGCGTTGTTAGAAAGACTGATGAATGCCCTTCAAAGTGGAGCTATAAAAATAAGCTTCTTGCTTCATAAGATCTCTTTGAATGCAATCTGTTTCTTTTGGCAGATCCCTTCAATTTGCCACCAGTAAAATTTGCTTTGATCTTTGAGCTGACCCTTCATAACTCTAAAAAGAAAATGTTCAAATATTTTTCGGCAATATATCCAAATAATCATTGTTTTAGTATGGAGTTGGTATGTAGAGGATCCAATGAAGTTAAATAAATATGTATTTTGTTTTACTTTTCCCTGACCCCATAGTTTTATCACTTCATTTATTAGATATACAATGTAAAGAACACTCAGACTTTGGATTAAAGATAAAGATTAAATAAGGTTGAGTGACTCTGCCCTTTTGCAGCTTCCAATTGATTGAGAGACATAAAAGACACAAATAGTTATAAAACCTCATGATATGCATGGTAGAATTATGAATGGTGTATATTATTATATGTAATAACTTTTTTCCTACCATCTACTTCCCATAAGCTGCTTATTGAATCCTTAACCATCATTTAAAACCCAGTACCCAAATCAAGTGTCATGGCCTCAGGAAACCTTCCATGATTACCCCATCAGTATTGATTTTACTGATACAAAAGCTAACAAAGCATTTAGTTTTTTTCCTATCTTATGCATTTATAGCTGCAATCTTAAATATTTATCTGTGTGTGTATAATATTGACATTGTAGACTGAAAGCTCCATGAAGCAGTGACCGCCAGGTAAATCTATGTCTCATCCACTATCTGGCACAGTACTCTATTCATTAAAAGAAATTAATAAATGTTTGTTGAATTGAATGAAAGATGGGAGATGGGAGGGGAGAAAAGTCATTATTATCTGGGATATCAAGAAAAACTTCATGGAGAAGTAGCATTGGAGTTGGGATTTGAAAACAGTAAGCATAGAGTACATTAAAGGGAGCAGTATGAGATAAGACAGGAGATATAAAGCAGACTTGACTGTGGAGGACCTTTAATGTCAGGTTAAGGAATGTGGACATTATTCAGTAGGCCATGGGGAGTCACTGAAGTGTTTTGAGTAGATAATTGATATCATAGGCTTCATTTGGCAAGAGATGAAGGATTAATTGAGGAGATAACAAAGTGAGGACAAGAATATTGGTCAGGAAGTTGTATTGCAATAGTTTTAGTGGAGGACTTCTAATAGAGCGGTTGATTAGGAATAGAGATAATGGGATGGATGTGAAGAGAAGTCATGGAGTTGGAACGGATAGGACTTAGGAGACAAGTTGGGTATGGGATGTAAGGAAGAATGAAGAGTCACAAATTTATGATATGGGTGGTATGAGAATGAATGGTAGCATCACTGACAAAATAAGAGGAATACATGGAGTCAGAGTGTCTCAATGAATTCATATTTATTTAAATTTGTAAATTACAATCATGACCAGTATGCATGTGCTATGAATTTAGTAAATAAGATGCTCAGTTTAAAAGCCCTAGTCTAGGAGCTTCATATTAGCTGTTCAGAAATCTTATACAATAAGCCATATACACATGTCTATACATGTATATGTATCTATACATGCATCTATACATGTACATGTATCTATATATGTAAATATGTTCTCAGCTAAAACTACTCTATATCCAAAGTCAAACCTCTAATAATTTTATTTTTGCTTGGCAGTTCATCATAATTTAAGCTAATGGCAGGGTGCTATACAATTCATTTTAAAGTAGGTTTTGGGAGAAAAGTCATTTTAAATAATAAAATTCAATGGAAATAGATTAATGTCTGCCTCAAATTCCTTTTTGGTTTTCCAAAACTGAAGATTTCTTGAATTCATTTAAAAATCTAGTCTTTTTTTTTTCCCCTTCACTCCCTTCTTGCTTAAGTTTGAAACCAATCAAAATGGCAATGTAAAAAAAAAAATGATCATTTTCACAACCCAGGACCCCAGCAGCCCCTGGCAGTGCCTTCATGGATAGTTTTAGGGATCCATATTTATGACTTCATTTTTCAGTAAAATGGTCAAGATGTGGTAATTTTAGAAGTTTCAGGCCATGACTAGTTCAGTGTTTGGAACTCTGTGTTCTTTGCCCATCAAGACTGAAATTTAAATCCTTTGAAGCATCCTCTGTCATATTCTTCTCTTGCCTTTATCAATTTAGTTACTTTAAAATCAATTTTTTGAACAAATTGAAGAGCTGGATTGTCCTAGTAGGAAAAATTGTAACTGTAACTGCAAATTCGTGTAGTACCCAATGTGGTTCAGCATGCATGGATCCCACTCTAGACATCCTTTTCTGAGTTTTAAATAGCACAGGTAAATCCAATAAATGAATGCTTCCAAAATCTGTTTTCATTTTGTCAACTCCATCATCTAGTGTCAGTCATTTCAGATGGAGATTTCTATTCATCCCCTTGAAAGACTTCCATGTTACAGTTATATCAGTTGGCCAGTACCTTCTCAGCACTGAGGAGGGTAGAGCTGTTTTACTGAATGCATTGATCAAGTTATTCAGACAATCAGTCTATCACTTAAGCACCTGCTCTTTTCCCCACTTTTTATTTATTCCCTTTCCTGCCCTAGTCACTGTTCATTCTTTCACATTAATATGAGCTTTTATAGATTTAGAGGTGAAGTTTATTTTTAAGGTATCTGCTTTTTGTCTATCTCCAGGCAGCTCTATTTTATAGGTTCTCCTTTTTCTATCTAAAAGGTATTATTAGGTCCAAGTTGCCATCCTCATGGAATCTTGTGTGCAGTCCTCCACAATTAAGGCTGCTTTCTATCTCCTCATACTGCTCCCTTCCATGTACTCAATACTTGCTGCTTTCAAATCCCATCTCCAATGCTACTTCTCCATGAAGTTTTTCTTGATATCCCAGATATCCCAGACCAAGGCAGATGCGAAAGTGATACTCAGAGAAATCTTTTGGTTACAGTACTACTGAACATGGGTCCATATAATTGATTGTCATAATTCTCTGATTTAATGTGACTATGAAGGTCCTAGAGAATGGGTTGTTCTTGTTGTTGTTGCTAATATTTCAGTCATTTCTGATTCTTTATGACCTCATTTTGAGGTTTTCTTGGCAAAGATGCTGGAGTAGTTCACCATTCCCTTCTCCAATTGATTTTATAGATGAAGAACTGAGGCAAACAGGGTTAAGTGACTTGCTCTGAGTCTCACAGCTAGTAAGTGTCTGAGGCTGGATTTGAACTCAGGAAGATGAGTCTTCCTGATTCCAAGCTCAGTACTCTATCCCCTGTGCCACCTAGCTGCCCTGGAAAATGGGTATAAATCATGTAGAAAGAGAAAGAATCATGCCAATAACTTCTCATTGTGTAGTGCTTGACATTTTACAATGCATATGTCTTACAATACATCTTCTTCATTCATAATAATCTGATGAAGCTAGTAGGGGACCTATTATCTTTCCATTTTACAAAATAATGAAAATAGGTCCAGAAGAAGTGGTCAGGTTTGATTCAACTTTTTTTGTTTGTTTGTTTTGAGGCTTTTTTACAGAGAGCAGAAAGTTTGTGTTGGAGAGAAATAGCAGTAAGAGAGAGGACAGTCTGACTTAGGGGTGGGGTGGTGATGCAGTGAATTCTAGGTAAAACTGTACCAGGGAAAGTATTGGGGGAGGATACATATGTCCCCATGAAAGAGACACCAATATGACAACTTTGGGGGAGATTCTTGAAGAAATTTCTATTATCTGCAGCCACAGACAGAGATATCCATCACAGAGGGGAGGAGGTAGAGCATCTGAGAGAAGAAACAGGACAGCACACCACACCCTAGGCCAATGTTGATGTCTTAGGACAAAATCCTGTTCCGTTGTGCTATTTACAGCTATGAGAGAAGTGATTTGTCCAAGGTACATAAGTAATAGATTTCAATACTAGAACTTGAATCCAGGTCTTTTAATTGCAAGTCTAGATCTGTTTCCATATACAATGATACCTTATTATTGATAACATAATAAAACAATTAATCATATTATTTAATAAAAATTCATTGTTATTACTTGAAATCAAATTAATCTTTGGGGTCAAAGTACTGGATGGAAATTCTGGATTTAATGGATTGTTTTGTGTGAAGCAGGGGTAAAAGTACGAAATATTCCTTGGAAGACTAACAGTATAAAGGGACCTTAGATATCATCTATCTCATCCTTTGAATATATTCACCATAATGTTCTTGACAATTAACCTACTCTTGGCAGGTGAATAGTGAGAGCTGGTCATAGAGATGATGCCAGCAAAGATTCTAGAAAAGGGCCATACATGTCTGTGCCTATCTGTCCTTTACACTCAGTAGTGGTCTAAACTCTTTTTAATATCACAGATGCCTAATCAGTTCTTTCTGTGTGCAGAATAGATCTCATGGGTAATTTTTTTTTAGCTGTTCATCTGTGTGACATAAAATAAGCAAAGAAACCAAATCCACTAACTCCTTATATCAAAGGTGTGAGCCATTTAGAGCGTGTTGCAGGAAGTTCAAATTAGTTCTATAAGCATCTCTTGTATTCATTTTGCACGAAGCCATGTGTCTCACATTCAACCCATGTACCTTTGTCAAAGCCTTATGTTCCCTCAACTGTGCTCCCTGATGTTACAGTAAGAAATGCATTTAGTAACTGATTTCCAGAGAGATCACCCAAATGTTACAGAACAGGAAACTAAATTAAATGTTCTCCCAGTAACCTAATCGGAATAAAAGACTTTTAAACTGAAGACAAAGGCAGATTGAATTATCTAGCTAGTGGGTTTTCCATTGGTATGAAAAATTGATGTAGTTTGGAATTCTGAAGAATTCCACTTTGCAAGTGTATTCTCCTGGGAGTGAAAGAGAATTTAACCTTGCAACTAGTAGAGCTACAATTTTAATTAAGTTATTTTTTTAAATTGAAGAATCATGTGACCTCATTTTAATAGCCCTTTGGAGTCACTGAATAAATCAAGCTAGATTTTTTTAAGGATCATCTAGTGCTATTACAAAAGTCACACGCACACACACACACACACACACACACACACACACACACACAACTTAGTGATAAGATACAGGCCAGATCTAAGGTCATTTTCAAAGTGGAACTATCTGAATTGTTCTATTGCATGGACTTTTTGGTTTT
Organism: Pseudochirops cupreus; assembly: GCA_028627135.1. Lineage (NCBI taxonomy): Eukaryota > Metazoa > Chordata > Mammalia > Diprotodontia > Pseudocheiridae > Pseudochirops > Pseudochirops cupreus. The sequence continues at coordinate 75,857,706 of CM053583.1, read as the reverse complement.
CTACTCAACTAATCTAAACTATTATGTAATTGGCTGCCAAATCAACAGTGTGTTTTAATAAGATAAATAATTCTTGCCTCAGGAATATTTATAGCCTCCTGTCTTCTAATACTGTCACAAATTCTCCAAGGCTATTTACTTCTTATTAGTCAGAAACCAAAAATGTACCCTTGCAGTTGTTACAGAAAAGTTGTTTTGGTTTTGTTCATATGACTTGGAATTTCATCGCCATATCTGGTTCCTTTCTGGTTACTATAAGGTTTTAGTCAATAGTATAAAGTCCATGAATGGAAATGGTTATGTGCTTTGTATCTTCCAGCTTCAGAGCTCGAAAGGATCACAAAGGTCATGTAGTCCATGAGGAAGCTGACACTCAGTAAGATTAAATGATTTGCCCAAGGACACCCAATTATTAAACTTCAAAGCAGAATTCAAACCTAGGCCACTGAATCACATAATAATTTATATTAATGAGGTAACATCTGGAAAAAAATCTTTGCAATCCTTAAAGAACCATATAAATGTTAGGTATCATTACTATTATTACTGTTGAGCTGTGTATGAGTCTTAGCTTCTTCTGACCATGAGCTTATTTATTTCTGTATCTCTCCTAGGACTCTCTTTTTTTTGTTTGTTTTTGAGGATTTTTTTTAGTTGTATGTTTTGTTTTTATGTCATCTTCATTTCCCAATGTTCTTCTCCTCTACCCAGAGACATAACAAAAAATTTTTGAAAAGAAAAAGATAAAAAGGAAGAATGAGGGAAACAGTTAAGCAAAACTACCCAATGCATTAAGCAAGTTCATTAGTATGTGCTGTGTTCAATTTCCATAGCTTTTCACCTCTACAGAGAGAGAATAGAGGTGCATTCTCATATTTGGATGTAGTGTCAAGATTTCATCTTTTATTTCTGAAGTAGAATCAACTGTATGGAAGGTTGCTCAAAGAAAGGATTTTGCTTTCCATTGGCAAATAAGGATGAATCTTGTAATTGAGGGGTAGCATAATAACAGAATAGGGCAGCTAGGTGGTGCAGTGGCTAGAGAACCAGGTCTAGAGTTAGAAGATTCATCTTCCTGAGTTCAAATCTGATATCATACATTTACTATCTGTTCGGCTCTGGACAAGTCACTTAACCCTGTTTGCCTCAGTTTCCACATCTATAAAATGAGCTGGAGAAGGAAATGGCAATCCACTCTTGTATCTCTGCCAAGAAGACTCCAAAATGGAGTCACAAAGAGTCAGAGGTGACTGAAAAATGACTGAACAACAGCAACATAATGAAGAGAGAACTAGCCTCAGAACACAGAAAATCTGGTTTCACATCCTGTCTCTGACAACTACTGCACATGTGATCATGGGCAAGTTATTGAACCTCACAGTGCTCAAGGCTAGAGATGAGCCCAGAGTCCTACCTCAAATAAAGATTGGTAAATGACAGTCATTTTGTGCATACCAATTGGTCCTAATAACTATCAATTTCACCTTAGTGACACAGGCAACTCTCTAAGATTATAAATTGCAAATTAAATTTCCCTCTGCATTGGTAGAGGGAGTTCTCTTGCCAAGAGTTCCCTAAACTAGTGAAATCATATTTAGGAGGGAAAAACAAACAAACAAAAAATCCTCTCCTTTGTGAGTATTATCTTCTGACTGTGAAGAACAGAAGCAAGGTTTGTTGACAGAAAACGTACTTCTGCAGCATATACCAAAGCCACTTTGTTCACCATGAGACAGAAAGACCACATGAGGCAAGGATCCTTAGTAAACAAAAGTGCTAAAAGAAGCAAAATTCTTTTAAGCAATGCTCTGTGAAGAACTCTATAACTCTTTGGACAATGCAACTCAATTCGGTTAAAGAAGTACTTGTTGAATTCTTGCTTTTTTAAAAGTTTTGTGTTCCACACTGTTCTGAAATGTATCTCAAGGATATGGAATTGGCAGTAATTTCTTCTCTAACCTGAGACTCAGAGTTGTTAAGTGACTTCCATGGTTGCACAGATAGTACATCTTCGAAGGCAGAGGATTGAGGCCATGTTCTTGATGAGTCCAGGACTCTATTTGCCCCTCATGATAAAACAAAGGCAAAACAAACAACAACAAAAAAAAGCAAAAAAGCAAAACTGCCAATGTTCATCTTCAATCAATAAGCGTATCAACAATTCTAGGCATGGGATACAATGACCAAAGAGACGGGAAAAAGACTCCCTATTTCCAAGGAACTTTTATGTTTGCATTTGTGGAGGCATATGGATGTTTCCATATTTTTATCACCTCCGTTCCCATTAATTGAGGCCCTACTAAATAGAAATTTGAGATGATTAAGATGGAAAGAAAGAAAGCTGAAGGGGTTGTGATAACCTTAAATTCTTGAATGCTGTGTCAGTATCAAAGGTGAAGCTATGAACAGTGGATAGTGTACCAGGTCTAGAGTCAGGAAGACTCATCTTCCCAAGTTCAGATACAGTCTCAGAGACCTTACTAGCTGTATGACCCTGGGCAAGTCATTTAACCCTGTTTGCCTCTGTTAACTCATCTGTAAACTGATCTGGAGGAAGAAAGGGTAAATCACTCCAGTATATTTGCTAAGAATCCCCAAATGGGGTGATAAAGAGTAAGAAAATAACTCGACGACAACATCAGTAAAAGGCAAACTCTGGCAGATCCTATTAATGTGGAAGGACATTTAAGGAAAGGTATCCCTAAATGACTCTAAGTATATCCCCCTGGCACTAACCTTGCTAATTTCAGAGGGGACAACCATTGGAAAGTGGGCTACCAAATGAAGATTTCCTCCTAAGACCTAGAAAGATTGTGATCTGGGTTGATGGAGGAAATGCATTGCTGAAATAGATCTTTGAAGTATAACATTAATAGTGTAAACAAAATTGAGAGTGTTGATGTTTTTAAAACACAACTTCTATTTCAGGGCTTAGGTAATTTACTAAACTTGGCCTTGGAAAAGACAATTGCTTTCAAAATGTGGTCATTCTCTATACTAAATAGTAAGATCAGGCCCAGTATTTTGACAATAAAGTTGCCTGTAGGGAGAGACTATTAAAATAAACAAACAAATTCAAACCTACCAAGGCCATAAATCAATATCCTTTTTAATTATCTTTCAGCCTTTTTGAAAAACAGGCAATCACGATCTTGTTCCCCATAAAATATTCAGTGAAATATTTGTCAGATTAACCAGGAGATAACAAATGCCTGAAAATTTTTTAATCCTTCTGTTCTTAGACTCAACTAATCAATCAATCCTTTTATAAATTAACTAATTCCTCTTCTTGATTCCTAGTAATGCATCATTTTGAATGCAAATGCATACAGAGTCTCCCTCTTTCTGTCTTCCTTTAAGAAAAAACCCTATAGCTCTTACCTGAAGCCTCCCTCTCTTGCTCGGAGAAGGTGGTTCAATGTAATTTCATTCATAAGAAAACATCCATGCAAGAGTACTGTCATATAGAACTGTGACTGGTGGGATATTTGAATCTGCTGCATTCTGTGCTCATATTCAAGATCACAACCCAAAGATAAATTCAAGTGTTAGCTAATAGCAGCAAAGAACACAAACATGATGACCAGAGTCACTAAATTTTCCAGTCAATCTTTTTACAGATAATTGACCTTTAAAATACTTACTTTCCATTGGCATCTAGACTTGGGATTTATCTGAGATAGAACCCCCAGTGTGGAAAATCCTACCACCAATGCAGCACTATAATTTATAATCTAAGAGAGTTGCTTAGAGCAGCAGTTCCCAACCTGTGAGTTATGTTCAATTTGTAACAATGAAAATACATCCTGCATATCAGATATTTACATTACTATTCATAACAGTAGCAAAATTACAGTTATGAAGTAGCAACAAAAATAATTTTATGGTTGGGGGTCACCACAACATGAGGAACTATATTAAAGGGCCGTGGCATTAGGAAGGTTGAGAACCATTGGCTTAGAGTATTGAGACCTACTGATTTATTTACAGTCATATATCTAGTATGTGTCAGAGTTAAGAATTTAATCCTTGTCTTTGTTTCTCCAAAGCCAACCTTTACCCATGACACCACGTTGTCTCTCCATTCCGATATCATATTTTTTTGCAAATTTAGGATAAATTTAAGGTACCATCTTGAAATGAAGCAAGTAAAACTGCTGCTCACCATATCTGGCCTTCATCTGTGTATATTCTAAAGAAGTAGAGAAGTGTCTGTTAGTTATGCTTATTTTGTGCTTGGGGCTGCGGGCTGTGGCCTGGAAATGGGGTAGCTATATTTCTATCCTTGTGCGCAGTAATGTTTCTACTTTGCCACAGTGTCAGTAGCAAGAAACAAAGATGCTTCTTACTTTCTCTATCAGCTTCATTGCTTAACTTCCCTTGCCTCCTTTTCTTTGGAAGCCCTGGCTATGCTTCCCTAATGATTGGACTGGCCCTTTAAGGAAGAGCTGTTTGGATTTTGCTCAAATATGAGGTCCCCAACCAAGGGTAATGGAATCAGTTTTATTAGAACTTCAATTACCTGTTGGGGGCGTCTTTCTGGCATCCTTTACCATTGCAATAATGACTACAAGTAGAAGGAAGCATTATTTTAATATCCTTATTTTGAAAGGCTTATTCTTTTCATTTCCTTTTAGTAAAGCTGATTTTAAATAGATTTTCTGATCCAGAGCGTCTTTTTTTCGCATTTTAAATGTCAAACTTGAATTGCTGGATTCTCTTAACTTAGGCCTGGTGCAGAAGAGGAAGAAAGGAAAGAAGAGAAGGCACAGAATAAGTTTCATGAACTGGTTATCATATCAGGTTCTTTCTCATAAATATTGACAGTGTTGATAGCAATGAACCAACTAAGCAGTAAATATTCATTAAGCTCCTATTATGTGATAAGATTACTAAAAACTTGGATTGTGAAAGATAAGAAAGAGAAAACGAGGATAAGATTTGCTTTTTTTGGTATTTTGAATGTGTTTCCAAGAGAGATGCCTTGTTTCTGCAGTTGTAGAAAGCGTTCCTTCCATTTGCTTCCAAAGCTACTTTGAAAATCAAATTGTAGCAGAATCACCTTCAGAGAAATTAATGGTAAACATCAAGATAAATGCTAACTCTAATTCTATCCATTGGTAGACCGTACATTTGAGTTAATTTGTTACAACTATCTGAGTAGAGCAGGTTCTACAGCTTTATCATTTTCAGCTGAGCTGCTTAAACTACCCTAGCAGCTAGCATAGAGAAATTCTATTGATTTACTGTTCATAAAGATTTGTATCTGCTGAGTACTGTATTGCATCCATATAGGCATGCTCTTTAAAAAATCTTGCACAAAACCATTCATGCAGCAGTTTCCAAGATTTGTTTTATTTCCATTTCTTATAGAAACACTTAAGAAATTGTTTAGTAAACGTGGAATACAAACCTTTGGTTGTTTGTCTTCTGCTTTGTCAATCATGAATTGGTGGTGACACTGCTCTTTCCTAATCTGATCCTTAGGGATAAGAACATAAACAAAAACATAACACATGCATGGAATTCTAGAGCTGAAAGTAATATTTAGTCCCACTTCCACAAAGGGACAGGTGTACACAAGCCAAGGATACTTCTTCAGTCCTTCAAAGCATACATCATTTCCTTACTATTTACTCTGCTGGGACAATGATGATCTCCTCTTGCCTGTTTCATGGACTGGTTATCATATCAGGTTCTTTTTCATAAAAATTGATATTGTTGATAGCAATGAATCAACTAATCAGTCAATATTCATTAAGCTCCTTCACAAGTGATGTATTGGGGAAAATGTATTACCTATTGACTAACCTGATGATGAACCTATCCAGCCTCAGCTAGGCTTCTCTGAGGAGAGCATCCCCATTCAGTCCCCATTTCTCTTTTATTTGAAGCTTTTCCAGTTTGTTAGATCATTTTAGAGCTTACATCCCAATGGATAGCCATCAAAACAGGATTTTAGTGGAGAATATCTACATGTATTTGACTGTTAAAACATTTTGTACTTTATTACTTCTTTATATGATTCCAACTTAACAGAATGAAGAGGGAAGAAGTTACGTGATCTATTTGGAGAAAGTTGTAAGTACTCCAACAGGATTCATGGTGTCAACTCATTTACCTGGGTAACAATGCTTGGAAATCCACATTTTGGGCAGTACTCTGGATTTAGAGTCAGAGAATCAGAGTTCATATCTTTGCTCTGCTATCTACTCTGTAACCTTAGGGAATTCATACTCCATCTCTGTGACTCAGTTTTTCTTTTTGTCGTTATTTGTCCTTAGTTCTCGAAGAGGACTATGACATCAGGAAGGTGATTCTATGACATGCAAGTGAATTGAATTTAAGTGAGGGAGGGCCACTTGTAAAAGGAGGGGGTTATACTAAATCATAGTAATATAATATCCCATATGTAGAGTTCATCTAGCTCCACTCCTCATTTTACAGAGGAAGAAGTCCTTAAATCCCCAGCTTTAATCCTGTGGTCCTATAAGACATGAGATCATATAATATACCTTGTGGTTTGTCTTATCCTCATTCCTAATGAAGTGAGTGCACATGTGGCTAATTGAGAGACTGATCATGTCTTTATTTGATCACATCAAATCTGGATAAAGCCAACTCCATGTTGTGAGGCAACACTAACTAGCAAGCTATTTATTTGTCTAGAAATGTATATACATTTACATATATTATTTTATTATAACACATACATATGTGTATGTATGTACGTATAAAAGTGAGTTGCCTCAATGTCTGGCATCAAATAAAAAAGTCATGGTTATCAACCTTTCACCCTCACAATCAGAAGTTGGCTTAATTAATTAAATTCTTAAGCTTTGAAACTGAATTATTGGGCTAGATTAATTTAGATCTAGCATACAGTAGAAAGGGAAGGAGAGGAAGGCACAGAGTATCTGAAAACATCCATGTATCTCTCTATATCTGTAACCACACACACAGATACGTGTGTTGTGGGTATGTGTGTATATGGTGTGTATACATATATGTGTGTGTGTGTATGTGTGTGCACATATACACACACATATACTAGCTCAACAATATTGTAAAGAATTAAAGCAATTGTGCTTGTATCTTTTTTTACCGGTGGCATATGACATTCCCACCCTAGAAATTGCTTCTACAGCAAGATTCCACCAGGCAAAAAGTTGTTTGTTTGTTTTATAAGTTAATGAGAAACATGGCTGAGATGGAATCCTCTCCCTTCTCATCTCTTCCTTATTGGAAACCTTCCTCTCCTTCAAAACTGAGCTCTAACACTGCCTCCAACATGAAGTCTTTGTGATCCGTACAGATATTAGGAGATTTCCCCATTTCAAAATTACTTATTATAAATTGTATATCTATTTCTATACGTACATGTTGTAAATTCCCCACCCCACGCCCTCTAGAAAATAAGTTGCTTGAAAGCAAGAGCTGTTTCATTTTTGTCAACATGCTTGGTGCAGTGTCTTGCACCTAGTGGGTGCTTCATAATGCTTTCTGAATTCAGTCAAATCAAACTAAATAAGTGGCTCTGCTACAGTTCAACACAGTGTAAGTCAGATGCACAGACACAATTGAATGTGGCATTGGGGAAAGTTAAATCAAAAAGCTCTTCATGTTTCAAGCTAATGAAATAAATAGCATTTTGAACAAGAAAAAGCTGTTCCTTCTTTGCCCTTCTTCCTACTCCCAACCCCTATCTAGAAATGCGCTTCTCAGAAAGTTATCAACAACTAATAGCCCAGGCTGGTGTCAGTTAAAAGCAAGTCCAATTGAGTGGCAAGGAGAGGAAGGGGAAATTTCTTCTTTTTGAGTACTATCCAGCTGTTTTATTGATCCTGGTGGACCATATGGTACTGTTCATAGATCTCATTTATATATCAACCTTTGAGTTCTGCAAATTGCTTGAAAGGAATCCATCCAGTTATCCAGTCTCTAGAGGGCGGTACAATACCCTAACAATCAACCAGCATGTCCATTCTGCCACCTTGGGGCTCTTCACTCTAGCTGTCTTAACTCCATCAGCCAGAAGAGTGAACTTGCCCAAGCTGTGGATAATAAGCTGAATTTCAGGATGTAACAACATTTACTTTGAATATATTCAGTAACTCTTCTGCCATGCATGTAATCTCTACCAAAGCTTTAGCTAACAAATAGGCCTTACTCTATGTCTTGAAAATTAATGGGCCAGTATGTTGGTGATCGACAGAAAGAAACAGTTCTCCTGACTGGAAACTTCTACTGAGAATACCCCCTGAACTACCCGAACACAATTTTTGGAAGTGCCAGGGTCATGCTCCTGAATAGACTGTGGAAAGGGCAGGAAGAAGCATCCAAGTACCACAGAACCCAGACTAAGACCCTAGATACATAGTAGATACATAATAAATGTCTACTTAATTCTAAAGCAGAGGCTTTAGAATCTCCATTGCCCCTCATTTGAGAAGTATGAGCCAAACAGCATTAGCACATGGAGAGATGTAATGTACTCCACACAGCTTGTCCTATTACAGAAGTAAACTGTGACCATTTGGTGGCAAAGGAAGCCTCTGGGCTGATTTTTTTAAATACTGATCTGTAACCAAATACAACTGATTATCTTGATGAACCTTCTGGCTAATAGTTAATTTAGTGCAATACCATCATGATAAAGATGGGGAAAGGAAATAACTTACAAGGAGACCTCAGAGCCTAGAGGCGAGAAAACTGAGCCTTTCCCTCATGTTCCTAAATTGGCAACTGCCCCTGACCCCACACATCCTGTGCTGTCTTGGCAAAAATTGTTTCTCTAAATACATGAACTAGGTTTTTCCGCAGCAGTTCCCCTCACTTATTAAAGCCTTATTCACAAATGTTTTTACAACATTAATTATGGAGAGAACCAGAAGGAAGTATTTTTGTCTGTCATGTAATTATGTATTTAGGACACATGCTATGCAAAGCAAATTTTCTTATGAAGAAAGTTCAACTAGCTTCTATCAGAGAGGCATTTATGTAATTTTTCTCATAGCCTGCACAATAAGCCCAGATTAATTATTGCATAGTCACTGCAGCTGGTTTGCATGTGAGTATGTAAGCAAAAAAAAAAAAAATACTGGAGGCTTTCACACTGTTCGGAGCTGTTTCCTGAATACAGGCTTACCTTGCACTAAGCAAGACCTCTACATGTAAAATCAGCATAAGTGACAAAGCTTTGAAAAAAAGAATGATTTTTCTCTTTGGAAAATTATCAAAAACACCACAGAAGGAATCACAGTTGGATTCATCTTAATATGAATAACTCTAATTTATATAGGGCTTTAAAGTTTATTGTTTCCTTAAAGCAACACTGTGAAGCAGTTAATGTGAATATCATATCCCCACTGTACAGATGAGAGTTAACAGTTTTGTGTAGTGGAGAGAAAGGTTGCCTGAAAGCCTGGAGAATCTTGATTCAAATCCTTCCTATCTTTTTAAGTTGGAGTAAAGGGGTTATCCTATATTGGTAGGAGTCTTATCCACTGGGACTTCCCTAGGATAATAAATTCTCCACACCTGTCCATTTAGGATAAAAAAAATGAGACTCACAGACATTAAGTGACTTACTTGCCCATAGTCACAGAAATAGCTAGTATCAGATCCAGAATTCAAATTTTCAAGTTCTCAAATTCCTTCTACTACTCCATAGTCCCTTTCCAATAGTCAATTCATGTTACACCTTTCCTATACGATATATTGTACAAAAATGTTTTATATCTATAACCTCTCAGGAACATTATACTGCTAAATATATAAGGAAAACACAGTTTAATTACTCTACCTTGGGAAAGCTTGGAAGGAAAGTGAGGGCGGGAAGATGAGTCTAGAGTACTCAAGAAAGGAAAATCAAAGACTAAGAGAACATTGTTTTCTACCATCAAGTTTTATAGGACAGGGCCATGCGCATAGTAGATGTTTCATAAATGTTGCTTAAAATGAGTTATACTAAATTGAATAAAATGAAATGAAAGAGCCAATAGTTCTTTACAGATTCCTTAAGAGCAGTCTCCTTGAGGGTAGGAACTATTTTTCATTTTTTACATGTTTTTAAAATTCTTTGAACTTTGCATAGTAGATACATAATAAATGTCTACTTAATTTAATGGAATGGAATAGAAGGGTGAACTAATGGTTCATAACAAGTAGAAAGTAAATTCACTGAATATAGGGACTGATTGGTTTTTGGTTTGGGGGGGATTTTTTTCCACTTTTATCTTCTGTCCCTAGAAACATAGGAAGGGATTGCTGTTCAATCATTCGTCTATGTCCACCTCTTTGTGACCTCATGAACGATAGTATGCCAGGCCCTTCTATCCTCCAGTACCTCTCAAAATCTGTTGAAGTTTATGTTCATTATTTCCATGACACTATCCATCTCATCCTCTGCCATACCTTTTTTTTTTCTTTTTCTTTCAGTCTTTCTCAACATGAGGGTCTTTTTCCATTGAGTCCTATCTTCTCATTGTGTGGCCAAAGTATTTAAGCTTCAGCTTCAGTATTTGACCTTCCAGTTAATAGTCTGAATTAATTTAAGTATTACCTGAATTGATCTCTTCTCTGTCCAAGGGACTCTCAAAAGTCTTCTCTAGCACCCCAATTCAAAAGTGTTGATTCTGTAGTGCTCAACTTTTCTTAGGGTCTAACTCTGACAGCCATATGTTACTACTAGAAGAATCATAGCTTTGACTGTATGGACTTTTGTCATCAAAGTACTTCTTAGTATGCTCTGAGGATTTGCCATTGAAACAAATGTCTTTTAATTTCATGGCTGCAGGCACCATCTCAAGTGATCTTTGAGCTCAAGAATATAAAATCTAATACTTCTTCCATTTCTTCTTCCACTATTTGTTAGGGAGTCATGGGACCAGTTGCCAAGATCTTAGGGTTTTCTTGATGTTGTTGTTGTTTTGGGGGGCTTTTTTATGTTAAACTTTAGGACCCCTTTTATGCACTCCTCTTTCACCCTCATCAAGAGGGTTTTTAATTCTTCACTTCCTGCTGTCAGAGTGGTATCATATGAATATCTGAGATTATTGATATTTCTCCTAGAAACCTTAATTCTGGTTTTTGATTCAGCTAGCCTGATATTCTGCATATAAGTTAAATAAATAATGTGACAATATACAGCCTTCTCATACTCCTTTCTCAATCTTAAACCCATCAGTTGTTCCATTTGGTTCTGTTGCTTCTTGACACTCATACACACTACTCAAGAAACAAGTAAGATGATCTGGCCCTGCCATTTCCTTGAGGACTTGCTATATTTTATTGTGATCCACACAGTCAAAAACTTTAGTGTAGTCAATGAAGCTGAACCAGATGGGGTTTTTTGGTTTGTTTTTTGCTATGTTTTTCTGGAACTCCCTTGCTTTCTCCAATATCCAGTGAATGTTGGCAATTTGGTCGCTAGTTCCTCTGTCTCTTTGAAAACCAACATACTATATTGGTAATTCTCGGTTCACATATTGATGAAATCTCACTTATAGACTTAAGCATAGCCTTCATGAATGTGAAATGAGTACAATTATTCATTAATTTGAACTTTTTTGGCATTGCCCTCCTTTAGTATTTGGACATAAATTGATCTTTTTTTCATATAGTATCCATTTTCCAAATTCGAGCCATATTGAGTACAGTACTCAATTGATTTGAATTAAGTTATCAGATCAAGGATATTAAACAGACTTCAGAGTCTACAATGAACAACCATTGTATCATTTAACCATGTAACCAGGTTTGGTTAGTTACTATTTATCCATGCCATGATACAGAAGAAAGAATATGCAGAATTCTTAACCATCCAAAATGTAGAACATTTCAGAAAGTAATGTGGTGTCAATTGGGCATTGAAGGGAATAGGGAAAAGTCTGTTAGCCTTTTCTATTTCCCCTTCTCATTATCTCAAGCTGAAGGGGCCCTGTTTGTTTCATCACCAAAGGGAATTTACAGATGTTCGAAGACAAAAATATGACACCTATAACAGAGAGGGATTAGATAGAAAACTCATTGCTAAAGGTTTTCTTTTGTGTTATTTTCTATGGGACCTGTGATGTTTGAGAAAGACTGAATTTTCAATAATTGCAGTTGGGTCTTGACTTTCAAGGCATTTATTTATGAGTGTTTGTTGAACAGATGCACAAATACCAAGCAGAGGATCTTGGAAGAAAAATATTTTCTAATTTCTCTTCTCACTTTTCAAGATAACCTGCGAAACCTCCCTATACTATAAAAATATCCTATTTTAGGGAAACAAGGTACTCCATGTAGATAGGGGTAGTCAGGAGATCTTAGCAGAAGAATGTAGGAAGAATTATCCAAGCTTTCTTTGGGAAATGCATAGAGTAGATGTGATGATATAGGATGTTGTTGTTGGTTTTTTTTTTTCCTGTCCATGAAGTAGCCAAAGGAGATCTTCACTAATAGTTTAATGACACAATTGTATTTCATGACTAATTCTATATATGTCAAATATGCTCATTCAGTGTCATTGAAATGTTTGTTCTCAGTCAATATTCTCATCTGGAAAAGCTTAGAAGTGAACAGATTAAAAAGAAAATAACAGGTCTTTAGCAGACAGCACTGGGCACAAGTCTTGGTAGTTCCTGGAAGAGAATACTTTCCCAAATGCAGCATTTCTGTGTTCTACTCCAAGCATTCTTGACCTGGGACTCAAGGCCCCAAAGAGGTCCATGGATACATTTCAGAGAGGGTATTTATTTTCAATAATTTTTAAATGTCATTTAGCATTTTTCTATTATGAATGTAGGCTATAAAGATTATTGTAAGAAGAGCTCTAGAACAACGGTTCTCAACCTGTGGGTTATGTTCAAGTTGTAAAAATGAAAATATATCCTGCATATCAGATAGATTCACAACAGTAGCAAAATTACAGTTATGAAGTAGCAACAAAAATAATTTTATAGTTGGGGGTCACCACAATATGAGGAACTGTATTAAAGGGTCGTGACATTAAGAAGGTTGAGAACCACTGTTCTAGAATGACAAAGGGGTTCATGATACAAACACAGAAAAAGTTTAATGATTGTTCTAGCAAATTTCCTAGGTAGCCTTACCATCCAAAGAGATCATTGTGAATTCCTCACCCTGAGGATCACAATATTACACTTGAATTTTTAAAAGCATAAACTGTATAAGTACAAAATAAGAAAGTCAGACAACAGTTTGTGAGCAAAAGATATAGGAAATTATTGAACTGCATGGCCAATATAAATCAACAGTATGACAAAAATCCCAGAAAAAAACCTATTAAAAATTTTAAGTAGCATTAACAGAAAGAGAGAATATGATACAGTGGAAAGAAGCCAGAATTTGAACACAGGAAAGCTGTCTACTAAAATCATGACTCTACCACTTTCCGATCATGTATCATGTCCCTTCTTTGAATCTTAATTTCCTTACCTGTCAAATGTAGGGGTTGGGCTAGATAACTTCTAATGTCTTTTCCAACTCTAAGTCAATAATAATATTAATGATAATAACCAATGCATAGTGCTTTAAAGTGTACACAGCACTTTATGTTATCTCATTTGATTCTTGCATCAAATCCGTGAGGTAGGGACTAATATTATTCCATTTTTACAAAGATGAAAACTAAGGATAAGAAGTTAAATGACTTGCTCAGGGTCACATAGCTTGTAAGAATTTAAGGCAAAATGTGAACTCAAATCTCCTCACCCCAAGTCTAGTGTTCTAATTACTGTACCTTTGCTAAAGATTGGCCATTTTAGCATCTTTGCACCTAGCTGCATGTGCAATAGTTTTGGTTTGGTTTTGTTTTTTTTCTCAAAGGGCAACTGACTATGTTATATTCAAAAATTATATGTAATATATATACATTTATATGACACATATATTGTGTATGTAAAATATACTATATAAAGACTAATCATGAATAGCAGTTATATGCCTACTTCATTCATTCCACAAGCATTTATTATATCATTACTACGTGTAAAGAACTGTGCTAGATATGTGTAGCAGTGTAAAATAAAGAAGACCAGGGCAGTTAGGTGGCACAGTGAATAGAGCACTGGCCATTGAGTCAGAGGGACCTGAGTTCAAATCTACATTCAGTCACTTAACACTTACTGACTGTGTGACCTGGGGCAAGTCACTTAACCTCAATTGCCCCACCTTCCCCCCTCCAAAAAAAAAGACAAAAAGACAGAGAGAGAGAGACAGAGAGAGAGAGAGAAAGAGAGAGAAAGAGAGAGAGAGAAAGGGAGGGAGGGAGGAAGGGAGGGAGAGGGGGAGGGAGAGAGAGAGAGAGAGAGAGAGAGAGAGAGAGAGAGAGAGAGAGAGAGAGAGAGAGAATATTACTGCTTTTAGGGGCACCTAGGTAGTGCAGTGAATAGAGCACTGGCCCTGGAGTCAGGAGGATCTGAATTCAAATCCAGCCTCAAACACTTGACACTTACTAGTTATGTGACCTTGAACAAGTCATTTAACCCCAACTGCCTTGCCTTCCCCCTCCAAAAAAAAACAAACAAACCTATATCCTCTAGAAGCTTACAATCTAATAACAAACCAATGCATGAAAAACAAAATATAAATTAGAAATCATAAATGTCCAAAGTATATGAAGGGCTTGGAGATCAGATAATGGAGAGATTACTTCCATGCAGGAGGTTTCAGAGAAGGGTTAATAGAAAAGGTTTACATTAATCTAGAACTGGAATGATGGGTAAGATTTCAACAAGCAGAGAAAAGGGTATGATGGAAGGGCATTTGATGTAAAGCATTCAAGCAGAGGAGATAGCACAAGCTAAAAAAAATGTAAATTGGCTAGAGAGTACAATGGATGTTTGAGTGACTTCCCCCTCAGGTGGCAACACTTTATAGTGGCTTTGATGAAAGTATGGCTTTAACATGTGAAGTCTCTATCCTTTCCAGTTTTTAGAAAAGTCCAAAAGGGCTAGATCGAGATCAAAGTTATTTAGCTTCAGAAATAAATCCCCTCTTAGCTCTGACAAAGTCAATTTCCCCATCCCTAGATACTGTTCATGAGCAGTGCCATGAACTTTACATATTAAACAATATTTATTGTTACTGAATCACGATTTCATTTGTTTATTTAAAAAAAACATAGGAAAAGAGTGTTCTTTAGGGAATAAGGCATTTAAGGGAATATTTTATGCACTTGAGCCAAAACCTCATTTTGCAGGATTTTAGATAAATTCCTTTTTTTCCTCACTGAGAAAAAGTCAATTACAATAGAATCCTATTGCACAGACCAGAATAGCTACTTCATGGGGTCAAGTGCAAACCTGTATTAGGTATCTTGACATTCACAAATGCCAACAGATAAGACTGTGATTGTACCCACTATAAAGAAAATTTTATACTCAGCCTAATTATATTAGGTTAGATAAGGTAATGAGAGATTCATTGTTGACTTGTTTTGTAAGGTTGAAAGAATATTAGTTTTGTGAAATGTGTTGGCAGATAAAGGAATCTTCTCTTAAAACCTCTGTATATATTTGTGGTTGGAAAAATGAGTATTAAAGTATTACTGGAAGGCTTAGAAAATGGAATGTTTTAACATTCTAGCTAATACAGCATGGTGAGGCAGTGTGACAGAGTAGATAGGAAACCAGCCTCAAAACCAAGAACTCCTGAGTTTAGGTTCTGCCTCTGACTCATACT
Organism: Pseudochirops cupreus; assembly: GCA_028627135.1. NCBI lineage: Eukaryota > Metazoa > Chordata > Mammalia > Diprotodontia > Pseudocheiridae > Pseudochirops > Pseudochirops cupreus. Next base: position 75,842,016 of record CM053583.1, on the reverse strand, counting down.
GACTGGGGTACCCTGAGCAAGTTCCTAAAACTCTCATGCTCTAGGCTCTAGAATGATACTTCTAAAATTATAAATTGCTGAGAAGGTGTGGATCTGCATGGACATAGAGAAATTCCCTCCCTGGGAGATCTCTATTCCACTGGAAACACAGCTGCAGCTCCTATTCTTTAATATTAATTTAATAATTTATAATAATTATATAATATATAATAATTAATAATTTAGTATTCTTTAATAGAGTTATTATATATGCAACACAAAGATCACCATACTTCATTTTTCCCTTTCTAAAAAAAATCATTAATTTATTTTAGTTTTCAACATTCACCTCCATAAGTTTTAAATTTTCTCCCTCTCCCTCTCTAAGATGGCATGGAATATGATATGCCTCTACACATACACTCCTGTTGAACACATTTTCACATTAGTCATGTTGCATAGAAGAATTATAATGAATGGGAGAGAACATTAGGAAGTAAAAAAAAAAATAGTCTGCTTCACTCTGCATTCTGCCTCCATAATTCTTTCTCTGAATGTGGAATGCATTTACCATCATGAGTCCTTTGGAATTGTTTTAGGTCCTTGAATTTCTGAGAAGGTCTGAGTCTACCAAAGTCAGTCATTCACTTGATATTCTGTGCCTTTTGTTCTTCCAGATGAATTTTGATATTATTTTTCTAGCTTTAAAAATAATTTTTTTGGCAATTTGATTGGTATGGCACTGAATAAGTAAATGAATTTAGGTAGAATTGTCATTTTTATTATATCAGCTCAGCCTACCCATAAGCAACTGAAGTTTTTTCCAGTTATTTAGATCTGACTTTATTTGTGTGAAAAGTGTTTTGTAATTGTGTTCATATAGTCCTTGGGTTTATTTTGACAGGTAGACTCCCAAATATTTTATAATGTTTACAGTAACTTTAAATGGAATTTCTCTTTCTATCTTTTGCTGCTGCAATTTATTAGTAACATATAGGAATGCTAGGGATTTAGTAGGTTTACTTTATATCCTGCCACCACTTTGCTAAAGTTGTTTATTATTTCAAGTAGTTTTTTTTACTTGATTCTCTGGGATTCTTTAAGTATATCAACATAATATCATCTGCAAAGAGTGATAGCTTAATTTTTCTTTGCCTATTCTAATTCCTTCAATTTATTTTTCTTCTCTTATTAATAAAGCTAGCACTTCTTGTACCATAATGAACAACAGTGGTGATAATGGAAATTCTTGTTTCACTCCTGATCTTAATGGAAATGCATCTAGCTTATCCCCATTACATACAATACTTGCTGAGGTTTTTAGGTAGATGCTACTTATCATTTTAAGGAAGGCTCCATTTATTCCTATGCTCTCCAGTGTTTTTTAATAGGAACGGGTGTTGTATTTTTTTCAAAAGCTTTTTCTGCATCTATTGAGATAATTATATGGTTTCTACTAATCTTGTTCATATGATCAATTATTCTGGTAGTTTTCCTAATATTGAACCAGTCCTGCAATCTTGGTATAAATTCTTCTTCATCAAAGTCTATTATTCTCATGATAAGTTGCTGTAATCTTTTTGCTAATATTTTATTTAAAATTTTTCCATCTATATTTATTAGGGAAATTCGTCTATAATTTTCTTTCTGTTTTTGGCTCTTCCCAGTTTAGGTATCAGCACCATATTCATATCATAAAAAGAATTTGGTAGGATTCCTTCTTCACCAATTTTTCCAGTAGTCTATATAGTATTTGGAATTAATTGTTCTTTAAATGTTTGATAGAATTTGCTGGTAAATCATTCTGGTCCTGGAATTTTTTTTCCTAGGGAGTTCATTGATGGCTTGTTCAATTTCTTTTTTCTGAAATGCTGAAATAGGGTTAAGTATTTTACTTCCTCTTCTGTTAATCTGGGCAATTTATATGTTTGTAAATATTTATTCATTTCACTAAGATTGTCAAATTTATGGGTATATAATTAGGCAAATTAATTCCTAATTATTGTTTTAATTTCCTCTTCATTGGTAGTGAATTCACCCTTTTCATTTTTGACACAATATCACCATATTTCATATGATAAAATGCACAACAAAAATATTGCATGAAGCATAATTTGTCACCCATTAATGATGCAGAAGGCAATTTAGAATGTAATGGTCCACCAAATTCCTAATTAATGAACATTAATGGGGGGGGGGGGTAGAGTTGGATGAGCACTAGATCTGAAATCAGGAGAGATTTGGGCTTGAATCTCTGATTGGGCTTGAATATCTGATGCTGTTAGCTATGCAAGGATGGAAAAGACGATTAACAGGGGCCAGCTGGGTGGCACAATGAATAGAGCATCAACCCTGGAGTAAGGAGGACCTGAGTTCAAATCTGGCCTCAGACACAACACAAAACTAGCTGTGTGACCTTGGCCAAGTCAGTTAACCACAATTGCCCTACCTTCCCCTCTCCAAAAAGCAATAAATAAAGCCACAAAGATGATTAACCTCTTAGCCTCAGCTATAAAAGGGGAATAATCATCATCATAGGACTTACTTCCCAGGTTATTATGAGGATCAGCTAAGGTCCAAAGATACACTGTAAGCCTAAAACTTATGCAAGGATTATAATTGACTCAGGTTTATTTATTCATTCATTAAACAAGCATTTATTAAGTACCTACTGTGGACTAAAAACACTATGCTAGGGTTACTATAGGAAACTGGGATGCACTATTTTAATGTAAAATACATATAAATGTGAGGTACTATTAATCAGCATCATAGAATCAGTGATGCTCGATGATAAAGAACCTTTGTTGGGTTCTGATGATCCCGGCTAATGATGTGGAATGGAGGAAACTTTAAAAATTACAGAGCTGAAAACATTTGATATAGTAGAAAATAGCATCATTAGTAAAGTATAAGGTTTATATAAACTAATCAAATAATAAGGCAAGTGACTAGCAAAGCTACAAGCTGAAATAGAGAGACAATGTGTTTTAGCAGAAAGAACATTAGTTTTGAAGAGGCCATTGGTTCTATAATTTACCACATTTGTCATTTAATTCCTCTGAACCTTGATTTCTTTATTTATAAAACAAGGAACATCTCACGCAGGAGTGTTCCGAGGCCAGCTCTAAGAGCTGATTGTTAAATTTTCGTCATGAACATTTATACCTCAGAAACTACCAAATGCTACAAATCAGGGTTTGATTTATTGTTTTATTGATTGTCTAGACTTAGCAATGGAGAAATGTGTCATGAGTACACCTTTTTCATAGTTTTTTTTCTTTTTTTTTGAGAGCTGAATGTTAAATATTCACCAGTACACCAGTAGACATTGACCTATTTGATCTCTAAGAGTCCTTCTACCTTTAGAACCTACAAAGTTTATGACATCATTGATTTAGATCAGGATAGGGCTTCAGAAACCATCTGGTACAGATGAGGACACTGAGGTCCAAGACATAAAGGGACTTGTTTAAGGACACACAGGTAGCAAATGACAGAGTTGAGCCCTTAAGCAATATTCTCTGATTACATATCAGAAGGCTTTCCACTGCACCAAGCTGTGCAAGCATTCCTATCAGTGAGCATATATTCATTCAATTCTGTGAGCATTCACAAGAGCGTGCCAGCACTGAGCAAGGTGTCAGGAATATACAAATACAGCAAATCTTATCCCTAAGGAATTATATTCTGACTGGGGGAAAAGTGTGTGGAATCCAGGACATTTTAATAAAGTTTGCTGCTTGTTTGAGTTATGATTAATGACTGTCAGTGGCCATGTTCTCAAATACAAATGACTCTACCCCTTCTCCAGGGCCACTAAGAAGGAAGCAGTCATCTGAATCGGATGTCCTTAGAAATGGGCTGAGTTTGTCATTAGGAAACATGAGAGGGGCTGGGGAAATGTTTATGAAATTTTTCGTTAGAAAAAGCTTGTCAGGCATATTGGTTTGAATGGGTTTGAATGCATTGGAAAAACTGAGCAACTCTTTCTCTATCCATTGCCTGGTTGCACTCTATGCTTGGAATGTAATCCCTTCTTAGCATTGTGTCTTCCTTTAAGATGCAGCTCAGACCCCATCTTCTGCATGAAGTCTTTCCTGATTCCCAAATGCTAGTGTCCTCCCACACAAACTAACTTGTAATGAACTACTTTAGTATATTGACATTTATTCATTTTATATTTATATGATACTTATGTGTATATATATATTATATGTATTTATGTATTCAATGTCTTCCCCATTAGAATGTAAATTCCTTGCAAGCAGGGATTAGTTCAGTCTTCATTCTTCATTTCAATATGCATCTGTTTCGCCCTACTTGTGATGGAACAGAGTACTTTGTGAAGAGTATGGTTTAATAAATACTTATTGAGTTATTATTTTTGTTGTTACCTCACAACCCAAGCCATTCAGTAATCAGAAAAACAGATTGGGGACCATGGCTCCTGGTTACCCTCAGCTTTCATCAATTTGTTTTGTTGGGCAAAGGGTCACTTTACAGAGGAAAGGGCAATAATAGCCTCTTGCTTTTTAATCAAAGTGACAAGAATAACTCAGTCAGCATCTGTAAAGTTCATTGAGCTCTTCAGAAGACAAACATGATGTAAGTGCTATTATCAGAAGATGATTTTCTTTTCAAAAGTGAACTAGTGATTCTGAGAGATGACACATGGACAATACTGGGAACTGAAGTTCTTTTCCCTAAAATGAACATAGACACAAAGCTTGGGTATAAATTTCGATGTCATGCATCCCAATAACTTTGATCCTTTGACCCAGGAGTTTGAGGGCAGTATTACAGAGCTCAGTTTGCAGGGGTGGCTGCTGCTCTGTTACCAGTAGACAAAAGGAAAAGCATTTTGCAAAACATGCCCCCTTTCCATCAGACTATAGCTGAACATGCACATCTTCTGTAAGACACTCTATTCTTCAGTCTTCTAAGCAATGTAAATTGGAGGTAGCAAGGACAGTCTTTAGTAAGCAAGGGTTAGAAGGGTATATGGCAAGTGGGGCAGTTCCCAGGAAGCCATGGAAGGCAATTTGGGTCCTCTGGGAATTCCAGAAGAGAAGGTACACTGGTGGTATATGAGATAGCCCAAGTGTAAGTATCTAAGTAGTAGGAGACCTTAGAACTTACATCGTATGTTGTTAGTCTGGAACAGGACAAAGAGATGTTATCATCCTGTGTACATCAGTTTATTCATTGAGCCAATGTTTGTTGTCTATTATATGCCAGAAGCAGTATGAGATGTTGGATATACAAAGAAAATAATTCTTGCCCTTCAGAAGTTTACAATCCAACAAAGGAAACAATATTAAAACATAGAAATACAAATTATATACGAAGTAAATGCAAAATAATTTGAGAGATCACTAGCAACGGGGAGATCAGGAAAGGCTTCATATAGGGTAAGGAGGTGGTTTTTAAGCCTACCATTGAAGGAAATTGGGTGTTTTAAGTCAAGAAGGTAAGGAGGGAATGAATTCTAGGCATGGGATGGGGAGAGGTTGTGGAATAGTAGAGAGAGGGAAGCAGCCTGCACTAAAGAACACAGACAGGAGGTAGAATATTATAGAGGAGGAACAGCAATCAGGCCAGTTGGACTGAACTGTAAATTATGTAAAATGGAAATATACATAATAGAATTACACAGGTAGGCTAATATAAGCAGACAAAGACTTCTCAGAATTCCTTCTCTTTCTCCTTTCCCATCCCTCCCAAAGAGCCTACCACTAGATTTTTCACCTGTCTGTCAATAAACATTTACTAAGCACCTAGTATGTGCAAGGCATTTAGCTAAGTGAAAGATACAAAAAAAATTGTTAAAGACCTTCCCTGTGCTCAAGGACATTGTCTTTGCAAAAGGTTTTTTAAAACCTCATTTTAAATTAATAGATAAATGAAAGGGTCTCAGGATACTAGAGAATATCAAAATCCCATCAGCATGTTCAGTTTTAATAATTCTGGGAAAAAATTTAACAGTAGATATAATTAAGGCCTCTCAACTTCCTAATTTCATTTGTTTTCTTTATTTTATTTTGCAAAGAAAAGGGATTCAGTCAGTCAACAAGTATTTAAGAGTTATCTATGTTCAAGGTACTGTGTGAAGCACTGGGGAGGCAAAGAAAGGCAAAAATCAATGCCTGCCCTCTAGGAGCATACATTCTAATTGAGCAAAAAACATGTAGATAACAACATACAAGGAAGATGGAAATCAGTGCAACAAAATTTTTTTGAAGCAACAGTAAACATTTGTTAAGTATTTACTCTGTGTCAAGCATTGTACTAAAACACAGGTATAGGTAAAAAAAAAAAAAAAAGACAGTCCCTGCATTCTAATGAAGGAAGACAACATACAGACAGGATCTGAAAAGCTATGGGGGTCGTATGTGGTTTTTGAAGTCAGACTCGGAACCAGGGAGGGTATAAAGGCTGGCCAACCTGGGCCCCTCCACAGGATGAGGGCCCTAGGAGGAGCTTCCTAGTGGTTAAAGGGGGTATCCTTTCTGTCAGAGAACTATTCCAAGAGAGAGAACCCTTTATATGACATAAAAAAGAAACAGAAGAAAGAATTTCTGCCCTGAAAGAATTTACAATCTCTCTGGGGATACCATGGCAGAGTATTTCCACCTCTGGGGATCCACTAGGGATTTCACAGGGAGTGCTTAGAGTTCTGCCAATGCTACTTCTCTCCTATTCCACTAGAATGTAAACTCCAGGAGACTGTTTCCCAGCCTGCCTGTGTATCCTTTGTGCTTAGCACAATGCAGTGGGTACAAAAACTATAATGCTTAATAATTGCCTGTTGGCCTGAGTTAAATAGAAAAATACAGTATGATACAGAAAAATACAGTCTATATAGTATGAAGATATACAAATACCAAAGAATTTGATTTTGATTATAACTGCTTCAGCAAGTTGAGAAGGAAAAAAACAGTATGTATGTTTACTCAAAGTGAAGGGTTGGGGCTTCATGATGACTTTTCTAGCCTGGGCTTGACTGAGCCCAGTCCCCTGATAATTTAGGTTCAATCTCAGAACAAATGACATGTTCATGGGTCATCCATCAGCTAACAAAAGGAGATTTATTTAGCTATAGTGAGAGAAGTATATTCAATAATGGAGGTATTGAGGACACTTTGAGTTGTTTTCGCTGATGGAAACTTCCTTGCTTCAGTTTCCAATTGTGAGCTAAGCATCACAGAAGACACATGGAATTCCAGTTTGCTTTGTATGTAGGAAATCATGTCCCCAGCCTGAACCTTTAGTTCCCTGAGTTAAGACTCAGTGCTTTTAAAGGAAAAGTTAGCCTAACTTTCAAGGCAGGGCTGGGTTAGGAAATTGCTCCTACAACAATGACTCACTTCAATGAAGATTTGTCCAGCATGCCTCCAAAAGACAGAATTAGAAAATATAAGTGTCAGTTAGAGGGAGACAGAATTTTTATTCTATGTATCTTAGAACTTCTTTTAAAAAAGAACTCTCCAAAGTGGAAAGAACAATTTTATGAAATAATGAGCTCCCTCCTACTAAAAGGGGCATGGTAGACAGAGGACTAGACTTGGAGTAAAGAAGACCTGAGTTCAAATTCTGCCTCAGATACTTAGTAGCTGTGACTGGCACTAAACATCTCTGACCTCAGTTTCTTCATAGTAAAATAATATCACCTACCTTACACAGTGGTTATGAGGACTGAAGTAGATAACAAATGCAAAGAGCTTTGCAAACCTTAAACTACTCTGGAAGTGTTAGCTATAGTTCTAGAGGAGTTCAAAGTGGGGCCTAGATGACAGTTTGCAAAGGATATTCTAGAAGAGACTCCTGTATGTGGCAGGAGGGTACATTTGTTAACCTCTAAACTCCCTTTCAACTCTAATAATCTGTAATTTATGATGAAAGGCTTAATAATATAATTTTATCATCTACATAAAATGTGAGTTTGTCCCCGGAAGGCTTTAATTTCTCTTCAAAAGAGCCGCACAGCCAATATCAGTTTGTCATCAGGGGTGGGGAACTTACAGACTGAACAGTCAAAGGGCCACACTTGAGGGTTTAGAGGGTCATATGTGTCCTCAAGGCAGCATGTTCCTCATTCTTGGTCTATATCCTACCCTTGAATTGTTGGTCCTGATCACTGAAGCTTTTAGAGGCAAGTAGGCAGCACAGTAGAGCATTGGAAATGGCATCTGGAAGACCTGAGTTCATATCTGATCTCAGGCACTAGGTGTGTGACCGTGGGACAGTCACTTAATCTCTGTCTTCCTCCATTGTCTCAACTTAAAAATGGGCATAACAATAACATCTATTCTGCAGTAAAAGCACTTAGCACAGAGCCCCACACATTGCATCTTAAATAAATGCTTATTCCCCTGAATCTTCCCCCTTTCCTTGACATTCCCAATGAAATTCTCAGTCAGAGTTCTAACTGGAAGATGGAAATGGTTACCATATCAGCACAATAACACAAGCCCTGGGAGGTCTATAAAGCCTTTTTTTTACAGATCTTGCAAGGCATACACTACTTTGCTCTTTATCACCTTTCTGGATACAGTCCCATAAGGAAGTCTGAAATGTTCTGATTCCTTTCCTTCTGCTCTCCCATCATATTTCCTTCTCCTCTAGCTTTAATGAAAAAATCCCCATCCCTGAGAAAACGAACTTTTTAGAAGGGTTGAGAATCTCTTCAGAAGACCAAATTCATCAGGGGGCTCTTTGGATTTGCACCAAGCAGATGAGTTGAGAAGCTGCAGCCTTAGAATGCAAAACTCCTGCCAGCACCTCTTTGCCTTTTAGCTCCTGGGCTGCATTATCTGCTTTGTTCTGATGTGTGCGGATATGCATAAAGATACTCAGAACCACAGTGGTTGTAGCAGGGTGGCTTTAGGCTTCCCAAAATAATTAGCTACATCGCTTTGTATTTTCACATTCAGAGACATAAGAAAGTAAAATAATACCCAACTGGATGACATTTGAAATATGTGCATGCTACCTTCAAAAGCAAAGTAGTGTTAGGGACATGTTTAGTAACAAAGTTACCTGTCTCTAGCATGGAAACTGAACATTCTGGCTTTATAGCTTCCCAGGACAACTTGTGTGTTCACAAGCCCAGTGATGCAACATGCTAGCTATCTACTTCTTGACAAAGATGGACTCAAGCATGAGACATGCATGCATTTTAGGACTGGCCAACGAGGGGATTTATTTTGCTTGACTCTGCATATTTGTTACAAGGCTTTTGTTTTTCTTCTCTCCCTCCCCCAGTGCTGTAGGAGAGAAGAGTAGGAGGAAGGAAAAAATATATGCTTGAAAAAAGAAAAGTTAAGTTAAAAGAACTCATATGAAAGGTTGAGTTAACCTAATGGCAGAAGTCACCCTGACCAATAATCTAACTTTTGGTGATAATTAGTCAAGAATGCTCTAGACAAAATTACCAAGGTAAAGCTCACCAGTTTCTCCAATGGTTTCATCCCAATTGTGACGTTAAATTCATTTCCTTGGGAACCAGGAAGACAGATTCTGTAATGCCCCTTTGGAACCATTCAAACATTCAGAGGGCAATAGATTTTTCTTCCTATTCTATGATATTTATTTGTAAGGCTTGTCACTTGTTAACTCTACAAATGATTTTATGATTTGTTTGTCAACACACAGCCTTGATTCTCCCTCTCTGAAAGCCTCAAAACATCACAACTATCTAGAGGTCTATTTGGGCTTCTTTCATGACAAACTAGTTACAGAGAATTTGCCCAGCTTGTCTTTATTATGCAGCCAGAAGCAATGGAATCCAAATAGAATAAACAGAATCACTAACTGTATCCCAAGAAGCATCTGGCAAATTTGGTGATACTGCAAAAAGACTTTTTTTTTTAACCCTGTCTAGATAGAAAAATGATTTTAATTGGATCAGTTGGGATGTTTTGGGGCAAAACCTGGGAAGGATGTTTTGCTCTCCCTACAGCAGACAAACTTGTTTTCTGTTGACTCTGAGACAAACTGTGAATGAGTTTTTTCTGTAAATGATTTCCCATATTTCAAGCAAACAATGAAAAAGATTTAGAAGCTACATATGTACCTAGAGATCTGGTTTCCATGCACATTTTCTATAAATCTAAATTATAAATAAATAATCATTTATAGTGCTGTGGCAGGTGCAGTGCACATGCTTAAAGCTACTGAGATAGGAACAGTTGTTTGTTCCAAAGTCAGATGAAAACAACACCACACATAGGAAACTAAAGGAAATCTTAATGAAAATGATCACCTCGACTATTTTGTGAAGAGTAGAGACCCTCAAAATTCCTTCAGTACAAAGACAAGAAAAGCAGTGAAGGATGGATCTTATGACCCAGAGGTCTGAAGGCATTTCAGAAATAAGACATATAAAGAAAGAAGAAGCGTATGAAATCCTGTCTGAGTCCTACAGAGTCACGACAGGTCTCTTTTTTTAAGGCTTTTTTTTCTTTTTTTTTTCTCAATTGTGTGTAAAAAAAATTAACATTTTATTTTAAATTTTGAGGTACAAATTCTCTCTCTCCCTCCCTCCACACTTTGCAAAGCTAAACAATTTGATATAAATTACACATGTGGAGTCATATAAAACATATTTCCATATTAGCCATGTCACAAAAGAAAACACAGACCAAACAAATTCAAGAAAAAATAAAGTTTAAAGAATATGCTTCTATCTGCATTCAGCCTACATCAGCTCTTTCACTGTAGGTGTATAGCATTTTTTCATCCTAAGTACTTCAGAATTTATTGTATTGATGAGAAGAGCTAAGTTATTCACAGTTGATCATTCTTCAATATTTGCTATGTACAGTATTTTCCAGGTTCTGCTCACTTTACTTTACATTACTTCTTACAAATCTTTCCAGGTTTTTCTGAAATTATCTTGCTCATCATTTCTTATAGAAGGGCAGAATTCCATTAGTATCATATACTACAACTTGTTCAGCTATTCCCCAAGTGATAGACATCCTCTTAATTTCCAATTCTTTGCCACCACAAAAAGAACTATTATAAATATTTTCATATATATAGGTCCTTTTCCTTTAAAAAAATATCTTTGGAATACAGACTTAGTAGTGCTATTGCTGGCTTAAAGGGTATGCATAATTTTATAGCCCTTTGGGCATAGTACCAAATTGTTCTTCAGAATGATTAAATCAGTTCACAACTCCACCAACAGTGCATTACTGTCCCATTTTTTTCCATATCTCCTCCAACATTTGTCACATTCCTTTTTTGTCCTATTTGCCAATCTGATGAGTCTGAGGTAGGACTTCAGAGTTGTTTTAGTTTGCATTTCTCTAATCAATAGTGATTTAGAGCATTTTTTCATCTCTTGCAATTTAAGAAATGCTTTGAATAAAGTAGAAATGCCATTTCTAAAGTTAATGAAAGAGAATCATGGTTCCAATTCATTGTGGATTTCATTAGAATACTACAGGTGCCAACTGTCTCCAGAGTTCTAAGGATATTAAAGGAAGTGACTTTGTTCTGCCCCTGTCAGAAGTTATTAGTCATCTTTAATTCCCTGGCCCCTTTACCTGCATGCAGTATCACTCTCCTCAGTCTTTACAGGACTGAGCTGGAAACGCTTTGCATGCTAAATGATGTTTATCTCTGATTACATTAACTAAATAGTAAATATCAATCTCGGGATGGCCCAATCAAATTCCCTTGGAAACTCTTTAAGGTTGAGGGGTAATTGAGATGATACCTGTAAAACTGCTGAGTGTCAACAGTACAATTCCTTGAAGTTAATTAAATCTGTTGAAAATAAAACCAATAGGATGTGTCTATAAAGTAAGGATCTTTGGTTAAGAGAGTATTTCTTTCTTATGCACACAGACCAGAACTCTTATATCTGAATGTGTTGACCTGAAAAGCAGAAACTTTGGTAGGGAGCTAGGTGGCACAGTAGAGAGAACACTGGGTTCAGATTAAAGTTAGACCCAAGTTCAAATCCAGCCTCAGATATTTACTAGCTATATGACCTTAGGCAAGTCACTTTACCTCTATCTGCCTCAATTTTCTCAACTATAAAATAAGAATAATAATAGCACCAAATTCCTGGAGGATCAAAATAAATACATTTTATAAAGCTTTTTAAACCTTAAAGCACTATATAGATGTTAGCTACTACTACTACTACTAATCACAATAAGAATAAGAATAACTGAGGTCCTTCTTATCCTATATTATATATAATATTATCTTATATTATGTATAATAATGTCCAATATCATATATAACATAATATAATGCAATGTACTAGACACTGAGGTTACAAAAACAAAATTGAAACAGGCCCTGACCTCAGGGAGCTTAGACCTAGAGTCAGGAAGACCTGAGTTCAAATGTGGCCTCAGATGCTTACTAGTTATGTGACCCTGGGCAAGGCACTTGATCTCTGTTTGCCCCGGTTTTCTCATCTGTAAAATGGGGGGGAAGGTATTGATAGCACTTACTTCTCAGGGCTGTGAGGGCTATATGAGATAATAATTGTAAATCTCTTAGCACATTGCCTGGCACATAACAAGTGCCATATAAATGTTAGCTATTATTATTATAATTATTATCACTTCCATGAATAAAATGACACAAAGCTTATACAATATTGTACAAAGTAAATTTCAAGATTAGAATACTGATAACTGAGTGGATTGGGAAAGATATGGAGTAGAAGGTGACATCTAACAATACTTTGAAGGAATCTGAGGATTTTAAATGGTAAATTTAAAGGAGTATATTCCAAAAACTTCAAAAAAGTAAGGACCTACTCTAGACATCCCTCGCCTCTCCCCATTAGAGGATTATTCTGATTAGACTACAAGTTTGTTGGGTTTTTTTTTACAACTGCTTCCTTCGAGAAAATACACATAGAAATTTATCACAATAGTTACTTTTTTTGAGACAGAGACACAGAGAGAGAGAGAGAGACAGAGAGACAGAGAGAGACAGAGAGACAGAGAGACAGAGAGAGACAGAGAGACAGAGAGAGAGAGAGACAGACAGACAGACAGAGAGAGAGAGAGAGAGACAGAGAGACAGAGACAGAGAGACAGAGAGACAGAGATTGAGAACGATTAGCAGCCTTGCCCTCTTTTGTCCTGCCTGGCTGCTTTGGTTATTAAACTCCCTAGGCTCTGTGTCATGTTACAGTAATGGAGGCATTTCTGCCTCTATCATATACTATACACCGCACCAAGATTTTAATCATCTCAGACATGGGGCCATCTTAGTCAGACTATGAGAGCTATGAAGAAAGAGAGACTCATTAGGAACAGAAGCAAATGAGCTCCAATTAAGCTGTCTTTTTTTTCCCCTTCTTCTGGACAAACTACCAATGTCTCCTGTGGGAACCATGCTTAAGTGAGGACTACAGTACAAACCAGCACACTTCATGTGGACATTAGGATAAGGAGAGCACAGGTATGACACCCAATTAATTTCTGATTCCGATTGCCTCTCATAGGCAGCAGCTTAGTAGTGTTCAGAGGCAAGGATCCCTCTGTAAAGTATTTTCTGAAATAATTACTAAATATAGCCCAAAGAGCCTGCAGTTTAGCTCTTCCTAATAGACTTCAGGCAGCAACTGCAGAGTATATCTTTCATTTCCTCGGGAAGGTGACTCTTTCAAAGGTTTTTATCCAGTGGGGAAATTTGAGGCTTGTCTTCCTAGTCACGTCATTGTACACAGCTGGCATTAAGTCATTTCTTCAGGGCTAACTTCTTCCTTAAGTAAACCATGGGTTTCATTATATATGAGGAGAGACGGGTCTACAAGGATAGTTCAACCTTGTCAGTAGCCTATGCTTATACATTCTCTTCAACCTGATTCAGAGTCCCTGGGAAGCCAGAAAGCATCAGCAGGAAAGTCAACTGACCTGCTTGCAATAACATCACCCTCAGAAGAGGAATTCGTGGTAAGCAATCTCTTAGCTAAGAAGATGACCTTTCTTAGTACTATCTTATACTTGAATTTTCACCATATAAATCAACTAGTATTTACTAAAGATCTACGATGCATCAGTGCTGGGCACTGGGAACACAAAGACAAAAATGAGACAGTTCTGGTCTTCAAGAAGCTTACTATCGGAAGCTAAATGAGAGGACTACTGATAGATTCTGGGTTTTTAACCCCCTCACCATCTAACTGATCAGTAAAATGTAGGATTCACACTAGATTTTTATAGCCAATGTCTCTTTGCTATTTAGTAGTAACCACTTGGCTGCTTTTAACTTCTGACTTGCAATGATTAAGATGACAAATGAAAGGTTTCTAGTCTGCCAGAATTTTTGAGGATGTAATCTTAGAGAGACTCTAAGTGCTTAGTGACATAGGGAACTCTAATTTCTAAGATTTCACCTAAGCCTCTGTGACCATTGGATTGTCATTTAGAGGACTGCTTGACTGCTTATGTGTCTCTTTATGCTGCCTCCAAGTAGTTGTCCACATCTGACCCACCGGTATGGGGAGTGGACATGGGGGAAAGGCAAAGCAAAAGCTATTATTCAAGTGAAAACCAGTGCTCAAAGTGGAAGAATGGATATTCTACAAAACTCCATGGGCACAAGAAGGTAGACCTGGTAAAAAGAGGCATAATGATAGAAGAACTCTAATTTCTAATTTTTTTTGTGGTTACCGAGTCACTCATGTCTGACTCCATGACTGGAGTGGTTTGCCATTTCCTTCTCCAGCTCATTTTACAGATCAGGAACTGAAGTAAACAGGGTTAAGTGATTTGCCTAGGGTCACAAAGCAAGGAACTGTCTGAGGTCTGATTTGCGACAGCATTTAATCTTTTCCATCAACCCAGCTGTTCTTTCAAATCTTTATTTTATCTCTTGTCTTATTTTCCCATCAACCTTCTTAAAAAAAGTAATCTATATTCATTGCCTTCACTTTTTCACATCCCACTCATTCTTAATCCCTGGCTTGTAGCCACAGCACTTCCACAAAAGTGCTCTTGATAGCCACCAAAAACCTCTTCCTCTTCATCATTATTCTGACCATTCTGTAGCATTTAATACTATTACGTCCTAAAACTTTCCTTTTCTCTGACTTCCCTGGCATTAAAATTTCCTGATACTTCTACTTCAATGGCCATTCTTTCTTTTTCAGTCATTGACTTATTCCTTTTGCCCTCTGAATACAGCCATCCTCCAATATTCTATCCCCTTTCTTCTTTACTCCTTTTTATATCCTCTC
The DNA here is from genome assembly GCA_028627135.1 of Pseudochirops cupreus. NCBI lineage: Eukaryota > Metazoa > Chordata > Mammalia > Diprotodontia > Pseudocheiridae > Pseudochirops > Pseudochirops cupreus. The sequence goes on along the minus strand of CM053583.1, from coordinate 75,826,811 downwards.
GTGGTAATCATCCCTGCTTCTGTACTATCAATATAGGCTGAACCAGGGTTACCCTGGGTTGCAGTGTTTCTCAGCTTGGCAACTGCCAAGTGTTAGCTGCCTAAATCACTCCCATTTTGGCAATTTGATTATCAATTAAGTTTCTTTATGAAATTGTGATAATCATTATTGATGTTGTTTCCAATAACCATCTCCCATGTATCAGATTCAATTAATCATTTAAATATGCCAGGTTGGAGATATTTTATTTGCTCAAGATATATTTTCCTCATTTTTAGTCTTTTGTCTCCTATTTTTTTTTATTTTTGCTTCAATAAATCAGTAGTCTATAGTACCCTGATAGCTGATTTAGCAATGACTTCTATCAATATTTTCTGCCAGTTAAAACACACAAAATTTCATTTTTGTGATGTTATACATTACTTATTATATCTAAGCACCCTTTGATTCTTTCCTGGTTCATTTATGAATAGATATAAAATTTCTTTGTAGCTTAAAAGGCTTTGACCTTTTTATTCCCTATTCCTGAACTATATTTCCAGCATAGTCTTTGTTGTAGTCCTTACTTATCTCCACCTTTGCATTGAAGTCATCAGATATCAAATAGACATTGCTTTAATTTGGAGAGTCTTATTGAGTTCTTATTAGATTTTCTTTACATCTTCATCCTTGGCAACATATATAATGTATATGCTGCGTTATTTTCCTGATGAATTTTTTTTTGCAAATATGTATGAAAAAATGGCTGTGTGAAATGACCCCATAAAATGATGTTTCTCCATGTATGATAAAAGTTGATCATCCTACCCTGTTATTTGTCTCTTCAGGAGAAACTGTGATGCATCTGATGATTTAACCATGACTTCTTTCCGTTTTCTCTTTTCATTTATCATGAGAATACTTATTAAGATTGATACATTTCAGTTCCTTGAGTAATCTGTCCACTTGTTGGTCATTATCCAAGGATCTCACATTAGAACGCCTGCATCTAAGTTAATGTTCGTACTTGGTCTAAAAATTGTAGTTATTAATCCTTTATGTCCTCTTTTCTATCATTCTGTTACCGTCACTTCAAAAATAAAAGGGAGTCACACAGAATGATGGCCAGTTTTTATTTTACTGCTTTTCATGGGTTGCAATATTAAAAGAATCCATCACCACTTGGCCAACCAATCAGTGATGAGTTCCTCTGTACTTCATTTGGCTAGTCTCCAGAAAGCAGACACAATCTGCATTTTTATCATTTTTGTTTATCTATACATCTTAGTTCTCTTACTAGATTCAAATTTCATTGAGAACGAGACCAATATTTATTCATTGTTGTATCTCATATACCACTAAACACAGGGCTATGCCTTTAAAGGGTGCTCAACAAGTGTCTGTTGAATGAATTCAGCATTTCATATGGCTTTTTGTTTAGTTAGGAGTTAAAAAAAAGTGTAGCTATAACACAAGACAGTTCAAAGTGTTGACTTTGAGTCTGATACCTTCCTGTCCATCTAAGCTAAGAAAAAACTTTTTTCTCGATCCTTCTTGCTGCTTTTATTTTCATTCTGCTAACTTTTCATATAATCAGTACACAATGGTTAACCAGATTGAGAGAACATGAGAAATATATTCTTATATTTATATTATATGTTATATACTTTCCCACTGACTTTTAGAAAGGTGGGGGGGGGGGGTTGCCTTCAGTTTTCACACCACTGTCATTTCCTGATATGTCCATTTGTCCCTTGAACTTAACCTATAACAAAGAAAAATAGTTAAGCAAGGGTACTAGCATAGGTATTGCAGTTGATAGCATCAGCTGCACCTTTTTATACTCTCAGGCACCCATGTCCCTAGCTAGAGCAGGCAGATGTTTCCTCTTCTTTTCTCCAGGAACAAGAATGGCTATTACAACCAGTCTGAGTTAATCTGCCCTGTGTGTTTCAATTTACATTATTGGCATCATTGTTCTCCTGGTCCTGCTTATTGTACTTTGCATGAATTCGTAGAAGTCCTCCCATGTTTCTCTGTCTTCATCATATTCATTGTTTCTTACAGCATGTGGGGAATCTATTATATCCATATACATGTACTAAACAATATGTTCAGAGGTACAGCAATTGATGGATGTCTACTTTGTTGCTGCTTCCAGTTACCTATTGCTGTTTTTGCATTACAGATGTTAAAGTTCATAATTAGGGTCAGGACTATGTAGTTAATGTCCAGTTTTAATTAGGGTCAAATAGTTGTGCACTAGCAGGCTTGTTAAAATAGCAATGAATAGGTAAGTAAAAATCTGGTCATCAGTATAATCTTGGCAACTCTCAGAGGTTCTCACTCCCACTGTTTTCTTAATCTTTTATTTTTTCTGCTCAAGTACTTTTTTAGACAAAGAGATTGAAAATTCCTCCAAGACTCAGTTCACTTAGTCAATCAAAGTTGATATGATATGGCTGTAAGGATATCAGTTAACCAGAGGCACTACGAGTTTAGAACCATGCCAACAGGTTGATATTTACATTCCCAAAGATGGTACTGCCTCCTTGGATTTCTAGTTTAATTCCCAAACTGCCCTAAAGCATTCCAATAAAGAAATTTTTGAAACTCTTTGTACTACTCAGAATACTAGGAGAATCCACAAAATCTTGACTTTCTTTCAAGTTATTGTTTCAAAAGAGAGGGAAAAAGTATGCACACACATTCTTTAAAAAAAGTTTTAAACATTCACTTTGTTTTCTAAGCATGTCATTCCTTGAGGCTTTAAAGAATTTCTGCAGCAGAGCTTGGGACTTCTTCCAGTAAAATACCATTCTCTTTCTGCCTTAAAGAAAATACTCAAATTAGGTACAAATACAAAGAGGTATGAGGCCTATGCTTACATCTTCTCTGCATTTCTTAAGTAAAAATGCCCTCCATGTTCAAGAAATCCATAGGAAATTTGCAAGCTGTGTCCTAAAACTAACTGAGGTTTTTCCCAAACCCATGGAGTTGAAAGTGAGACATAGTTTCAGGGGGCCCATTCAGTTCTTTCAGTATATCTGAAGGGGCTAAAGCCCAGTTCATGGGTGATGTTAAGCCTTATCATGGCACAGTAGGCCTGATCCCACCTTGTGCCTATGCTACCACTTCTGAAAGTAAGTTTAGAAAGGCTCATTAACTCTGTCAAGCCATTAGAGTTCCCCTTTTCAAAGTATAAACCAGGAAGGGTCTTCTAGGTCAGTGTTTCCCAACCTGAACTACACTGTGGACTGGTAAAAATAACTCAATTATAATAACTATTATAATAACTCAATTAAAATAACTCTACCGAGGAATGAACTGCCCTCCAACAACTTTTTCTCAGCTGCTCTCCTCAGCTTAGGGGGCAAGAACTGGGAGTGTGTGAGAAGGAAAGAAACAAAAGGAAGGAGGAATAAGAAGGAGGAGGAAAAGAGGCTTTCTTTTAAGTCTTTTGAAGTAAGGACTTTTAGTCATAAGAATTTAATGAAATAAGAATTTTCTGCAGATTGTGCTATATTGAACTAGGTGATATGTAGACAGATCTTTTATAGTAAAAATGATGCTTTTAATATCACAATATCTGTTTTTATTGCAGACCTGAATTAATATGTCATTAATTTATATAACAGAAGAAAAGTCAGAGCCAGACATCAACTTCCTATTGCCCTGCCATTTCAAATTGTAGCGTTCAGAACAGAATACAGTGGTATTGACCACTGTGGTCAATGCTGGTATTAACCACTGTGGTCTGACCAGGACAGAATACAGTGCAAATATAACCTGTTTATCCTAGAAGCTATACCTTTCTTAATGTGACACAAGCTCCCATTAGTATTTTTTTTGCCTGCTAAGACACATTCCTGACTCATATTGAGCTTCTATCTACAAGAAACCCACTAGAAACCCAAAATCTTTTTCAGGCAAAGTACTATCTAACTAGACCTCCTTAATGCTCTATTTGTAAAATTGATTATTTGAACCAAAGTGTAAAATTTTACATTCATGCCTGTTGAATTTTAACTTATTAGAGATCACCCAACACCCTGTCCAAGCCATTAATAAAAATATTAAACATCATAGGGTCAAGTAGACTCTGCTAGGTGGGACATCTTGCCAATTTTGTACTGAACCATTAATACTTATTCTTTTAGTCTGAACATTTAACCAGTTGCAAGTCCATTTAATTGTGATTTGAAATAATCCATGTCTCTCCATCATTTCTACAAGATACTAGCTTTGCCAAAAACTAAGTAAAGTGTATCTGCAGCATTCTCCTAATCTATTAATTTACTAATCCTGTCAAAAAAGGAAATAATCTTAGTCTTGGAAGACCTATTCTTGATGAAGCCATCCTGGATCTTTGTAATCACTGGTTCCTTTTCTTGATGTTTTCTATCCATCTCTGTAATGATCCTCTTATTTTGCCAATAATCAGATTCAAGCTAATTGGCCTCTAATTTGTAGAATCTCCTCAACTGCTTTTTTTAGAAAACTGGAGCATTTGTCCTTCTCCAGGTCTATTGACTTTAAGTCCTATGCTATGTTCACTACATTGCACTGCCTCTCTGTCATCATGAGATAGGGCCTAAGGGAACTGGATTAACCCTTTCAGGTAACTTCAGAAAGCTTTTTATAAGACCAAGACTACACTATAGAATTAGGGAAGCAGTTTAAGGAATGTATGTGCTGAAAGTAACCATTTCAGAGTTATATAAATGCCCCTACAGGCAATGGACTTCTCCTGTAGGAATTCTCCATGATATTTGTGAGATTATAAGATTTAGAACTATAATAAACATAGAAATCATTGAGTCTGGATGTACCTAACGTTATTTTGTGTCATCGACCCTTATAACAGTCTGATGAAGCCAGTGGACCCCTTCTCAGAATCAGAATTTTAAATATATAAAGTAAAATGCTTAGCAATTCAAAGGAACCAATTATATTCACTAAAGTTATCAAAATATGTTTTTTTTTACTTGAGGTATCCTAAATTAAGAACCTTTAATCAGATACATTTCATTCAATTTAGATATCAATATATAGCTATGGATAGGTAGGTTTCTCCTTAACATTCATTGTAACAAATAATGTTTTGAAGACAGTTCAGCAAAATGAATCAACATATCAATTGATTCTAGCAGTGCATGAACTGTTTTATACCAGGGGTGGGGAACTTGCAGCCTTGAGACCACATGTGGCCTTCTAGGTCCTCAAGTATGACCCTTTGAATCCAAACATTGTAACAAATCCCCTTAATAAAAGGATTTGTTCTGTGAAGCTTGAATTCAGTCAAAAGGCCACACTTGGGGACCTAGATGGCCACATGTGACCTCAAGGCTGCAGGTTCTCCACCTCTGTTCATGCTTCCTCATTTCTACAAAGAAATCAGTTGGTCAGCAAGTATTTACTAAGCACTTACTTGGTTCCAGGCACTACAAAGCCCTGGGGATACAAAGAAATAGAAAAATAGTCCCTGAACTCAAAGAGATCATATTCCAATTGTGTGAAGACATAAATAATTACATACATACATGGTATATTCAGAAAGCCAGTCTCAGAGACAAGGTACTAGGTGCAAGAAGGACTGAAAAAGACTTTCTACAAATAAAAAAGTAAAATTTGAGCTGTGTCTTGAAGGGATTCAGGGAAAAAAGAGGTAGAATACCCCGAGCAGCGTCACACTCTGGAAAATCCCAGGCCTCCTAGGCATCTTAGTTTGCTTGGTAAAAGTTTTGTTTGTCTTTGCCTTCACCTTTAGAGATCTCTCTATCTGAAGGAAGAGGCGGTTTCTATCTTGTGGGAGCGTCCTCCTGCTCTGATGGAAGAACCAGAGTTCTGGACCTTAGGAAGTCTCTAAAGAAGATGATTGTCATCATCTTCATCATCAACTATTATATTACCGTAAATGAGAGGGTCTCTGTGCTAAAGTTTGATCATAATAATTACACAATATTATGTAATTTGTTCTTATTTCTCTTCTTTCCATTTAAATTCTTACAACCATGGTGTATCTTACTTTTTGTTTACTTCTCTGCATCAGTCCGTGTCTTCCGGTGCTTCTCTGAATTCTTCTTAATTCTTATCTTGTTTTGTTTTGCTTTTCGGAGTGATGATATTCTATTATGTTAATATACCACAATTTGTTTAGCTTTTGCTCAGTTGGGGGCATCTACATTGTTTCTAGTTCTTTGCTCCAAAAAAAAAAAAGTGCTACTATGAATATTCTGGCGTGTTATTGGGAACTTTTTCTCTGGCTTTAATTTTTTGGCAATGGGATCTCTGGGTGGAAAGTTATGGACATTTCTGTCACTTTTAAAAGCATAATTCCAAATTGCCTTACAGAATGTCAATACTTTCATTTTACAGATGAGGAAACCAAGATTTAGAGAGATAAAGTGATTGGCCCAAAGTCATGCAAGTAATAAGTGCCAAAGTCAGGATTCGGACCAAACTTTAACTCTTCTAACTCCAGCTGTTTTCATTATGAAACATTCTCTCATATTTTCACAAAGAAGATGGGGAAAATCATCTCTTCTTTTAAAAATACAGACACAAATTTCCTACTCTAGCTAATTCTCTTTGAAAATTCAGAAGTGAGGAAATCCTTTCTGCATATAATTAAAATACTCCCTTCCTCTAATATCTAATGTGATAGAACTAATAATAGATCACAAAGATTGGATAATCAAATTCATAGTACAAATGCAAACATTATAGTTTATTAATTATCTTACACCAGGTAGTTTCATATGAAATGAATAATTGTGTAAATTGTCTTCAAAGTAATTGCTTTAAGACACACTTAATGGACTGATGCTAATGTCACATCTTTGGCCTACATAGCCATAGACAAAGTGGACCTGGTTTTCTACCTAGGGAGAAAAGTTCTGGCTATAGGTCACTTAAAGCATGAAGGCAAGACAAGTCCTTGAAACTTCCAAAACTATGTCTGATTACAATAGTAACAGTGGTCTGAATTTTCAGAAAGCCGGGGAACCCCTTGTACCATCACTGTTACCAGGTAATCAGAATTGTAGATCCAGAGATGGCTGGCTCCCCAGGGACCATTTAGTACAAACTCCTCACTAAGGTCACTGAGGCCTAGAAACACTGACTTGTATAAAGTTATGCAGGTACAAAGCCAATATTTGAACTCAGGTTCTCCAACACTTACCATTTGCTGAGGTTTTTTTACATTTAATTTTTTTTTTCTCAAAGACATGTAAATATTTTTTCTGTTTTAGTTTTTTTATTTATTTTTCCACTTGATGGTATTTTATTATTCCAAGTTACATGTAAAGATAACTTTCAAAATGCATCTTTAAAAAATTTTGAATACCAAATTTTTCTCCCTTCCTCCCTATTCTCGCTTCCTCAAGACAGCAAGTAATTTGATACAATCATGTAAACATATTTCCACATCAGTCACATTGAGAAAGAAGAATTGAAACAAAAGGCAAAGACAATGAGAAAGAAAAAAAAATTGAAAATAGCATACTTTGATCTGCATTCAGACTATTTCTAGTTTTTTCTCTGGCTGTGGATAGCATTTTCCATGTAAGATTTTTGAAATTGTCTTGGACCAGTGTGTTGCTGAGAATAGCCAAGTCATTCATAGTTAATCCTCACATAATATTGCTGCTACTGAATACACTCTTCCCTTGGTTCTGTTCACTTCACTTTGCATAAGTTCATATAAATGTTTCCAAGTTCATCTGAAACCATCCTACTAGTCATTTCTTATAGCATAGTAGTATTACATCACAATCACATACCACATCTTGTTCAGCCATTCCACAATTGATGGGCATCCCTTCAACGTACAATTCTTTGCCACCACAAAAAGAACTGCTAAAAATATTTTTGTACGTATAAGTCATTTTCCCTTAAAAAAAAAAACCCTTTCAGATACAGACTTAGTAGTGGTATTGCTAGGTCCAGTTTTATAGCCCTTCGGACGTAGTTCCAAATTTTCTCCAGAATGGTTGGTTCAGTTTACAATTCCACCAACAATGTATTAGTGTCCCAGTTTTCCCACATGCCCTCCAACATATGTCATTTTCCTTTTCTGTCATATTAGTTGATATTTGAGGTGTTAGGTGGTACCTCAGAATTGTTTTAATTTGCATTTCTATAATCAATAGTGATTTGGAGCATTTTTTCATCTGACTATAGATAGTTTTGATTTCTTCTTCCAAAAACTTCCTATTCATTTCCTTTGACCATTTATCAATTGAAGAATGACTCATATTCCTATAAATTTGGTTCAGTTCTCTACATATTTGAGAAATGAAGCCTTTTTCAGAGGCTTCAAAGCCCTCAAGTTTCCTGGCTCCCCTTTAATCTTGGCTACATTGGTTTTATTTATACAACCCGTATTTAATTTAATGTAATCAAAATTGTTCATTTTATATTCTGTAATGCTCTATCTTGTTTGGTAATAAACTCTTCCCTTGTCCATGAATCTGACAGGTAAAATATTCCATCCTCCCCTAATTTGTTTAGGATATCACTCTTTATGTCTAAGTTATGGACCCATTTTAACCTTTTCTCAGTACACAGTGTGAGATGTTGGACTATATCTAGTTTCTGCTCAACTGCTTTCCCATTTCCTTAGCAATCTTTGTCAAAATGTGAATTCTTGTCCCCAAATATTAGATCTTTGGGTTTATCAAACAGTAGATTGCTATGGTCCTTTGCTACTGTGTATGCATACCTAATCTATGCTAATGATTCACCATTCTATTTCTTAGCCAGTACCAGATTGTTTTCATTATGACCACTTTGTAGTACAGTTTGAGATCTGGTAGAGCTAAGCCACCTTCCTTTGCATTTTTTTTCTATGGATTCCCTTGGTGTTCTTGATATTTTGTCTTTCCAGATGAATTTTATTATGATTAGTTCTAGCTGTATAAAATAATATTTTTGATCCTTTTATTGATATAACCCTGAATATGTAAATTAATTTATGTAGAATTGTCATTTTTATTGTATTGGCTCACCTTAATCAGGACCAATTAATATTTCTCCAATTGTTTAGATCTGACTTTATGTATGTAAAAATTGTTTTGTAGGGATAGCTAGGTGATGCAGTGAATAGAGCACAGGCCCTGGAGTCAGGAAGACCTGAGTTCAAATCTGACTTCAGACACTTAACATTTACTATCTGTGTGACCCTGGGTAAGTCACATAATGCCAATCGCCCTGCCTTCCCTCCTCCAAAATGACAAAAAAAAAAAAAATGTTTTGTAATTGTGTTGTGTAGTTCCTAGATTTATCTTGGCATGTAGGGTCCCAAGTATTTTATATTCTCTGCAGTTATTTTAAATGGAATACCTTTTCTTTTTATACTTTTATTTATTTTAGTTTACGTCATTCATTTCCATGAGATTTTGAGTTAAAAATTTTCTCCCCATCTTTCCCCCACCCACCACCCCAAAACAGCTATCCCATTGTATAACCCTTCCCCCAATCTATTCTCTCCTATGTCCTCCCCCATCACCCCACTGACTTTCTCGTAGGGCAGGATGGATCTCCCTACCACAGTGCCTGTGTATCTTGAGTTTAAGTGGAATACCTTTTAATCTCTTCCTGTTATAGTTTGTTGGCAGTATACAAAAATGTTGTTGAATTATGTGGATTTATTTTATATTTTGCAACTGTGCTGAAGAATTATTTCAACTAGCTTGTAGCTGAATCTCTAGGATTATCTAAGTATACCCTCGGATCATCTGCATAGAGTTATAGTTTTGTTTCTTCATTGCCTATTTTAATACTTTTGATGTATTTTTCTTTTCTTGTTGTAATAGCTAGAATTTCTATTTCAACAATATAGAATAATAATGGTGGTAATAGGCCCATTTGCTTCACACCTGATCTTATTGAATATAATTTTAGATTATTCCCATTACAGATAATGCTTCCTGATGACTTTATATAGATACTACTTATCATTTTAAGAAAAGCTCCATTTGTTCCTATACATTCCAGTGTTTTTAATAAGAACAACTGTTGTATTTTGTCAAAAGAATTTTATGCATCTATTGAGATAATTATATGATTTTGTTGGTTTTGTTATCGATATGGTAAATTATGCTTATAGGCTTTCTAATATTGAACTAACCTTGCTTTCCTGGTGTAAATCCCACCTGATCATAGTGTATAACCTTTGTTATATACTGCTGTAATTCCCTTGCTAGTGTTTTATTTAAAATGTTTGCATCAACATTAATTAGAGCAATTGTTCTATAGTTTCTTTCTCTGTTTTTGCCCTTCTTGGTTTATGTATGTAATTTGATAGAATTCACTTGCAAATCAATCTGGTCCTGGGGATTCTATCTTTAAGGAGTTTATTTATGGTCTATTTGATATCGTTTTCTAAGATAGAGTTATTTAAGTATTTTATTTTCCCTTCTATTAATCTGGGCAACTTATATTTTTGTAAATATTCATTCACTTCACTTGGATTGTCAAATCTTTTGGTATAAAGTTGGGCAAAATAGCTCCTCATAATTAATTTAATTTCATCTTAATTGGTGGTGAATTCACCCAGTTCATTTTTATACTGAAAATTTGGTTTTCTTCATATTTTTAATCAAATTAACCAATGGTTTATCTATTTTTTTATTCTGCTTTTTAAAATTGTTTTTTAGTTCAAAGGCTTTTTTTTTTACTTTCAATTTTATTAATCTCTTTATTTTCAGGATTTCCATTTTGGTTTTTAATTGGGGATTTAAAATTTTTTCCAGTTTTTTTTAGTTGCTTGACTAATTTATTAATTTGTTCTTTCTCCATTTTGTTGATATAAGCATTTAGAGATATAAAAATTTCTCTTAAGTATTGCTTTGACTGCATTGAATAAATTTTGGTGCATTGTCTGTTGTCCTCTTTAATGAAGTTATTGACTAGTTTCCATGATTTGTTGTATGGCCCACTCATTCTTTAGGATTAGATTATTTCATTTCTAATTAATTTTCAATATGTTTCCATGGGCCTTTATTGAAGACATTTTCATTGCATTATGATCTGAAAAGGCTGCGTTTAAATTTATGGTGTTTTTTCTGTATTTGATTCTGAAGTTTTTATGCCTGAGTGCATAGTCAGTTTTTGTAAAGGTGCCATGTACAACTGAGAAGAGGGTATATTCTCTTCTATTCTCA
>CM053583.1:75781302-75815161 GCA_028627135.1 Pseudochirops cupreus | reverse complement strand
ATGAGAAGCAAGAACTCACCTTAAAAACATTTCATAATAATTTTTATCCCCCCCTTTTTTCATCAACCATTATTTTTATAAGTTGTTAAAGTCCATCACCCTTTCAGGAAAAAAAAATGCAAGACTTTTTTGTTTTTGTTTTATTGGCTACATTTTTAAATAACTTTGAATTTTGATAGAACTTGATAATATATATACATTTTAGTAGCATCATTCACATTGGAATCACTAGACATAAATCTAAATTGTAGAACTGTGACAGCCATACGGGAGCAATTACAGACATAGTAGATAGAGCTGGCTGTGGAGTTAGGAAGACCTGGGTTCAAAGACTCTTCAGATACTTTCTAGCTATATGAACTGGGCAAGTCATTTCTTTTCTGTCAGCCTCAATCATATCATCTCTAAAATGGGGCTAATAATACTTACCTCACCAGATTGTTGGGAAGGCATTTTGGAAACTTAAAAACACTATATAAATGCTAGCTACAATTATTATTTCCTCTATAATTAGAGTTTGAGGCTGAAATAGGTGGGTGGATCTTGGTTACACTGTCATAGTCCTGGGTTTAAATATGTTGGCTTTTCTTTTTAAAATTTTGGTTTTCCCTAAGCAAAAGGATCATTCCTAGGATCATTCTCCAACCAACAGGATCAAAGAAATTCCTAACACTTAACAATGGAAATTGACATGATTTATTTGACATATACCCTGCTGAGGTATGTATGCCTTTCACTTTGATAGTAATCAAAAGTCTTAAGCAAGTTCAAAAGGAAAGTCTTACAGTGCAGGGAAAATAATAAAGATAATGTAATAACAATCCAAGCCCAAAAAGATAAAGGAAGGTTGAGATTTTCTTTGATCATAAGGTCATGAATAGGGTCATATCAAAAAAGATGAGTAGGATCAGAGCCAACAGGGGAAATCAGGTCTGGGACAGAAAAGAAGACAATAGATAGCAAGGTAGGATACAAACGAGCTGAATTCCCCCAATGGAATTCCCACACTGGAATGTACTTGCAGCTTTTTGATCGATTTTTTGGTGCATAGTTTATGGGAGATAGTCAACAATTGATGGTGAATCAATGAGAATCCAACTTTTCAAGTGGTGGGCTGATTTTGGTCAAAATACAAAATGCTTTTTAAAAATTTGTTATAAAGAATGACGAGAGATTGTGGGAAGAAGAATATAGAGAGACTTCTAGGCTATATAAAAAGATAGATAGCAATAAAAATTTTAAATTGTTCTTCTCTACATCAACTTAATGCACACCCATTCTGTGCTGACAAGGAAGACAGCAATGTCAATGGGTTTCTCATTTGTTCTTTTCAACTATAATAACTTTATTCTTTGGGGAATACTTGGGTTGTATCAGGGAGCACAAGACTTGTACAGAATATGGTTTGTGAAACATTACTCTGGGTAGCAAAGGGTATAGAGTGTGGTGCCTAAAGTCAGGAAGACTCTTCGTCCTGAGTTCAAATCTGGTCTCAGACACCCACTAGCTATATGACTATGGGCAAATCACCAGACCCTCTGCCTCAGATCCTTGTCTGTAAAAATGAGCTAGAGAAGGAAATGGCAAACCCCTCTAGTTAGTTATCTCTGCCAAGAAAACTCCAAATGGGGTCATGGAGAGTCAGACATGACTAAAAAAAGCAGCTTAACAACAAAAACACAGAACCAAGCTAACAAGCACTTGAGGTCTTCATTCTGGTAAAATGAGTCTGAGGACCTGGATTCAAATCTCACATCTGATGTTTACAACTTTTGTGTCCTTCAAGAAATGACTTAACCTTTTCATTCTTCAGTCTATAAAGTGAGAAGATTAAACCAGACGGTCTCTAAGGTGCTTTGGTTCTAAATCTACAATCTTATATACATATGATATATGAATTTCATTTTTTTCTCTTTTTTTTTGAGGGCAATTGGGGTTAAGTGACTTGCCCAAGATCACACGGCTAGTAAGTGTTAAGTGTCTGAGGCTGGATTTGAACTCAGGTCCTCCTGACTCCAGGGCCAGTGCTCTATTCACTGTGCCACCTAGCTGCCCCAATATGCATTTCATTTAAGGTGTATTAGTAAATTGTGGAAAATGAGGGAAGGTAGTTCTTTAATCCAAACCTAATATTATTACAAAAGACTTATTTTGTGAGAAGGATAAACAGGTAAGTTTAACGTAAGTAAGGTATTCAAGCAGAGGTAATCAACCACTTTTCAGGGATGTTGAATTTTGGAGCTATGTGATAGGGAAGGGCTAAGACTAGGTAACACTAAGGCTCCTTCAAACTAAGACAACATACTCTAGTGGAAAGATTATGGAATTTGAAGCCAGAGCACCTGCTTTCCATCTCTATAATAGTAACAAGGGACTCAAAAGACCTACAAGTTGGACAAATCACTTAACCCCTTGGGGACTCAGTGTTCTCTTAAGTAAAATTAGGAAGCTGGACTATGTAATTCATCAGTTTCTTTCTAGCTCTAATTCCTTTTAACTTGTGAATATATGATGCATGATGAATTATCCTTACTCCTTACCTATGAGATGAAATTTTCTGTGACATTTGCCACAATAGCAAGCATCTTTGGTAAGTAAAGCCAGAGCTGGCTATGAATTTAAATTACCTCATAACAGCAGCCAACCAAATGGCCACCTGGGCAAACAAGAATGAACCGCATTTTCATTGCTTCTCATACAATGTCTAATCTGGTGAAAGCTCTTTTATTTATTTTTTTTTTTTGGTTAAAGAAAGTCATTTAATACTAACCCAGTCACCCCTAGCCACCCCTTGACAAATTACAAATAAAGAGCTAGAGGCAATCTTCTGCATTTGAAAAGAAAGTTTAAATTGCCTTGTAAGGGAGACTTTATCAACCTATTCAATTTCTTTCCAGATATGACATAGTTTAAAGAACACAAATTTGAGGGAGAGGAGGTGGAACTCTAAATAAATCAATTAATTCTTCTATATAGATTTTAAATGAACCTGAGGCTTCTCCTTAAGTTTCAAGTAAATGTCTGTGAAATAGTAACATTTCGTATACCACGTTGGATGTGTATGTTTAGTGATAAGCATATGAATAAATCCTAGAGGCAAGAGTATCTCAACACTCTCCTTTATTGCATTTCTTTTTGCTCCTGTGGTTTCCTTCCTTGCTGAAATGGCCAGTCTAGGGCAGAGGAGGAAGGAAAAAAGGCAAGGAAGGAATGTAGATGCTACATTGAGTTCAAGCTTGCAAAAAATGCTCTAGCTTTGTGAGCGTTGAATCCGGCAACTCAATCCCTTTTTCATTTGTAAATTTCAGTTCATTCTTTGAAAGTAAAACACATTAAATATTATATAAGTGTCAATTGTTTCAGAAAATCCATCCAAAGCATAAAGAGCAAAGAGAGCATAATGCAGAAGATAATTACTTAAAAAGACAAACACAAGATTTGTTGGCCTCTGCAGGCAGGGAGAGAAAGTACTCTCTCCATATGGTCTGGTGAATACCTTCTATTATTGCCTCTATTATTTCAGTGGACTTCCATTAGAAATGCCTTATCCTTAACTTTCCTTCTCCCTTCAGGGTTACCACCTCTTCTTATTAAAAAGGACAATAAACAGCGCCTACTCTGCAGAGCCAAAATTATCATTTAGAGATTTATGTCCTCCTACTGATTCTAACATGCTCCTTGGTGGCAGAATTTCCATCTCAGTTGGCATCCCACAGATGAGGAGGATCAATGCCCAGCGGCACATCTAACAATGTCTATTCCTTCCCAGCATCTGCATGTCCAAGAGTTTAATCCTACAGTCATGCAGTGTCTGTGATTGCTGATGTTCATGCTGGTGAAATCAACACACCTCCTACAGACTCTGTTTGATGTACAAGACACCTAGCAGGAACACTCAAGGGTCCTGATAAGATGCACAGATGCCATCTTTAAGGTTAATAATCTTTGCTAATATTAGCTTAAAGTTATTTAGAATATGTGTATCCTTAATGACTGGATCATATTAGACCTGTCCCATACTAAACATTTAAGAAAGAATGTTGTCACAATGATCTATCAAAAGAGACTGATGTAAGAAAATCAACTCTCTGCCCCAAAGTCATAGTCCCAGTCATATGCCCATATAAATGGGCAGTTTATACCATTAAAAAGACAGCAAACAGCTTTGTTTTGCTTTTCCCACTCATAGTAATGGGTCTTTGAAGTAATCTTCTTGTACAGTGTGCTCAAATACTGGAGCTTGGAAAAGGAATATGTTCATGGCAAAGAGACCACAGGCTTCTGATCCTCTGCTTTTGTTTGCTGTAGAAGAAAGACAGTTAATTTGAGTTGAAATGTTTTTACAGGCACTTGAAATAATTAATTGTAACAAAAAGTTTAAGAATTTGACTATGTGTCCTCCAAGCTGTCTTTAGTTTCATGAGTTACAGATGAATCTATGGGATCGAGTAGGGAAGTGACAGTGTGGAAGTTGCCAGTACAATGTCACTGAACAAAAAGTTATGGAATCAGATGAACTATAGAATCATAAATATTACAAGGAGAAAGGAAGGAAGACTTTAAGTATGGCATGTTTGGGAACTGGCTACACATGTTAGTTTGACAGGTTGGCCATATTGAACAATTGACCAGAGTGCAATTCTTAGAAGTACAATGGAAGGAGCATTAAATCTGGTATCAGGATCAAATCCTATCTAATCTTGTCACTTTAAAACCATGTGACCTCATACAAGTTATTTCATTTGCCTGAGTTCCAGTTTTCAAAGCTGTTAAATGAGAAAGTTGGATTAGATGGAACTCCAGGTGCCATTTCAGCTTTAAATTCATGATATCTCCTTCCTTATACACTCTGGGGAGATTAATGAAGGCAGGGACTAAACAAGGAAGAGATGAGAAAAGGCTGATAGTCGAAAAGATCCACAAAGGTTTTTGAACGCAAAGGCAGTAGGAGGTTATGAGGGTTTGAATGACTTGGGAGGGAGAACCTCTAAATGTACAGAGCTGGGCTTAAATCCCACAATCACCCGTGTGGCCTGGGGAATGCAGAATTACATTGAAATTCCTTATCTAGATAATCCCTTGTTGGATCCCAGTATCATATTCTTACAAATTAAAAACCAGACCTTGCTTTGTCATAGTATCAGTGGTAGGTTTGCAACTAAAATGAATTTTAGAGATAAGTCCAACACTCTATTTTACACTTGAGTAAACTGAGTCCAAGAGAGCAATAATGACTTAGAAGAGATCACACAAGTTATAAGAACTTAAAACTCAGCCCCACTGATGCCAAATCAAATGTTCTTTTTTCTGTACCACCCTATACTTAATTTCTTGTCAGTCCCTTTTTTGGATCTTGTGAACTTCTAATTCAGGAGATTTTAACCTTGGGTCCATGGACTATCTCCCTGCCTCCTTCCGTTGTTGTTGTTGTTGTTGTTGTTGTTGTTGTCATCCTCCTCCTCCTTCTTCTTCTTCTTTGTCTTCCTCTTCCTCTTCTTCTTCTTCCTCTTCTTCTTCTTCCTCCTCCTCCTCCTCCTCTTCTTCTTCTTCTTCTTCTTCTTCTTCTTCTTCTTCTTCTTCTTCTTCTTCCTCCTCCTCCTCCTCCTCCTCTTCTTCTTCTTCTTCTTCTTCCTTCTTCTTCTTCCTTCTTCTTCATTGTCATTATCATCATCTATCTCTGTCTCTCTCTTCTCTCTTCTCTGTCTCTCATCTTTCTCTGTCTATGTCTCTCTGTGTGGGTATTTATGTGTATATACATCATCATATTTCAATAAAGTTGGTTCCCTTTATAATGCTATATATTTAAAAGCATTATTCTGAGAAGGGACCCACAAGTTTCAACAACCAGGAAGGTTTTAATTCTATTTCTGTCTCTGATGGTCCTTCTCACCTCTAGTCCTTTCCAAATAATTTGGTAACTCAGTTCTCAGTATCAGCATGTGCTTCTTGGTATTCTAAATTTCCATCTGTGGAAGAATTCCCTCTGTCTCTCTGCACTCCTGGAAGATGGAAAGTATCAGTCTATACCATGAACCTTATGTGCATGGCTTGGAACCCCCCCCCCCCCCGCCCAGAGACCAGGCCTTTTTAGTCAGTACAGTTGTGCTCCTATTACAATCTTGAGTCTGAGCAAGTCATTTCACCTCACTAGAACACAGTTCAGTTATCTGGAAAATGGAGATTTCCCCTAACTTTTTGACCAGATTATTGCAAAGAAAAACCCTCTGGGATCTCACATAACATTTTTAAAACAACTTTCTGCTGTTTTTATGTGTAATGTTGCATATTATAATTCTCTATGTTTGTCACTTGTCCCTGTCCTAGACTGTAAGATCTATGAAAGTAGGAAATGTGCTTTATTTAAGCATTGCACTTTCTCCAGCACCTAATACAACATTCTACATGGACACTGAATGAATGAATATTGGAGGAAGGAAGTTTAGGCTAGATGATAGTAAAGTTCTTTTCCAGCATGAACTTTCTGTAATTCTACAATACTAGGATTTACTTTCTGAAATAAATGCTACTTAAGGAAACCATGGTCTAAGATTCTTCCTCAATTCAGTTAAAAGTCATTTCATACATAATAAAAATTCTACTGAACTTCCCCTAATGAGAAACAATACTTCATGGTCTACCCTTCATCAGTTTCATTATATCCTACAGTGAAAAAGTCCTATATTTACTCTTCCCCCAAAGGAAGCTATAACTTTCCTGGATTATTAAACACTGTGAAGTTGTTAGAACCCATGTTCTTTGACTTTAATAGAACTTTCTTTTCCATGTCTTTCATCATGAAGTACTCAGTTTTCCAGCTGAAGTAATGAATGATGTATTTAGGACTGGCTTGTTTATGTGGATTTTTTTGTTTGTACTTTAGGTTGTTTGGTTTGTTTTTGGTCAGCCTCATTCACGAATTCCATTAGGGGAATTTCAGTCACAGCTTAGAAGCCCGCACCCATACATTCCTGGCCAGAAAAACAAACCTCATCACCCCTGTGAATTTCACATACATCATTCCTCAGACACCTTTCATTAGGATCCTTTCCTATAAATGCTTATTGAGGAAGGTTACTAAGGAAACGAGAAGTGCAGGTAGTAGCAATTTGCACTAAGGTTAACAAAATGTACAAATGTAATCCCTGCCTGGCTCAAGGATTTGGCTCCTCATTTTCTCAGCAGATGGGGCAGAATCACATTTCCTAAGCATTCTCTAAAGAGAGATTTTGTTTCTAGTTCTCCCTGCCCCCCTTACACTGCAGGTTGGATTTTGGAAGGAAACTGAAGTAGAAAACAGAATTAACCCTTGGAAAGATTGGATAACAATGTCTCCTGCAATGGGTAAAGAACACACCCTGAATTTTCTTATTCTAGTCATAATTAATAATCATACTTTGATGCCTTACAGATTCATATGTGATTTTATTCATGTGACTTTTCCTTCCATGGATGCATATAACTAATCCTGCATATTTTAGTAGAAGGTCATTGGAAGTTGCCATTGCTAGACAGATGCTCCTTCCCTAATGGCCAAACTCCTTTTGATGAGCACATCCAAACAAAACTGGACTTGTCTTTGAACAGCCATACGTAGTAATATCCGTCACAGGGCCCATTCATGAAATCTTTGTAGTATGGCAGGACTGTTACGAATCTGTCTTCCATTGACATATAATCTTCAAGTAACCAGAACTACCTAATATCATGGTGACTGGTAATATTCTAGTGAAGAAATTGATTTTTATTATTAGAATATTTTTATTCCTTAAACTTCTCTGTGAAATTTAAAGTTAATTCACTCATTATAATAGTGATAGAGACTGAATCTGCGATATAGAATGTTCCCAGGTGAGGAAATTACCTCTGTCAATAAACTTGGACATGTTCTCTGCAAATATATGTTTTTGAGAGCAAGGATCATGGTTTTTGCTGGGTTTTTTTCCCCTCTTTTTTGAATCCTTAGTGCTTATCACAATTCCTGGTACATATATAAGAGCTTATATAGAAGCTTGTTGACTATTGACTGACTGACTTATAGTCTTAGAGGATTTACTTTAACACAGAGAGACTGTGACCTGCCTAGGGTCACACTGCCAGTACATGTCAGGAGTGTGACTTAAACACAGACCTTCCTAGTTCTCAGGCCAATTTTCTACCAAGTAAGTCATACTGTCTCTCCTGGTAATCTCCCCAAAAGAAGCTCCCCCAAAAAGATAAAATGAGCACTTATTAGATACTAGGCACTGGGAAAGGTAAAATAGGATGCAGAAAGATGAATGAGTCATGGTCCCTTAAGAATCTTACTTTTCTGGTTGAGAAATTAACCATGAAACCGGATAAAAACCATGAAAATTTTTTAAAAATATATATGTATTATTAAAAATAATCATCAAGAGAGCAGTTAGAGAGGTGATAAAATAGCATGTGGTCAATGGCCAAAGGAAAGTGAATAATGGATCTCTTTGAATTAACCTTTACCATACTGCCCTTTTCAAAATGTTTTATGGATTCTTTTTTGTTTTTTTTATACTACAATCATTTCTAAAAACCACCCCTTTTCCCCATAAAACTCTTTTATAATAAAGAAAAATGCTTCAGTCAAGTCAACCAATACATCTACCCCATCTGGCAGTGGAAGCAGCATGCTCTACCCTTAGTATGACAGCTCTCTACTGAGAAGAGAAAATGTGTTTCATTATCAGTACTTGGGAACCGAGATTGGACACTGTGATTAATAATGGAATAATATTATTGCAAACCTCTTTTAAAGTGGTTTAATTTTTAAGAACACACATATACACATATGTGTATGTTTGTACATATTTACATATAAATAAAAACATATCCATATCCTGAATATATACATATATTTTATTCATAAATATGTCTGAACATATCTGTATGTATACATATGAACATATTTGTGTATATATAAATGGATAAATGTCTTTTTTTGCTAGCTTTGTTGGATAGCCAAATGATAGTTTCAATATAATTATTTTAGAAGTGAAAAGACTTTCTCTACCTATCTCACAGAATTCTTATAAGAAAATTACTTGGTGGACCTAAAAATGTTATCTAAGTATGAGTTCTGATGATAATATTTCAGTGGCTTGGTCATCTCTACAGAATGGGGACTCCTTTGCAGTGGTGCAGATGGCAGAGCATCCATATTTTCTTCTTCTGTGTTATTCTTGCCCACATTCCCCTGTATATTCTCCACAGATGTTCTGTTTATATTTAGTAAGTAATCCATTCCTTCACTCAAAATATTTTTATATCGGCATTGGAACCAGCCTCTTACTCTCCAACCCTGAATCTCAATACCTAAATGGTCCCTGTCTTTTATTCAACATTTTCTTGGGTGATATTAGCCTGCCAGTAAGTGCCTATTATGTGCCTACACAGTGCTAAGCACTGGGGATACAAAAAGAGGCAAAAGACAGTCCCTGCCCTCACAGAGCTCACAATCTAATGTGGGGGAGGGAGATAAAAAGCAAACAAATATGTATTAAAAAGGCTATATCCAAGATAAATAGGAAAAAAATGAAAGTGGAAAGGCATAGGATTGGGAAAGGCTTCATAGAAAAGATGATATTTTAATTGGGCCTTAAAGGAGGTTGCAGAAGCCCAAAGTTAGAGATAAGAAGGCAGAGCATATCAAGGCAAGGTAGACAGCCAGAGAAAATACCTGGAACTGAGAGGTGGAGTATCTTCTTCAAGGAACAACAAAGGGGGCAATGTCACTGAATCAAAGAATACTTGGTGGGGAGTAAGGTGTAAGAGGAATGGATATGTAGAAGTAGGCTAGATTTTGGAGGGTTTTGAATACCAAACAGCATTTTTCATTTGATCTTGGAAGTGACAGGGAGCAGTGGGATGGGGAAAGATGATATAGTTAGACCTGGGCTTTGGGAAAGTCACTTTGGTTGTATGGAACATATATTGGAATGGAGAGAGCTTTGAAGCAGATAGATCACCGGCAGGTTAGAGGGCATGATCTGGATGAGGATCCATGAAAGGAGACTGAGAATGGGCCTTCTGATAAAAGGAGAACCAGAAAAAGAATACTGTCCCAAAAACAAAGAAAAGAAGGTGATGAACAGTGTCAAAGGGTGCAGAGACATCAGGGAATATAAGAGTTGAGAAAAGGCCATGAAATTTGACGACTAAGAAATCATTGGTTACTTTGGAGAGAACAATTCAGTGGAAAGATGAGATAAGAACCCAGATTATAAGGGGAGAAGAAGGAAGTGAAAGGAGAGAAAATGAAGGCATCTGTTGTAGAAGGTCTTTTCAAGTGTACTTTAGTCAACAAAGAGCATAAAATATATAAGATGATAGTGATCAAATGAGGGTGTTGTTTTTTTTTTCTTTTAGGATGGGGGAGACATGAGCATGTTTGTAAGAAGTAGGGAAGGAATTAGGGAGAGATAGAAAAATGAATGGTATAGTGGGGATGACAGAGAAAACAATCCATTGGGGGAGACAGGATGGAATGAGATCTCTTGAGCAGATAAAGTGAGGAGTAAGGCCACCTCTTCATGTAAGATAAGGATGAAAGATGAGATACTGACAAAAGGCCTGTGAATGATACGGGATGAGAAAGAGGAGAGCAGAGGGAACTCACAGCCAATGGCTATAATGTGTAAAATAGACAGCGAGTTTATCAGCTGAGCAAGTAGGGACAGGATTAGTACTTTAAGGATTGCAGAATGCTTTACAAATATTGTCTTCTTTTATCATCATAACAACCATCATAGGTAGGTTCTATTACTATCTTCAGTTTACAGATGAAGAAATTGAGGCAGATTGAGACTAAGTGACTTGCCCAGGGTCACATATCTAATAGGTGCCTGAGGCTAGATTTTAACTCAAATCTTGATTATTGCTCTAGTCTTTTATCCATTGTACTACCTAGCTACCTCTATACCATTCTTTACTCCATTTCTTTTGTTTGGGAGTGGTCACTAGAAATATACTGCAACTTATTCTCCATGTGTCATAATTTCTCTCTGTCAAAAACACACACTAAACATACATATTCACACATATCCATTTGTGTCTCAAATGGAAGCATGTCTCCTAGGGTCATATAGAAGCAGAAAGAAAGTGCATCTCAGTGCAATTTAACAAGTACTAAACACTTAGTTTGTATAGAGGTAGGTGCTATTGAAAAATAGACTTAGCTAAGATATGGTTCCTGCCCTCATGGAGCTTCCAATTCTGTAAGGGACATAAGAACCAGACACAGATATCTACAACCTAAAATAACACACCATAAGACTGTAAGAAAAATGTCTTATGTAATATAAGGGAGTAAAGAACATTACTTGTATTAATCAGGGAAAGTTTCTCAGAGAAGTTGACATTTGAGGTGACTTTAAAGATTGGATAGGAATTCATCGAAGGAGGGAATTAAGTGGAACCATTCTAGGCATAAGGAACTGCATACCAAGAGTAAGGAAAAGAGCCTGCCTACTAATTTCTCTGGTCTCCTTCAAATCCCAACTAAAATACTGTCTTTTACTGGAAGGCTTTCCCAACCCTTCTTAATTCTAGTGCCTTCCCTCTATTGATTATTTCCTATATTTCATATGCATACACACACAAATATATATAAATAGATACATATTTCTATATACATTTCTTTGTATATATTTGTGTGCATGTTGTCTCCACCATTAGATTGTAAGCTCCATGATGACATGGCCTGTCTTTTGCCTGTTTTCATGTCCCTAGCAATTAAAATGGCAGCTGTCACATAGTAGGTACTCAGTGAATGATTATTGACTAATTGAGAGTAACTCCTGAAACTGCACTGCACAATGTCCCAATTTCGCTAAGGAATGATAATATTTTTATCACTTAATAGGGTATTTACACTTGAACTCCCTTCACTTTAAGATTCATCTCATTTGAACCTAGTTATGATTTTGATACCTTATTTGTTCTGATAGGTGTCACAGTGTAAGGCAAAGGTGGCAGACATGTAGCCCACAATGCTCCCAAGTGCTACTCAAACCAGATTACGATGCAATTCTTGATTTTAATGTATTGATGTATTACTATGAGAAATATAGAAATGCATGGTTTTCTAAATCAATATGTGGTTTGCACGGATACTTATACATGGTTTGGTAGCCACCATCTCCCTGTGATTTTGATATAAGGGATAGATCACTGAACTTGGAATAAGAATGAGCTTCAAATTCTGACCCATAGAGTTACCATGTGGCTCTGAGCAAATATTTTAACCTCTATGTTCTTCAGTTTCCTAATCTATAAAATGAGAGACTGGACTCACTGGCCTCTCAGGTACCTTTGAGCTCTAAATCTTTGTGTTACTTCATTCCACCATCACCTTGTTTACCAACTAATACTGATTCTGACCTGTCCCTGCTCTGTCTGGGAAAATTGACCATGAATTCCTTCCCTTCTACCAGGAAGTGGAGGGACTTTATGTAGCTCAAAAATCATAACATATGCAGAAACAGAACATTTTAACTGTCATAGAGTCAGGGATTGTGGAACAGTAATAGAGAAGTAACTTCAAAGGAGCATTCTTGCTCATTTGTAAATTCTCTTCCTGCTAATTCTTCTTAGTGTTTGTAGATTCAGAATTACATTGCCATCTGCCAAGTTCCCCTATCCACTTGAATGAAAAATAATCTTGAAGAATCTTTTTTGTTTGCTTCTCTCAGAGTATGTAGATACACATTGCTTAGCACAGATGTACACTATTGCTTTTTAAATAGAATTATTGATTTGTGCTTCCTATTTCCATCGAGTTTGCTTAACTCTTAGGAGAAATAGTGGTACACATATAACATGTTGCCCTGTGCATCCCCATGTAACATTATTGACACACTATCAGTAAGGCATGTATTTTAATTTATTTTTCCCCTGTAGGTGGTAGAGATGGATTTCTCCTGCTCCATTGTCTGTTTCATAATCACATTTTCATTTGCTTTCCCAGCATGGTGCAGAAGGGTAAAAAGATACCACGTTATATTGAAAAGAATGTTAGACATGAAATCCCAACTGTGAATATGGCATTATTCTAGATGATAAGAGTGCAAAGATGGGGGGAAAAGTCATAGTCCATGCCCTCAGCAAGCTTGCATTCTACAAGGTAGGGTGTGGGGTAAAAGATGAATGTAACTAAGTTGGTGAAGGAATTAGAAACCACATCATCTATGAAGTGTTCAAAGGAATTAGAAAGGAGAATATTCAGAATAGACAAAGTGGTTGTTCTTGGGTATCAGAAAGGAATGGTGAGCAGAAGAGAGGTTAGACCCATCTCTCTTGTACTCACAGAGCAGAACTCATAAAAGTGGTGTAAAGTTGCAGAAAAGCAGATTTCTGTTTAGTGTAACTACTGCTAATAATTAAAGCCAACATAAAGTCAAGTGAGTTGCCAAGGAGGTAGTGAGTTGCCTTTCACTCTAGGTCTTCAAGCATAAGTTGGATGGCTACTTGTCAGAGATGGTAGAGAAGGGATTCATGTTCAGGTATGTGATGGGCGAATGAACTTTAATATCTTGTCCAGCTCTGAGTATCCATGATATAGTCCATATTAGAAGAAATATTACAGTGAGAAAATCATCTTATGATTCCTGATCAGTTGCAATTTCTTACTCCCTTAAATCTTTACATTCTTAATCCAATAATGAATGAGCTCATAGTAAAATTCCTTATTGTTAGTTTTGCAATTCAACTGTATTGAAGGAGGGTGGGGAGGAGAAGTAGTAAATTTAATAATGACATTAATATTTTATCCTATGAAAATTTAATTCCTCTGTTAGACAATCACTGTCATTGTATGAAGAGTTTCCAGATGATTAAGGGAATTGGATTCTAAAGCCGAATAATATTAAATGCCCTCTGCCCTTTGAATACATGAATTCAACAAAAGCCACAGTTTCTTTAGTGAATTGCACTCGTTTTGGAAATGTTTGAGCTTTATGATAACTGAAATGATTTGTTTTATGTTTTACTCATCTCTCCCTTTTGTTGTTCTTTAATCATTTCAATTATATCCAACTCTTCATGAACCCATTTGGGGTTTTCTTGGCAAAGATACTGGAATAGTTTGCCATTCCTTCTCCAGCTCATTTTATAGATGAGGAAACTGAGGTAAATAGGGTTAAGTGATTTTCCCAGGGTCACACAGCTAAGCGTCTGAGCCTGGATTTGATATCAGGAAGATGAGTCTTCCTAACTACAGGTCCAGTGTTCTATCTACTGTACCACCTAGGTGCCCAGTCACTTCTCCTGTGTCCTTTAATGTTTAAAAGTAGTTAAGATTTAAAAGTAGAGGAATTATCCTATATTATCAAGTTATTTCTTGGTCATTTAACATAGAGATGTCATTCATTGATACATATATTGCTGTCATGGGACAAGAATCCAGATTTTTAAGGTGGATTTAAATTTAAATGCTTTGAATTTAATACATCCTGGCAGAACCACACTCCCAAAGTAATTGTTCTGTCTACAACTACTTTGGAAAAGTAGGACAAGTCCAGGAAGTTTTTTGGGTTTTTTGGTTTCTTTATTTTTAACTCTTCCAATTGGGTTGCAAAATGCTAAGCGCATCATTCAGATGAATGAATGGAACAGATATTATTCCTCTTTTTCCCAGGCTAGTTTCAATAATACTGATATTTTTATCATATTTAAGTATTACTAAAAGAAAGACTCTTTGAAGACATTGGAGTCTGTAGCAGGAAAAACAGTGTGGGGTTCATTGAGCTCCTTTGAGAAGGGTTCAATTTTAGAGGAACAACAGTTTCATGGAAAGAGAATGGATTTGAAATCAAAGGATGGGGATTAAAAGCACACCTTGCCTGTTTATTAGTTGTGTGACTGACCAAATCAGTCCTCTCTCCCTAAGGCTGCAGTTTCCTTAATAGTAATAACTCACATTTCAATATCATCTTAATGTGTCCATTGGCTTTTCTTCACAACAATCCTGGGAAACTTCAAGTACTACTATCCTGATTTTACATGCAGGAAAACAGAGGCCAGCTTGAATAACTTGCCAAATATTTACGTTCTACTTACACATATGTTCTAGAGAGAGGATTCACACTTAGGTCTATATACTCCAAAAACAAGAGTTTTGTTTTGTTTTTGCTCCATAACACCACACTTCTTCGATTATAAGATGAGGGTTTCACTAGAGCAGAGGTCTAAAGATTTAAATCCTCAGCAGTCATCTAATTTAACCTCATAATCTTACAGATTGGGAAACTGAGTCATAAAAAAGGTGAAATGATTTACCAGCTTTCTGCATACTATAAGAATGGAATGAAATTCATTGTAAATCTCTTATACTTTTTGTCATTTTTTTCAATGTGGAAAACACTCCAAAATGAACTTAGACCCTTGTCTTTTTGAGGGACTGGCAATGTTAAAACTGAACTTTGAATCCTGA
Organism: Pseudochirops cupreus; assembly: GCA_028627135.1. NCBI lineage: Eukaryota > Metazoa > Chordata > Mammalia > Diprotodontia > Pseudocheiridae > Pseudochirops > Pseudochirops cupreus. Next base: position 75,799,719 of record CM053583.1, on the reverse strand, counting down.
TGGTTCAGAAGAAAAGGTATGAAAGAGAGGAAAGAGATGTAAAGCCCAACAAATAGATACAAAAAGTCAAATCAGCACACAGCCCTAATGGCTTTGCTCTCCTTGGGCTTTGCAGGATCAAATTGATTTGGGAAGGTCAAATCTTTTCTCATTGAGTCCAAGGGCTGAAGTCTGTGATTACAGTTCTAATTCCAGAATTTTGTTCAAATATTACAATTTCATTGGTTTCAACATCACAAATGCTCTCTGTTGTTCAGAAAAACAGTGTCTGTGAATCTAGGGAAATAGGAAAGGGGGGAAAATCCTCCTAATGGCATCATACTAACTCTTATTTATGGTCTCTGCTGTGCAAAGTATTGATTGCATCAGGTTGGAGCTCAATTGCTACTAAAATCCAGTTAGATCTCTCTTCAGTGACTCAGGGAATTTTGATTGCAGAATGGGAGTGGATGGAATGTTGTCCATTACTTAAGAACAACAGTTCTGATTAAAAGCAGCTCTGGCCCCTGTGTCATTTGCTCTGGAAATACAGGCAGAGTAAAATCTCCACTGCAAAGGAAGCAGGGGAATCTCTTCATTAGTTCACTCTGTGATTCAAGCTCAGGGAAAAAGTTCATAGATGAAACTAGGAAGCATCATGCAGTGGAAAGGAGACTGGGTGGGTGTTAGAGCACTCCTCAGTTTCCTTCCAAAAAATTAAACTCTCTTATGCTTCAGTCTCTGATGACTTCTGAAAGTTCTTTCAACTTCTAAATCTATGATTTTTTAATCTTTTCATGTAAAAGTAGACACACTATGAAATCCTTTGAGAACATAAAGAGCCATTTTACATGGTGGTAAGTAACGTGTTCTTTGACTATCACATAAGGCCATACACCCCCCTGTTTCATCAGGAACTGATAAAGTACCCTATTTCCTCCCCATTATAATAATTGCTAACATTTATGGAGAGCTTTAACATTTGTAAGCCTTCACAGGTATTATCTCACTTGGCCCTCATAACAACTGTGGTAAGATAAGTGCTTTTATTATATACATTTTACAGATGAGGAAACTGGGAGATGGAGTGACTTGCCCAGAATCACACCATTAGTCTCTGAGGAAAGATTTGAGTTCATCTCTTCTTACCTCCAAGTCTAGACCTTGACACATCATATAGTGTCTTTTTTTGTTGTTGTGCATATTAAGTTTCTTAAAAATGGAAGAATCTTTCTACTATATCTGGGTAGCATTATTTGAAGTGCTCTTCTGCTCCGATCTGGGAAACTGGACCTTCTCCAAGTTACCCAGCATGTATTCCATCCAAGGACTCATTTTATTCTCTAAGAGAGAAGGAAGATGAAACTGGCCAGCACTAACGACATCTCTAATGATGAGTTTCAGGCACTGTATCCTCTGAATGAGGTGATATCTCCGACTCCAAAGGCCACTTTGCCCCTTCTGAGGCACTTAATATCCAGACTATTTTGGCAATTTCCTACTCCACATGTGAATACCAATTTCTCTATTACTTCCTGCCAAATCTATATTTTCTACCAAATCACTCCCTTGAGATACAGCAAGTACTACTCCCACATGTCCCAGAACTGCCCCCCACCAAGGCTGTAAGACAGAGGTGCTACAGCATAGATAGAGTCATTTGTCTGGCAGTTACAAAGCTAGTGAGTGTATGGTTCCCTCCTTTCACCACCACCCACCACCTCCCTGCCTAGAGATCTCAGACTGGTGTAACAAACCGGTCTGGCTGCAGCTCCGAAGCTGTGCCAGTAATCACATTGGCTCCAATGGATTAAACAAACATCTCTATACACATTATTATCAGGTCTGTTTGTCCAGCCCTAACTTTTCTCCTGACCTCCAGTCTCAAATCTCTAATTACCTAATGGACATTTGGAACTGGATGTCCCATTGGCATCCTAATCTCAACATGGCCAAAACTGAACTCATTCTTGCCCCCACATTCTTCCCTCCTCCTAACTTCCCTATTGCTGTCAAGGCTACCATCATCCTACCTGTCATGCCCTACCTGTTGCTGATGCTCTCTCACCCTTCATATCTAATTATTTGTCAAGTTATGTTCATTCTACCTGCGTAACATCCCTCCTGAATGAAAGGGAGAAGAAAACAAGTATTTGTATAGTTATGTGTCAGGCACTATGCTAAGAACTTTACAAACATTATCTCATTTGATACTCATAACAGCTCTATGTGGTTGGTGCTGTTATAGTTGAGGAAACTGAGGCTAGGAGAGGTTAAATGACTTATCCAGGGTCACATAGCAAATAAATGTCTGAGGCCTTTTTGATTCAGGCCCAGCATTCTATTCACTGCACCATCTCACTGCCTGTCCTCTGATACTGCCACCAACATGATGTAGGTCCCCATAATTTCATACCTGAACTGTTACGATAGCCTGCTGGTGGGACTCCCTGCTTCAGGTGTCTCCCTACTCCAATCTATCCTTCACTTAGCTGTCAAAGTGACTTTCCTAAAATTCAGGTCTTACAGTGTCACCCACCTCTTCACAAACTCTTGTGGCTCCCTATTACCTTCACCCTTAAATACAAAGTCATTGAGCTTTAAATGAACTTCATATCCTGGCCCCTTCCTACTTTTCTAATATTCTTTCACCTCTCTTCCCTCCACATATTCTGCGATACAGTGCCACTGGCCTCCTTGCTGCTATTTACATAAGATACTTGATCTCCTGGATCTGGGCATGTTCACTGCCTGTGTTTCCTGCCTGGAACTCTCCTTATCTCCACTTCATGGATTCCTTGGCTTCCTTCAGGTTTCAGATCAAATTCAATTTTTTTTGAGGGGGGGAGATTTTAACAGTCCTTATTCACCTTAGTGCCTTCACACAAAGATTTCCCCCCCCCCCCCAGTTTATCCTATCTTTATCTTGTTTGTACATTTTTGTCATGTTGTCTCTCCTTTGAATACATGATCTTCTTGACAGCAGTGACTGCTGTTTGTTCTTATTTTTTGACAAAGACAAATTGCCTTCTTCACACAGGTGGTGTGTGTCATAGATGAGTCTTGAATCCAGGTCTTTCTGGCTTCAAAGTGGTCTATCCAATAGTGGAAGATTGTCATGGACATCTCTATCAATGAGAGGCAGATTCTAGTACAATAGTTTTCCTCACCACATAGTCATCAAATAAGACATTGAATTCTAACTTGTCTCCTTACACCAAGCTCATTTCTCACACGACTACCATTGTATGGCACTAACCGTATACTGTTTCAGGAAGCTGGTAGTTTTTCCTCTCAATTGTCTTCCTGACTAGAGGTAGCTGGGTCATCAGCCCTTGTTTCCTGACTTCTGTACCTTTTTAATTCTTAGTAAGATATAGGGCTTAGACCAACAGGCCAGGACAGAGTTATATCGTGAGGCTCTTCTCTGGTAGAACAGAATTCTTTTCAGGAATCTTTTTGGTCTGTCTCATCTGTAAGAGCAGGAAATATGTGGTGGTATGACTTCAGACTTACACCCAATAATAAGCCCAGCACTATAGGGTCCTAAAACAGCAGCTTTTAACCAGTTTCTTCTTAAAACTCATTATTTTTAGAGGAAGGAACTATGTGATCTACCATGACACATAGGCATGCTACCCCCTTTATCCAAATGGAAGACAAGGTGGAAATCTTTCTCCTATGTCTTCCTCACTGATAAAATGACAAGAATATAGCAACCAAAGAAAGCTGATATGATCTTAGGCTACCTTGAGGGGATACATAGTGTCTAGAATTATAGGTATAACAAGTCTGCTCTTTTCTTTCTAGTCAAACACTGTTTGTGTTCAGTTTGGGCCACAACATATCATATACTGAAATATCTCCAGAGAAGGATAACCAAGATGGTGAAAAGTTATATGAAAAGAAATTGAAGGAACAGAAGATTTTTATCTAGGGAAAAAAGAGAACACATGGGGATAGAAGGTGGAGGATGGTTGTCTTCAAGGCACTGAAAGACCCTCATGTGGAAGAGCGATTAAGCTTTTCTACTTGGTCTAAGAGGGTAGAAATAAATGGAGTGGGTAGAGGTTGCAGAGAGGTCAATGCAGGAGTTCTACAAGGAATTTTTTTTAAAGCTTCCTAGTTAGTAGAACTATTATTCAAAAGTGGGATGGGCTACTCCATGAGGAGGCGGCTTCATCCTCACTAGAAGTTTGCAAGGAAAACCTGGATGATCATTTGTTACATATGCTGTTGGAGGGATTCTCATTCGTGAATGGGCTGGCTATCTCTGATGTCACTTTCAACTCTGACATTCTATGATTCTGTGAGCTCCAACGTACTTTCTATTCAAAATTCTAAGACTATCACTTGGCAAATTAGCACAGGGAAGAGAAAGAGGTGCTGATTTGGTTCTATGTACCCTGCAATCTGTCACTAGTTGTTTAACTTTAGGGGAAGCTTGTTTAACTAATTGAAAAATAAAGGTTATTACCAAAGTGAACTGAAAATGAAGGACCTTTGTCAATACTTATTGAATTTTCCTTACCTGGGCCTTTTAGACTTTCAATAGTGTACTGAATCATGCTGTCTTAAACCTTTAAGACCCAATTCTTATAGGAAGAGGCATTAGTTCTGATTTAAATGGTAACATAAAAATCTGGTAAATGAATAGAGCCATGCAGGGAATGAAAGAGAGTCTTGCATGTGACTAAATAGGAACTTATCCTGGACAAGGGAAGACGGGTGGTTTTGCTCAGAGGTTTCACAAGAGTGGTTTCACAAAGGTTTGGAAGTAGGCAGAGAGGGAAGGATCTCCTTTTCTAAGGTGGAAGAACACAACTATGGCAGGCATCTTACAAGAGATTTACCAAAGCATTTTAACTCCAGTTGGGCATAAGAATTTGCATTATAATTTAGTTATATTCAATAAGTGTTCTTTGGAATAGATATTGGAATGCGCAGGTGTGTGTGTGTGTGTGTGTGTGTGTGTGTGTGTGTGCATGGTGTGTGTTTATCACTATAAGCCATTGATTTTGACTTTGATTTCTGGCAGAATTCTAAGATATTTTGTGAGTACTTAGGACTGGTGTAATCACTGAAACCCAGCATGGATTCAAGAACCAGTTGTGCCAGCCTACATTAATTTCCATTTTTGACAGGGTTACCTTACTTTTAACAGCCTCTGAATTCCTTATTGAGACAAAGAAATAAGGTGAATAGTTCACTGCTGTTCTGGAACCCATAGTTTGAAAAGACCTAGAAAAATGCCTTTAGTGAAATGAACAGACCCTCTATGGAGAATTGATGGTAGAACATGGAAATTGTTCAAGATGAAACCAATGCACGTTGCCAGGGAACTCATTGATCAACCTTTTTCCCTCCATATAATTTAAAGACACAGAAGCAAGGTCAGGTAATGAAGGATATAAATGCAAAAGCATGGGCACAGCCCTGTAGGAATAGTATTAGGAGTACTGATGTGCAGAATAAGTCAAAGCTGGCTGGGAAGGCTAAGGACAATAAAAGAGTTTTAACTTTATGGGAGAAAAGAGGCTGATCAAAGAAGGCAAAAAGAAAAGAAAAAGCTAAAATATTCTGCATTATTTAGCTTTCCTTTTCTCTACCAAGAATGATCTTTGGATGAAAAAGGAAAGAGAAAAAGTGACTAATAAGGAGTTCATGCCAAAGATCTGAAGGTAAACAGTAATTCAGTAGTAACTATGTGTCCTTGATGACATCAAATCACCAAGCCCAAGCGAATCACGTTTTAAGGGACTGAAAGAACTGTCCAAAGTGATGGCTGAGCCTATGCCAATGATCCCTGAAACACTATGGAGAATAATTAGGTCCCATAAAAAGGAAGCAAGTAGAGTGTACAAACCATAAGCCAGTGAACTGCCGGCAAAATTCTAGAGTGCATTCTTAAAGGGATGCTTAGTGAACATCTGGAAAGGCAAGCAATGATCACAGAAAACAATTTATGATCCTGTCAAAATAAGATAATATCAGACTAACTCCATTTCCTTTTTTTTTTAAAGAAGGTTACTAGACTAGGCAATTCTGACAAGTACTTTAAAAGTATTTAATCTGGATTCTAGCAAAGCACTTGCTATAGTCTTTTATGTTATTTTGGTAGGCAAGTTGGAAAGATGTGAAATAAACATTTAGATATATTCATAACTCATTAAATAGCTGGCCCAAAATATTGATTCCAAATATAATGGATAAATAGTCCTAAAGGACTAATGAATTCTTATCACCCTAATGTGAGGCATTTGGGAATTTGGTCTTCTTCCTATTCTGTTCAACATTTTATCAGTAACATGAAAGAAAAAAAAACTTCCTAACAATTAAAATAGTCCAAAAGTGCAGCAGATCATTCTGACAGGTGGTAAGTTCCCTTTCACTGGAGTTCTTAAAACTAAAGGGTAGGAATACTCACATTTGTCCTTGGAGTCAGGGGGGAGGGGAGACAGGAATCTTTCTCTGACTCCTACCTCAGTTTTTACAATCATTTCTCACAGTGTGTATGTTTTAGCATCAGCTTCATTTTATCTTCATCAATAAACTTTTGGTGAGTATATACTAGGTACTAGACTTTGTGCCAGATAATATAGTCAATTATAAGAAGTGCTCATTGCTCTCCGGAAGCTTATATGAGAAGGAGAGAAAGGAGAAGAAGAAAGAGAGAGAGAGAGAGGGATGGAGAGGAAGTAAGGAAAAAAATATCAGGGGAGGTAGGGAGGGAAGAATGAGAAAGATATGTATGAAAATTACTAAAAGAATCATAAGGTAGGTGATATGAATGCAATTTTTCCTGAGGCAGTAGGTGCTACAGCAGCATGGAAGTAGAAGAAATCACTGTGGACTTTTGTGGTCAGAGAATGTTTCCCAAGAGTAAGAGTATCCTGAACTGGTTCCTGAGGAAAGAGTTAGTTTCAGATTGCAGGCACTTTGGATAGGAGGGAAAGAGAGCTAGGAAATGGTTCAGTCAGAAAGTGATAACTTGAAGGTGGCTTTTTCTGTAGTTCTGTTGGGTTGTGTGTCATGCTTCCCTTTGTGCAGAGTCTCTTCAAGGAAGAGTTGGATTGGTTGGTTCTGGAAGGATTTTGCAAGGTTTCTATCCCCTGAATGAATCAGCAAAAAAATCTTTAACAAGCCATCGGGGCCTGGTACCATATTCCTCTTTGTTGAAATATTCAAGAAACATTGTATGCCCAATCATTACTTTAGTGAACCATTTTTAAACTTTTTAACACAATATTTGTAAACCGAAGAAATCAATATTTTAAAAAATATTCCTAAGATCGTTTTCTGTGTCATAAGTTCCCAAGAAATGCACAGTCCTTGAAGCTATTTTTTCAACATCATAATTCTATGGTTTGGCCCTTTGCTAGGAGGAGGAACAACTATCATATGTCACTATCTGCCTCTCCTTTTTTTATTTCCCTCATGGTCCTAAGGGCCAAAACCATATCAGGTTAAGGAGGTGACAGGGTAATATCAACCAAGATATTAAAGACAGTAGAAACAACAAATCCCTCATCCTGCCTCCCAAATAGGCTTATGCTTTCTTTAGAACTGTGTCCTCACTAAACCCCTGGCAAGCTCTTAGGTCTTGAACATACTTCCTCCCTATTCTGTCTCTGTTCTGTCTGTTTAGAATATTGCCTGTCCATCTCCTGATAGCAGTATATTCTGAGGAAATAAAGGGGGAGATAAGGAATCTTATTCAAACACCACATGATTTATCTTTTAGGAGCATTTTTGGGTGCCTAGAATGGGTTATGAATCCTAAGACAGGATATGGGGTACTATGCACCTTTTCCTCTCCTCAGATATGAGATTTATGATGTTAGTATGATATAAAGCAGTCATATGATTATATAGTATTGTACTATTATGTTGAAGGAAGAGGGAGGAGGGAAGGGCAAGCTACATAACAAAGTTAGGAATCTCACAAAAGTGAACAGATTTTTTCTCTTTTCCTCATGTCTAGGACCATTGCCAGGGCAATCTCTAAAAATTACATCCATCTGGATAATACCTGAATGGCTGGGATAACTTGGAGTAAGAGGGTATAGGACAGGAGTGAGGAACCTCTTGCAGCTTCTGAATCCCAAAGTTTGGATTCAGTCTAAGGGTCACACTTGAGGGCCCAGAAGGTCACATATGGCCTCAAAGCCACAGGTTCCCCACCCTTGGATAAGGTATTCGCACACTCCTACTCACATAGCAGGTTGTATGTAGTGGAGGATGGGACTGGTAATACACAGAGGGCTTTAAGCTCTTCAGAAGGTTGAAAATCAAATGTGTAATTAAAACTGAGCAAAAAGGGTCATTATTCCAGGACAACAACATCAAGAGGAATGCATTTCTGCCCTGAGGAAATGGCCTTTCCATTTCTTGCCCTGTCCTCCAGAGATATGGAACAGAACCATTCTTTCAGCTCACCTTCCATCACAGCCTCCATCAGAGCAAGGGCTAGGAATCCCTCTTCACTAGTAGACTATTTCTCTATATCAGCCCTTTCTGTAACCCCATTGAATTTTCTCCAGGTGCAAGGCTAGTTACTATTATAGCACAGCAAGTAGTTGGCAACATGCTCAGGTAAAATGAGAAAAAACAGCAGAATGATCAGTAAGAACTACATTCCCATCCCAATTCTATCATTATTAATAAGGAGAAGATTTGAAACTGTGCCATTTGGAATGCACATTGAAAGGGTAAAAAATGTCTTAGCCTAGGAAAGGGGGAGCTTTGAAGGGGACGTTATAGGTCTGTTTATTTGAATGAGTTGTCCTGGAAAAGAAGCAGTAAATTTGTTCTGCTGGATTACAGAGAATAGAATTAGGACCATTTGGTAGAAGTCACAGGGAGATAGATTTTGAATGTATAGAAAGTGCTTCCTTTTGTTAAAATTGTTCCAATGAACAAGTTTACTTAAAAAGCAGTCTTTGGGCGGCTAGGTGGCACAGTGAATAGAGCACTGGCCCTGGAGTCAGACCTGAGTCCAAATCCAGCCTCAGACACTTAACACAAAAACTAGCCATGTGACCTTGGGCAAGTCACCTAACCCCAATTGTCCTGCCTTCCCCCTCCAAAAAGCAAAAAAAAAAAAAAAGGCAGTCGTGAATTCTTCAAGCAGAAGTTGGATCAATCAATGAGCATTTATCAAGCATTTGCTCTGCTAGTTACCAGGGTAGACACTGGAGGTAAAAAGGTGAAACAAACTAGCCTCTGCCCTCAAGGAGCCCACATTCTTCCAGCTTGTAAATGTTTAGGCAAAAGTAAAACGTTGTGGTGTGAAGCCACTTATACCTTAGTGGAGCAAGAAGAGTAGGGAGTAGTCAGGAAAAGTCTTAACCTACTTGTCATGGATGCTACAAATGAGATACATGCCTTAGATGAAATGATTGAGGTCCCTTCTCACCCTACAAGTCTCTAATTATAGCAGCATGCTGCTGCTTTTCTTCATCTGTCAAATGATGGAGATGGACTAGGGGATGATCTCTAAGGTCCCTGCCAGCTCAAAATTCTATTTCCATGTTATTATCAGGGATTTCATCCAAAGGATTGTCAAGTTTATTGGTGAAAACCACCTATTGTTGTCCAATGTATGCCAGTGGTTTATAAAATTCCTTTGCCCATCACTTCTTAATTGCAAAGGGAGCCAAATCTGAATCTAAGTGAGTATAATCCAAAGTCTGGGCCAAATCAAAACCTTTGCTTATCCTGGGCCCTCAAGGGCTGACTCAGCCAAGAAGCCAGGCCTAAGAATAGTGATTGTCCAAGGAGGTTAGCACCAGAGCAGACTTGCTGACAAGATAATCCAGCAAACTGACCTTTTGTACATCCCTCCCCAAAACTTCTCCAGTGGCATCCTATCCCTGCTCTGTGAAGATATGTTGCTATCTTCAGCTGAATCTGCCATATTCCCACCTGACTCAGGAGTGCCTGTAAGGAAGGTTCAGACATCCCCCCAGAGTCTGTGAATTACTTAAAAAGTAGCTATTTAAGCTTTCACTTTTGTTGTTGTTTAGTCATATCTGACTCTTTGTGACCCCATTTGGGGTTTTCTTGGCAGATACTGGAGTCGTTTGACATTTCCTTCTTCAACTTATTTTGCAGATGAAAACACTGAGATAAACAGGATTATGTGACTTGCTCAGGATCACACAGCTAGTCAGTGTCTGAGGTCAGAACTCCTGACGATGAATTTCCTGACTCCAAGACAGAGGCTCTATCCATTTGGCCACCTGGCTGCCCTAACTTTCACTTAGCAGATTGTATTACACATATTAGGTGCTTAGTGTTTATTGAATGAATGAATAATGATGTACCATCTCTTTTCTTATTGCTTTAACCTTTCAAGAAGTTTTTCCTCTCAATAATGAATTTATACAATGAGCTATCTCCTAGCTAAGGCAGCTAGAGCTCTGAAGGGTTTATAACTCCTAAAAGTTAAGCAGAGTCCAGGCTCAGACCTGAGTATTCTTTCTCTTTGAAACATCCTCTCAAACAGGATTGTAAGTAGACATCCACAGCATTTTTAAAATATTTGTTAATTATTTCAACATACTTGGTTTTCTGTGTAATCTTATGTGTTTTGTACACATCTGGACATATACACACACATACATACCTACACACGTAAGTTTAGCACTTACCTCCCCAGGGTTGTTGTAGGGATCGAATGAGACAATATCTCAAAGTGCTTTGCAAACATTAAAGTGCAATATTAATGTTTGTTATTATTAGTATCTTAAAACATTCTGGAAGGGGGTCCATAGGTTTCACCAGACTGCCAGAGAGGTCCTCAGCACAAAAATTGTTAAGAGCCTCAGCTCTAAAATATTATCATATTCATGCTAATAAGGTTGCCAATGAAAATTTGCACTTGGAGAAAAAAAGTATCTGGAATGACAAAGAAAAATAAATGATTATATTTAAGTCTTTCATCTTGAGTGGAAGCCACAATTCAGTTTTCTGTTGTGCTTTGTCACAGGTTTCAGCTGCTCAATTGATTTTACTCTCCCTCAACCCTAGGAAGATGTCTAATCACTTCCTGATTGCTCACTAGACAGATCAGTGAGGCTGACAAGATTTGTTCTTTCACAGTCTCTCCTTTACCTTCTGTAAATTCTGTCAAGTTCACATTAAGGTTGTCTCCATTGTCTTCAGAATAGAGCCTAGAAAGGAACACTACCCTGTGACAAATGCTTTGTGTGCATGTTATTCAACACAAAGTTACAAAACCAAGGGTTGCCCATCTAGAAGCCAGCATTGGATGTAGAACTGGAAGGAGCCTTGCAGATGGCCAAGTGCATGTCCCTTGCTGAACAGAGGAAGAAACTAAGGAAACACAGAGAGAGGAAGGAAGGGAGAAATGGAAGGGGAGAAAAAAGGAGGGAGGGAAGAAGAAGGAAGGAGGCTAGTGCCTAATATGTGTTGGGTACTGTGCAAAGCACTTTTCACATTTAGGTTGCCATCAACATTCCTACATTTAACTTATGTGACTTCAAGCATTTGTGTGATTTTATTAGTAACTTATTTTCACTTTTGTATTGACAACCACGATCATTCTGGCTTTATGCAGTAAAGAAAGTGTCTGCCTGTCAGAAGTGAAGTTGAGACCTCACCAGTCTCTGCGTCTGCTGAGCAAATGGGGAAGTTCCTGGAGCAAAACTTGACTACCTCCTGGGACTCCTCCCAGCTTAGCTTGAAGTCATATTCTTTTGTACACTCAAGAGAAGGAGGGAAAGAGCACAGATGCATGCTCTGGGGTGCTTATAGCTAGTAGAGGGAGGTCACACTCCCTTGGAAGGTCTTGGTAAGCACTAGCCCTACACCCAGGACTACTGGAGTATTTAAAAGAGAATAGGGACCAGGCACAGGGAACTAACCAAGTTAGGGTACTGACTGACCAAGCTCAGTAATTCAAGTCTCAGTAGTCTGTCCCCTGGTTTTCAGAAAGCAGCCAAGGCAAAGAAGTTTACAGGAGTATAGTATACAGTACAATGCCCTCACACAACCATTGACACAGTGGAAGGTAAGATTCAGGTTTAAAAAGTTTCATTTTTAAGAAGTACATTTGCTTTCTGGAGAGCAATTTGGAACTATGGCCAAAGGGCTATAAAAATGTGCATACCCTTTGACCCAGCAATAGCACTTTAGGACTGTATCCCAAAGAGATCATACAAGTGTGGAGGATCCGTATGTACAAAAATATTTATAGCAGCTCTTTTTGTGGTGGCAAAGAATTGGAAATCAAGGGGACACTCATCAATTGGGGAATGGCTGAACAACTTGTGGTATATGAATGTAAAGGAATACTGTTGTGCTATAAGAAATGAGTAGATGGACTTTTTAATAACCTGGAGACTATATAAACTGATGCTGAGTGATGGGAGCAGAACCAGCAGAATATTGTACACAATTATAGACACATTGTATCTGTAATGACTGACTTTGATAGATGGGGCTCCCCTCAGCAAAGACAACTCCAAAGGTCTCATGATGGGAAAAGCTATCCACCTCCAGAGAAAGAATTATGGAGTCTGAATGCAGATTGAAACAAACTATTTTCTCTTTCTCTTTTTCATTTTGTTTTGTTTCTTCTTTCTCATTCATTCCATTGGTTATAATCCTTCTTTATAACTTGACTAAGATTAATGTGAAGGTATATGTAGAACCTATATCAGAATGCCTGCCACCATGGGAGAGGGGTGGGAGAAACATTGGAACTCAAAAACTTGTGGAATTGAATGTTGTAAACTAATAGTATTTAAGTTTAAGAATATTTTTTAAAAACGAAGGAAGAAAATAAAAAGAATTATATTTCCTGCACAGTTTTTATGGTACTGTAGATTTCATATCCTACAAAAAATGAATATTGTCTGAAATCATTTTTTTAATTGCGGTGTTACCACAAAAGGTCACAGAATTCTAGGGAATTACTAGCAAGAAAAAATGTTTTGCTTGTTATCAATTTTATCTCATTACTGCATTTTATGGGTTATTTCCTAGTTACTGTGTTAGGAAAAATGCATATTATCCGAATTAATGTTTTGTTGTAAGGAGTCATGTGGAAAAGTAACAGTCTCTAACAAAAGATTACAGGAACCTAACCACCTATTTCCATAGGTTCAATGTATGAACATTTGCATTTTAACTTCCCTGCAGTTTTCTAGAATATTACCCCCACCCTAAATGTTGAGGATCGAGTGTATTATCTCATTTCATCCTTGTAAATGAGGTTGGGAGGGAGGTGCTTTTATGATCCTTTTTTTTTTCAAATGAAGAAACTGAGGCAGAGATTAAGGGACTTCAAATGTCTGAAACTGGATTGGAATTCAGATCTTCCGGATTATATGCCCAGTGTTCTATGTACTGCATTATTTTGGATAATTCATTGTTTTATCAATTTGACTCATCCATTTATATTAATGTATTGAGTACCCATATAGAGGTGAAACAGGACGAAGAACACTTAAAAAAGAAAGCCTCATAAGAGTTTCTGCAATATGACTGGAGCCAATATCCAGAGACTCTAGTGAACAAAATGCCACCTGGGAGATTTGAGTCCAAATCCCATCTCAGACCCTTCCTGTCTAGATGTGTGACCCTGGGTAACCTACCTAACGTTTTTTGGAACACAGTCTTTTTGCATCTGTAAGTCATGGATAATAATAGCAGTAGCTACCTTGTTGGGTCTTAATCAGGTCACACAAGAAGCTATTAGCAGAGCTGAGATGGGAATCAAGGTTCTCTCCATTGTTTTCCAAATGAAATTCAGGCTTCTTAGTAAGTCATTTGAAGACCTCCACAATGTGACTTAAACCTAATTTTCCAGTCCTAACATAAACTATTCCATTATGTGTACTCTAGGCTCCCTCAATGACTCCAATTCCTTCCTACTTCCCTGCTTTTTACTCACACTCTTCCCTCAGTCTGGTGCCCTACACATCACAGGTTGTCAAAAGTTTTAACAGTCTTTCTAGACCTAGTTCAAATGCCACATCCTCCATGAAGCCTTCAGAGGAAAGAGCATCACTTCTTTCTCTCATTGATGCCGTTCATGATACTCGTGATTTTCTAATCTGTGTGTATGCACACACACACATATGTGATGTCTGCATATATACTTACATATATACATACATACATACATATGTGTGTGTGTGTGCATAAGATCTATGTCAAGTACAACTCTACACCAATAAGGAAACCTTCATTGATACTGAAAAGGCTCTTTGATAATGTTGATAGAATTACCTCAGGTACTAGAAGAACCTGTTGCTTGAATTCCATGGCCTACAGTAAATTGAGTCTCTGTTTTATTTTTAGAGTCATTGTTAGAATATCTTCCTTTTTTGACATCTAAATATTCCCAAATAAAATGAACAATGACTAGGAAATCGGGAGACCTGAATTCTCATCTCAGCTCTGGTTAAGTCACTGAAATTCCCTGGTCTGGGCCTGTTTCTCCCTCTGTCCAATGAGGGTAGAATGATACCATGAAAAGCAATCAGTATTCGGAATCAAAGGACCTGGATTTGAATGCTGCTTTAGTTACTTGCTAGTGGTAGGACCTCGGGCAAATCACCCTTCCCCATTTAGGTGTGTTTCTTCTTCTACATAAAATGAAGAATTCGGACTTGATGACAGCTAAGGCTCTTTCAAGCTATAACTTTATGATCTTATGAACCTCTTCCTTAAGAAAGGAGTTGAATTTTGCAGACTCTGAGAAAGAGGTTTTTACTTTTTTTTTTAACCTGTGGACCCCTTTGGCAGTCTTGTGAAATATATGAACCCCTTCTCATAATATTGTTTTTAAATATACAAAACAAAATGCATAGGATTATAAAGGAAACCAATTATATTGAAATGTAATATCTTTTTTTAGAAAAACTTAATCCCAGGTTAAGAACCACTGCTCTAAGATGTATATGACTATTCAAAAAAATACTCTCATGTTCCACAGAGAAACTAAGACATAGAAGATGCTTAAAAAAAAATCTTTCTTTTTATTCTGTTTTCCAATTAAAGAACATTTATGTCTCTTCCCTCCTTGTTCTCCCAATTTAAAAGGAAAAAAGAAAAATAAAACTCTGGAACAAACCCTCAAACACAACATATTCTCACATTGTTCATGTCCAAAAATATGTGCCGCTTTGCATCTTGAATTCATTTCAAAGGATGTTTAACAAATATGAATAAAAGCATCTATCAAGAATTCTGATATTCTCTATCTTTGTTGGACTCTCTGTATAATTTCAAAGTGGATGAACAGGTGATTGAACATTTGATTCTAGGGCAGAGAGTCTTAACATTTTTATGGTAGAAACCCTTTTGGAAGCCTGGTGAAGCCTATGGCTCCCTTCTTGGAATAATATTTTTAAAGGCATAAAACAAAATGCACTATATTACAAAGGAAGTCTATTATAATATTGAGGTGTAGTTATCAAAATATTTATTTTTTTAGAAGTTCATGGACTGATTCCAACTTTGAAACTCCTACTACAGGGAATGAACCACAAACAAACATGAAAATCAGTACAGATATTAAGTTGCATGTCCTACACAGGACCAGATAATAATTTGTATGAATTTTGATCTCTCATCTACTCTCAAATGAAAAGTGAAGAAATTGAACCATTGGTGAAAGTATGGGAGCAGCTCTAGGATGAAGAGAGATATTGAGTAATGCTAATGGCCAAGTAATCACTTATTCTAGAGATCCCTGATGTAACTCTAAGGTGAATAGGAAGAAAGGAGAAAGGTACAAAGGTTGTTAGGATAGATTTCCATAATAATTAGTGATAAATTACATTTTAGTGATATCTTCCAGTTTACATCATATTTTCCTCCTAGAAACTTTGGGAGAAGAGTAGGGAATTATTTGTATTTCACAGGTGGAGAAAATTGAGGCTCAGAGATATGCCTTGCCCACAGTCACCAAATAAATAGTAGCAGAAATATTAACTCTGTTTTGCAGATGAAGAAACTGAAACTCAGGGAGCTTAAGTAATAGATAATAGAACCCTGATTTGAGTCTTGTGTTTTATGACATGCTGTTTTGGCAATAATGGCTGCTACAGTATGTAAGATATTAAAACTTAAAGCTGCTCTAAGACTTTTAGGACATCTTATATTACAACACTCATGTGAGTATCCAGACACATAATTATCTTAGGTAATGTCTACATCTATCATCTGATTGGCAGACCAATAGACCACCAGGAATTCTTTTTTTTTTTTGCTTTTTTTTGGATGGGGAAGGCAGGGCAATTGGGGATAAGTGACTTGCCCAATGTCACACAACTAGTAAATGTTAAGTGTCTAAGGCAGAATTTGAATTCAGTTCCTCCTGATTCCAGAGCCGATGCTCAATTCACCGTACCAGCTAGCTTCCCCGATCAGGAATTCTTAAGAGAACTTTTCAAACTAGAATTCTCTTTAGGTTCCAGAATGACTATGTATACAAGAGCAGATCATTCTAAGATTATAGAAACTTTTAACAACAATCTAGACTAAGGTAACACCTCTGGGTTAGATTGAGGGATGTTCTCACCCCTTCCCATTTCATTTTCCATTCCTGACCAATAATGCACAGCACTGGAAGACATCTAAACAACCTAGTGCACAAAGCTTCTTGGTTGAAATAACTGCTTGGCCAGTTCTCAGACAACATGGGTCTTAATGTTGTCCCTGCAATGTACAGTGGAGATTTTAATGACATCTCATTGTCTGATCTACCCAGTAGGATAGCAATGGGGACAAAGACAATTATTGGCCACAATATTAGGGAAGCAAGGAGAACAGATGTGATTAGGTACTACAGTTAAGTCCTGAGGCCCTAGGGACTCACTTCAAGGACATTTGATCTAATTAGAGTAGAGGGGTAAGAGTGTTGAGAGGGAAGATGATAAGGGTACCCAGGACAAAATTCACAATTTTGCATGAGGCCGTACCTACACAGATCCAAACAACTGTAGAAGCAATTACATATGAATTCCAAACCAAAAAATCACTACAAAATGTTTGAAGCTTTTTAAAAAAAAATATGCTGTGATAATAATAAACCTTTTTCAGGTCCCTTTTCTAACTAGGTACTCAGATTTATTTCAGACATTTGTGATAATCCCAATTCAGAAACTAATAACAATGACATTTTAAATACAAGACTATATAAGGTCCTCCAAAATAGTTAACCTTTCAATGTGACATTTTATAGTATGTCGAATTAATGGTAACATTTTATTGTTTGCCATCTCAAACTCAGAGGTTCATAAGTCTTGAAGACTAAGCTAATTTAAACAATCAGTCCCTGTACTGAGAGCCTTTCTGTCTGAATCTCTTTTTGCTGCTTCCTCAGTCTCTCTTCAACCTGTTCTCTTTTTCCTTTTCTAATTTCTCTGGCCCTTCTCTTGTTCAGCATCTTTTTTATATTTTCTTTTCCTTTCTTTCCCTATGAGAAAAGTTGATCTAGACTCTGCCTTGACATAATCAAGGAGGGAAAAAAGTCCTAGAAGAGTCAAATACAAGAGAAATACATTTATAACCAGGAGAGAAGGGGGAATGCAGCACAGATCTTGTTTTGTCTTTTTAAAATACATGTTTGTTCCTGTTTGTCTACATCTAACATTTAGTATAACTAAGTCAACTTTAAATTGTTCTTACTGATGCAAAGCAACAAGAATATGAATATTTGAATCTAATAGGCTATCACAAAACCTTACTATGACCATTAACTTGATTTATTTTATATTCTGATCTGCACTGACAGAGGACATTTCATTATCAGGAGTTCCCTACATCCATAATTCACAGGTCTTGGAGGGGAGGGGAATTATTGTGAATCTTGTTCTAGTTTTGCTTGCTTTACTTTGGATTACATCATTCAGGTCTTCACATTTCCCGGTATGATTCAAATACCTTGTTTTTTATATCACAACTATATACCCTAATTTTCTAGCTTCCTTCCCCATCAGTGAGCACCAACGTTGCTTCCAGCATTCAGATATGCACATTTATATTTATATATATAAAGTATATGTATGCATATACACACACACACACACACACAAATGTGTATATGTGTGTATGTATGTGTGTATGGAAGACACTGGCACAGGACTGCTCGGCATATCATGCTCACATCAGAGAAGGTGCTGTGCTCTCTTAAGCAAAGCAGAATTGAAATAGTTCAAAAGAAATGCAAGATGTGCATATTTATTTTTTTTAATAATAAATTTATTTTATTAAATTTTTTTGAGTTACATATTTTCTCCCCGTCTTTCCCCCACCCACCACCCCAAAACAGCCATCCCAGTGTGTCCCCCCTCCCCCAGTCTATTCTCTCCTATGTCACTTTTTGGTAGGGCAGGATGGATCTCCCAACTGCAGTGCCTGTGTATCTCAAGTTCCAGTTGGATGTAGTCAATAATA
>CM053583.1:75754984-75780802 GCA_028627135.1 Pseudochirops cupreus | reverse complement strand
ATCCCCCATCCCCCTACTCTTCTGTGTGGTAAGATGCCCAGTTTAGAGTTTATGTCATTCCTTCCCTAAGCCAAATTCTGTGAGAGTAAGGTTGACTCTTTCCCTTTTGCCTTCCTCTTTTCCCCCTCTATTGTAACAATTCTTTCTTGCCTCTTCCATGCTCAACCCCATTTTGACTCTCCCTGTCTCCTCTCAGTCTAATAAGATGTGCATATTTAGAGAACCTATCCCAAATGTTCACATCGACTATTTGTGCCAAATCTGTTGTAGAACATTCTGAGCTCATGTTGGTTTGATCAGCCACAGTTGGGCCCTCTGAAACTTGACTCTAGCGTAGTGATGTCATTTTGGTCCTCTTTGAGAATGGAGGACAACTCTGTGTGTGTGTGTGTGTATGTGTGCATGTAATGTGTATGTCTGTATACACACATATATAAATAAATGTACGTATATACACATATTTTATTGACAGAAAAGTCCTATATATTTGATTATATATTAATGAAATATATTCCTTATATATTCTTGCATTTAGTTGTCTGTATTCTTGTAAATATGAAATAATTACCTTACATATTCTAACATTCAAAATGTCAGTGTTAATTTCTGAATTGGATTTATCATAAATATATATTATCATATACATTTGTATCTATACGAAGGAATTTTCTGTCTTTAATATCCCTGGGGGCTTAGATCCAGTAGTAGTGCAGCAGAACAAAGGGTTTGAAGAGTTTAGTAATGTCTCAATCTCAATCTGCTGTTCAGAACAATCGGACTAATTCACAGCTATAGAAGCTGTTTAGTGCTGTGCCTGTTTACCCACAGCTCTTCCAACATTGACTGTTCTCTTCCATGATTGTCTTTGTCAATTTCATGTCTATGTGTTGAGACTTCAAAGTTAATTTTTAAATTTCCATTATTTTGATTTGGAATATTTTTCATGTGTTTTTAATAGTTTACATGTCTTTTCAAAACAATTTGTTCATAATCACTTGACCATTTATCTATTGGGAAATTAATCATAGTCTCACAGATATGGAGGTGAAAGGCCTTTCAGAGGTCATCTAGTTTAGTGGAAAGTGATACTGAGAGAGGTGAAGGGATGTGCCCAGGGTCTCACAGATAGGACATATCAGAGGCAGGTTTGCAGCCCAGTTCATCTGACCCTTTTCACTTTTCTATACTTCCAATTTCTATGATTTTCCCACTTAGTACTCTTCCAAATTCTAGCTGCATTCTAACTACAAAAGCTATTTAATTTTGTCATTAAAATTGTCTATGTTTTATGATCACTTCTATCTGAGAATGTTTGATTCAGAATTCTTCCCTTAATTATAGATCCTAAGGGTATCTCCAATCATTCTCCTCTATTTTTTTCAAATATAACCTTTTTAAAATTTAGGTTGTATGTCTCGGAAATTGATTAATAATTTTTGTAAGGTGCTAGTATAAACATATTTTCTGATTAATTACTTTAGAGTTTTCATAACAATTCTTGTTGAATATGGAGTCCTTTTTTAAACATTTTTATTTGAAGTTTTGAGCTCCAAATCCTATCCCACCCCCCTCCCTGAGATAGTAAGCAATCAGACACAGATTATGCATGTGCAATTATGTAAAACATTTCCATATTAGTCATTTTGTACAAGATTCAAAAAAAAATTTATAATGGCATGCTTCAGTCTGTATTCAATCAATATCAGTTCTCCCTCTGGAGGAGGATAGTTTGCTCCATCATTTGTCCTTTGGGATTGTCTTGGATTATTGTATTACTAAGAATAGCTAAATCATTCACGGTTCTTCATCAAACAAAGTTGCTGTTACCATGTATAACATTCTCCTGGTTCTGTACCACTTCACTATGCATCAGTTCATGTAAGTCTTCTCAGGTTTTTCTGAAAGTACCTTGTCTGTCATTTCTTATAGCACAGTAATATTCCATTATAATCATATATCACAGCTTGTTTAGCCCTTCCCTAATTGATAGGCATCCCTTTGTTTTCCAATTCTTAGCCATCATAAAAAGACTTGCTAGAAGTATTTTTGTAGAAATAGATCCTTTTTCTCTTTTTTTGGAAGTCTTTGGGATACAGAGCTAGCAGTAGTACTGCTAGATCACAGTTTTACAGCCCTTTGGGCATAGTTCCTAATTGCTCATGGAGTCCTTGTCTTTTAATGATTGCACGGTTGGCAGGTATGACTAATCCTATTCATGAATTGTATTCATAGTGCCTTCAATTGAGGTTTGTGCTTTTTTATATGTTAAGGTTGTTAAATGTAATACTATAAAAAGATTGTCATGTAAGGAAATTTGAACTCACACATTTACTAATTTAAATTTAAGTTGGCATGGATGATTGGCTTTAGATTTTATCTTGTTGCCAAAGGTAATAATAGCAAGTGAGTCTAAATCTTATGATGACTAGATATCATTGGGTAAATTGTTTCATGAGTTAATGATTTAATTTTGAAAGTGCTTACTGTGTCTAAGGCACTGGGTCATCCTCTATATTCTAAGGATGATTATATTGTCAACCAAAGGAAAATTATATCAGAATAATTGGATGGTTGAAATGCTTTCTGGTTTTGCTTACAACTTTTGGGTACTGTACTATAAAACTGTACTAAGTCTATTCTGATTATTTGAAGGATGAGTATGGCAATTTATCCCTAAGCCTTTACTGTTATAAACAAGACAGCATCCATTTACAAAGTTCTAATAGGATAGGTGGCACTTAGCTGTAGTGTCTTACAAAAATAAAGCAGTCTGGTAAGATTTTTTTTCCACTTTTGCTTCTTGAGAATTTCCTTAGCTAGTTTTAAGTGCAGTTATTTTTCAATCAGGGTTTCTTTTATTTAGACTCCCAAAATTCACCTTTTGGGAAGGAGAGAATATGGAAATCCTGTTCTTTTTAATTGTAACACAATAAAAATAAAAATTGTATAAAAGACAGAAAAAACACCCTAGTTTGTGGGTTTTATTTTTCCCCCAAATCATCCTGGTTTCATATAAGTAGATATATATTAGAGAAACCACTATCTGGGCTGGGTTGTTTTTGTTCTTCTTGAAATATAACAAGTCAGTCTCACAATGACTGATCTAGAAACAGAAACATAGAAGTATATAGCTGATTGAGGAGGGATTTTCAAATGCTATAAGAGCAGAATTCCCTAAGATACATTGACCTATTATCAAAATACACCATAAGAACATCGAAAGCATAAGTTTGCATTTTAGGTGACAACCGAACCATCTTTGAACCTCTAGAACTTGATTTCTCTTACATAAAAATATTCTGCACTCTTCACAACTTTTAGAGATCTTTATTTACTTCAAATTTTAAAATCAAATATTTCCAGCTACAATATAGAAGGAGACACCTTTTGTCAGAGTAATTGTAATGGTTTATGTGCAACTCTTAGGAAACATGAAATCATTCATTTTGAAAACATCATAGTTAAACATTCTGAATAATTTAAAAGATTGTAAAAAAAGAAGTATTGTAATGAAATTTGTGGTTTGGATTTGTTAATATGCACAAATGATCATGGTCTACTAATTTAATTATGTATGGACTAACAAGTTTATACTTCAAACCCAGTTGTATCTGTCTCCCTTGGTGACTACTGTAACTATTTCCAAGGTAGTATTCTAACTTTTACTGAATTAAAATGCTCCCACACATAAAGTTATAAACTTGGCTCTGAACTCTGGTTGGCTGATTCAGCAAGAAGTCAACCCTCATAGGAACTAATTTCTTCCTTTTCTTTTTTGTGAGGTTAAAGCTGTGTGGAAATGAAAAGCAGGCACTGAGAAAATGAACTCTTCTTCAACAGGACAGATCACTCACCTGTTTTATATCCTGTCTTAGGTCATGTGCTAAATTTTTTAGAAGCTCCCAGAGATGCTGTAGGCAAGAGTTTGAGAAATATATGATGTGCTGGCTTATCACGTAGGTCTGACTTTAATAACCACAGCAGTTTTTGTGAGGAACCATTTTTCAAGGGCCAAGAACCAGGGCTGGCTGTAGGCAAAATGGTGCAAGAATTGGCATTGTCTTTAGCAGCACTTTCTTTTGAACATCAGCTTTCCCTTTCTCTTTTATTGCCCCTATCATGTTGTCACATTCATTTGAACCAGCCCTCAACAGTGCCCTCTTCTCTGGTCCTTTCTGATCACTTATCTGTCTTAAATCTCTTTTTCTTAGTGCCAATACTTGCTAGAGCTAACATATTTGATCAGCTAAACTTTTGTAAGGTGTTATTCAGCACAAATGTGCTCATAGGTACCAGACTGTCTTAATATCAATTATTTAAGCTCCTTATTTGTAGAGAATGCCTTAATACTTTTAATACATCCTACAGCATCTTACATACTCTTCTACTTAGAGATCAAAATAAATCTTTGCTTTCTTTCCCTATGTCAAAGAGGAACAAATATACCTTCTTTCCAATATTAACCCTTCTGCTTCTCCTCTCAATACTATTACCTACTGAACTTTCTCCCATCAATTATCCCTTTTTCCTTGTGGTTTCAGTCTTTCTCTGGTATTTCTTTACCTTCTGCCTATAAACATGTTCTGTTCTCCTGTCCTAAAAAAAGTAAATAAAAAAAGAAATCCTTTAAATTAAACACATTACCACATTTCTGCTGTTATTGGCTTTCCTGTCTTTCACAAACAAGCTTATTTTCTATTTTATGTTCTTCTCAATTACATGTAAACAAAATTGTTTAACTTCTTTTGAGTTTCAAATTCTCTCCTTTGCTCCTTTTCCCTTCCCATTCCTTGAGAAGGCAAGCAATTTGATATAGATTATTATAGATTTCCCCATAAGGCATGTTGAAAAAGAAAATGCAGCACCCTCCTCCCAGAAAAAATCCCAAGGATAATAAAGAAAGTTTTAAAAGTATGCTTCAACTCTCTTTCAAACACCATCAGGATTTTTTTTTTCTCTTGGAGGTGGATAGAAATGTTCATTATAAGTCCTTTAGAACTGTCTTAGATCATTGTACTGCTGAGACTAGCTAAGTCATTCACAGTCAATTGTTGTACATTATTATACCATAATGTTCTCCTGGTTCTGTTCATTTCACTTTAGATCAATTCATGTAAGTCTTCCCAGGCTTTTCTGAAAGTATCCTGCTTATCATTTCTTATTCATCATAGTATTCTATCACAATTGTATATCCCAGGTTGTTTAGCCATTTCCCAGTTATCAAGCATCCCCTCAATTTCCATTTCTTAGCTACCACAAAAAGAACTGTCATAAATATTTTGTACATATAGGTCCCTTTTCTTTTTCTTTGAAGTACAGACCCACTCATGGTACAGGCAAGTTCCCTATAAGAAGCTGTCACATCTCTCTTCACTCAACTTTTCCTCAGGATCTGATTTTTGCCTCCACCACTCTGCTCAAACTGCTGTCACCACTGACTTCCCAGCCACTAAACCCAGTGGCCTTTGCTTCTTGACCACTCTCATACATTTGATAGCTTGAAACTCAATCTCCACCTCCTTCTTGATATTCTCTTCCCATTTCATCCATGATGCATCAATCTTGTATTTTTCCTCCTCTCTCTCTGACTACACTTTCTCTGTTTCCTTTGCTTACTCTTCTCATTCTTCTTGTTTCTAAAAGCTGGAAGTCTCCAAAGCCCTATTCTTGGTTCGCATCTCTTCATAATATCTCAACTTTGATCATCTTTCCAGGGTTAGCTATTGTCTGGGTAATAAACAAAACAAAACCATTCCTGCCCTTATGTAGCTTTCATAGAGGGAGGTAGCATGGGTCAGGAAGGGGCAAGGAGGGTATTTGGAGGCATAGGTAAATATAACATATGTACAAAACACATTGGGAGAAATCACTAGCAATTGGGAAGATCAGAATAGGTCTAAGAGATGGCACTAGTGAATACACTATTATATACACATAAATATAAACACATATATGTATGTGTTTAAACCCAGATAGCTGTATCCTGCCCTAGTCTTTCTCCTGAGTTCCTAGCCTACACAACCAACTGCATATTGGACAAGTCCAACTGGATGCCCCATAAGTATCTTAAACTTATTATGCCCAAAATAGTTATTTTTATAAAGAGAACCGTCATTTTTCCAGTCACTCAGATTTACAACCTGGGAATCATCTTTAACCCCTCACTTTCCCTCATCCAACATACCTATTAAGTTACCAAGTCTTGTCAATTTTCCCTAATATCTCTTTATAACACTTTGTCTTTATTCACATAGCCCTCTCCACTTCGAGGCCTCATCATGTCTCACCTAAACTGCTGCATCAATTTCTTAATCATTCTGCTGTTCAAGCCATTTTTCTCTCCAATCCAATGTCCATATGGCTTTCAAAGCAGTATGTAAAAGCATAGATCTGGCCACATCAGTCTGCTGTTCAGAAAGCTCCTATTGCTCCCTATCGACTTTTTTTTGAGGAGCAGGGACAGAAATCAAACTTTTCTGCTTAATATTCAATATTGTTCACAATCTTACTCCAATCTATCTTTCCAGGCATATTTTTCATAATCTACTGTGCATTGCAACTAAATTGTCCTATTTAATGAACCCAGAATTTATTAATGAATTTCCTCCCTTCTCTGTTTTTTAAACAATTTGATCCCCATGATTGGAATGGACTTTACACTCATTCCTCCCTCTAGAATCCCTAGCATCCTTCAAAATGCAGCTCCTCAACTGCCTCCTAGAAGAACCTTTTTGTGAGGCCCCTCATTATTAATGCTTCCTCTGTTCCCCAACTATCATCCATATATTTATCTATTAACATATTATGTCTCCAAGTCCTAGTACTCCTTAAGGATCTGGAGAGATTTTCAGTTTATTTTTACATTTTCAGTTTGTATTTCCAGCACCCCCTGGATATAGGAACAATTTAAAATACTTGTTGGATTAGACTGGACTGTATATATGTGGTAACGAGTTCACCGTTGCTCTGTTCAAATCATAGGATGGCATCCTAAAGTCACTGAGTATTTTTCCTTAATAATATTAACTTTTAAAAAATGGTCAGATGTGCTGTTCATTTCCAAAGTAATCTATGCTGTCTTGCAAATAGTATGAGACCTATGAGGCTTTGTCTCAGAAAGTGTGGAGGGCTGTACCAGCACCATTTGGGGACATACTTCTTGAGTTGATGGCAGCAGCCCCTTCCCAAAGCTAATTTGCTAGCTTTTCTGGCCAAGTTCTTGGCAATAGACATGACAGTGGCAGAAAGTTCACTGGGATTTGTTTGATAGGATCATAAATTTAGATTGTGAGTAACCTTAGGGGTCATTCTAGCACAGTTCTCATTTTATAGATAAATAAACAGAGGCTTGAAGATATTCAAATAACTTGCCCATGGTCATGGAGCTGGTAAGCATCAAAGATGGTACTGAAACCTTGTTCTTCCTGATTCCACAGCCAACACTCTGACTGCTACACCATGTGCTTCCTTTACTATCATCAAAAGGCTCCCAATATACCTTGGTGTACTTCTGGCCCTCCCTTTCCTCACCTCCCGTAGACAGCAAGAGCCAGTCCTTTCCAAAATAGTGATACCTCTGGATGTCCTAAGACAAGTTTCTTTCTACTGAACCTCATCTAAGGGAACTCTCCCTCAAACCTTATTCCAAGCTCACACATTTCTAGTTAATATTGTTTATTGTACATGAGGTTTGTAGGCCACCCATATATTTAAAAAAAATGGTAACAGATATCATTATAGGATCATAGTCTCAGTGGAAAATAAGTCCATTCTCAGACATTTCTTGTCACTTGTGTTTGCTTTTTCCGTGGCTTTTTTCTCCTTGCTCAGTGTTTCCTTTACATGCAACCTTTAGGTATTTTTTTTTATTTTCTCCTTAGAATTGCTTCCCTGAAACAGTCATGGATGTCTTTAGCTATTAACAAGCTTTGGAAGAGTGGATATTTGAATATAGAGCTTCTTAGACAAAACAGGATATAAAAATAGCAGCTGTTGCCTTGTTTTCTAGATTTAAAAATGCCCTTTTAAAAATATAGATAAACACAGATTTGATATTCCAGGCAAGTCATTCACTTGTGTACACTTGCAATAGTGTTAGAATATGATTAAATCCCACACAGTTTCATTTAAGCTTCAATGCACACTAAAAATGAGCATCCAGAAGTATAGCCTGAAATCCTCCTCCAGGAAATATAGGATTGAGGATAGAAAGGAAGAAGAGCTCTTTGATGTTATTTCCTAATGGGAGAGAGA
The DNA here is from genome assembly GCA_028627135.1 of Pseudochirops cupreus. NCBI lineage: Eukaryota > Metazoa > Chordata > Mammalia > Diprotodontia > Pseudocheiridae > Pseudochirops > Pseudochirops cupreus. Next base: position 75,772,549 of record CM053583.1, on the reverse strand, counting down.
CTTTAAAATGCTATATTAGGAGAATTTGCTTATTTCATTTTTTTGGACAAACATCAACACTTCAAGAGATGGGTAAGGAACAATTTTCACCCAGCAAACATTTCTTTTTTATTTTTATTATTAATTAATTTGTTTATTTACTTTTAGTTTACAAGATTCAGTTCCAGAATCCCTTGAGTTTCAAACTTTCTCCCCTTCCTCCCCCCACCCCACCCCGCCCATGGTGGCATGCAATCAAGTATAGGATCTGCGAATACTTTCACATTGGACATTAGTCTGGTTGTATAGAAGGGTTGTAACCAATGGAGTGAACAATGGGAAAAAAGGAACAAAACCAAACATGGAAAAGAGTGATAGCATGTAGATTGCTTCAGTATCCATTTAAACTCTGTTCTTTCTAGATCTTTCTCTGAATATAGATATCTTCTTCCATCCTGAGACTTGTAGAGTTGTCTTGTAACTGTGAATTGCTGAGAAGAGTCCATTTTATCAAGGTTGGTCGTCACATGTGTGATGTGTCTGTGATTGTGTACAAATTTTTCCTGGTTCTGCTCTGGAAATTAAGGGGATGCCCATCAATTGGGGAATGGCTAAACAAGTTGTGGTATATGAATGTAATGGAATACTATTGTGCTATAAGAAATGGGGAGGAGATGGACTTCATATTTACCTGGAGAGGCTCATACAAACTGATGCTGAGTGAGAAGAGCAGAAGCGAGAAAAATTTGTACACAATCCAAGCAAACATTTCTTAAGGGCCTACTATGTGCAACATATTATCCCAGGTTGGAGGAAAAAAGATAATTTGTTTCTCTACTCATAATCCCTGAGTGATAGGTAGGTGGTCATAGACTTAGTACCAAAGAAAAATTTAGGACCCGACTAGGCCACTCCTTCCTTTTATTACAGATGAGAAAACTGAAATCTTGAGAGGTCAGGTGAGGTGCCCAGGGTCACACACATAATCAGCAGCAAAGTCAAGATCTGAACCTAGGTCCTCTGGTTCTGTATCCACCATTTTTTTTTCTTCCATTGCACTGTGAACTATTCATAAATATGAATCAACTACAGTAACTATGATTCAGAATAGAATTAAGGCAAAAGCATAAGAGAAGTACAAAGTATTGTGTAAGGTCATAGGTAGAAATGATCATTTTCAATTCAGAGGGTCAGGAGACAGTTGAGCATTGTAGATTATATCACTAGGAACTTTAAAGTTCAAGTTAGAAGAGGAAAGAAAACTTCTAAAACCTAAAGATTCAGCATTTAGATATGTAAAAATATTTGAAATATTTCCTTCCTACACTCTTCCCATTTCTCATTTCTCTGCCCACTAAAGACATCTCAAATATAGGCCATCCAATCACAACGCCCACAATAAACTAATGAGAAATATCTTAAGAGAAAATACAAAAGGCTTGTTTTCTGATAGTAATTGTTGACTTCAGATTTTCTTCCCTAGAACAGAAAGGTGTGGGAACTTATTTTTGGCTGCCCAATTATAGGCGGCAACTGAAAGCTTAAATTATCTGAGTAGAACACACAACAAATACTATCCAGTAAAATGAAGTCTGGGAGAGGTTTTTTTGTAAGCCCAGGGGTATTCAAATAGTTGGGCAGGTAATGGAATGCAGGAGAGAACATCAGAAATTGACGTATAGGGCTGTCCCACTTTATAATAACTCAGCAAGCAAAAAACTGAACATGAAAACCTGTACTTCTGGGGGAGGGTAAATGTTCTGTTAATAAAGATATTCTTCATCATGCTACAAGCAAAGGTTGGATTTCTCTGCCCTTCACAATCTGGCACCACCCTACTTTGCCAGCAGGGTAGTATCTTTTTATGCCCCACTGGAATCTCCATACAGTAGTACCATGGCTGAAGTAGAACTCTTGGTAATCCTTGCTCATGCCCTTCTCTTCACTTAGAAAGCTTCTCTCTTTGTCTTCATCTGTTGAATTCTACTTTTATCCTTTAAAACCCAACTCATCTAACCTCTCTAGACCTCAGTTTCCTTATCTTTAAAATAAGAAAAATAATAGTTGAACTAACTACCCTTGAAAGAGTTAGGAGGGAAAGATTTTGTGGACTTCAAGGCATCAACTAGGTGTGTCTTACTTTTGTAATTGAATATAGGTCTGTCACTGACCTAGCTAATATTGGAGAAGCATGTAAAAACAGAGGAGATCATTAATATTTTCTTTTTTTACCACAGCAGCCTTTTATCCACTCACTAATTCATAGGAGGGGGATTTATTTTCATCAGTGAAGGAAGCCCCCACACTAATGAAATCCTGCATCTTCAGAAAGATAGAACAGCCAAAAAATAGAGAGCAGCTCCCCTTTTTGTATAAAACCAATTCTAATGCCTTATATTAGGTGATGGGCCTAAACAACAGCACTTTCTTCTCCATAGACAATTCTCCCATTCTGATGATGTGCCCAAAAATGCTGGGTAAATTGCTATAAAAGTCATCCTCTGGAAATGATATATTATCCCTTTAATTTGGTAACTGACTTCCCAGTCCCAATTTGAAACCAGTTATAAATAAGATTCAGCAATCCACTCTGCATGCAGTATTCTGGTACCTGAGTCTTTTCCCCTTCTGCTGAATTTGAAATATGTATTTTCAAAATTTCTTTTCCTTCCAAAGTGGAGCTCTTTGCTAAGCACAACCAAGATCTATTTTTTGCTGTCTTAATCTTATTTGTGAGACTATCTATGGGAGGAAAAAAAAATTAAGAATACATTCAATTGGGGACATTTATATTTTTTGCACATCCCCTGATATAAAGAACTGGATAGATACCAAAAAGTCTCCCAAGTGTGCAAAAGGAAGTATTTTTAAAATATTACTATAGAGTCATAGAATGCTAGAACTGGAAAAGACCTAATTTAATCCCCTTGTTTTATAGAGGATGAAAGCGAGGCAAAGAAAAGAGACTTGGCCAAGATCTTATTGCTGGTAACGTTCATTCAATAAATATTTATCAAGTGCCTTTGTGTTAAAGTCTCTATGATAGACGCTCGAGAGATTATAAAACCTAAAGCAGATAGAGACAACATAGAATGAAAAGCACTCTTACAATATGATGGGGTTATATTAAGAATATGAGAGGTTTAAAATAAAAATTAAATGGTTATGATTCCTATAGAGAAATCTATAGTTTAATTCAAATGACTATTTACAGAAACTCATGCACATATTATGTGTGCATGTTTTCTTCAAAAAACACAGACCGTCCTGTACAATACATTAGAACATTGAATTTCAAGTTAGAGGACTTTGGTGAAATCTCAGTTCTCCTCTATTAAGGCTCACTTTAAGTGCTATCTCCTAGCCTAGATTCTCAACCTGTGGATTATGTTCAACTTGTAACAATGAAAATACATCCTGCATACCAGATAGATTCATTACGGTAGCAAAATTACAGTTATGAAGTAGCAACGAAAATAATTTTATGGTTGGAGGTCACCACAACATGAGGAACTGTATTAAAGGGTCATGGCATTAGGAAGGTTGAGAACCACTGTTAGAGGAAGCCAGGTCTGATTCCTTAATTCCATTAGTCGTTAGTGCTTCCTCCCTCTTCAAATTATATTGCCTTTGTTTGTCTCTTTAAATGTTAAATCCTCCCTCCCTCTCTTACCCCACCCCAAAAAGGAGAATGTAAACCCACCCCCCAAGGGGAGGGTCTTTTGTTTGTTTGTTTAGTTATGTGACATTTAAAAAGGTTCAAGAGACAATTTCTGAGTAACTTAATTATTTTATTAATAATGCCAGCATTTTAATAAAAGGATGGTCATTTGGTGCTCTCTCTCTCTTAGACCAAAGACGATCATGATGGAGAGGGCTCAAGGCTGATATGTTCTTTTGGAAGAGAGGTGTTCAAAAGGACAGAAATCAACTCTGATTGTATAACTATTCATGACAGGTAGAGAAGTGGGCTTACTCCAATGAGGAACTCGGTGACATCAAGTCACCATTGCACAAAAACACTGTCTCTCTATCCAGACTACCCCCAGCCTTAGGCAATTTAGGCAAAATGTCTCCCTCCACCCAGGCTTGACTGAATGGAATTCACCTTAAACTAGAGATTTCTTGTAAAGTTGGTTGTGGGTTTGATAGAGAAGGTTAACTCAGTCTTCTGACAATGAGGTCTTGAAATGAATATAGAGAAAAGGGGGAATTCTGAATCTCCCCAACTCATTAGTTATTAATCATTTTTCTCAGCACCTTAAGGTCTACAAAATCCTTTCGTTCTAACTCTCCAGTGATATACTTAGTATAATTATTTACACCCATTTAATAGATAAGGCAACTGAGACTTAGGTTAAATTGCTTGCCTTTGGTCATACAGCCAGCAAGCCCTGAAACTGGAAATTAAGTCCAGCTCTCTTGATTCTACATCTGCTGCTCATTCCACCACATCATGTTGGTTTTTCACTTGAACTCATGGCTACCTCATATCACAATGAAACATTTGAGTAAGACTTCAGCAGGGAATTTCTTTAGCATAGTTCCTAATCCAACCTAAAAAGCTTTTATTAAATGCCTACTATGCCAGGTTTTCAGGACAAAGTCAAAAACAAAAATAGTCCCTGCCCACAAGGACCTTGCATTCTGCATGGATAGGTACAGTATGTAAGTCAGAAAGTACATGTATGATCAGATGAGACAGAAAACACAAAAAACAAGGATGATCAGAAAAAAACATTTCCTCTGATGTGACCCATTTATTATTATATTTGATTTTTTTAATTAGTTGTTAATTTTTTTTAAATGAGGTTTCTTCCATCTCCAAAATTCCAACTTTTAAATATTAAGCTATGTTTTTATGCCAGTCAGATTTGCCATTTTAAGAACAAAAAATCCATCGAACATGAAGTTGGATCACCACCTGCCACAGCAGCAATGGCTTCTGGCAACAAAATTGAGGTGTGAGCCCTGCTAAAGGTTCTCTACTTATTTAAACTAATATAAATGTTGTTAACACCAGTCCTAGAGCATGCAAGGACTTCTACCTCCTAATCAATCAATCAGCAAGCATTTTGTAAGCACTTGCTAGGCTCTATACTAGACACTAGAGATACAAAGACAAAAATAAATTGATCTCAGCTCTCAGTGTCTGCTTGTACAGCTTTGGGGAAGACAACATGGAAATTTATAAGTATACACAAAATAAGTGAAAGGCATTATGTTGGGGAAAGGCACTAGCAGCTAGAGGGGATTGCCACTTCCTCCATGAAGTGTATTCTAATATTTCTAATTGACAAAAATCTTCCATCCCTCAGGCTTCATAAACCATCCTTTCTTATATACTTGTTATGCATTATTTTATTGTTTCTCTTATGTCTCCTGATAAGAGTCTTAGTAAGAATGGGGACCAGGTCTTATCTAATCTTTGTGATTTTCACAAGGCCATAGTAGGTGTTTAATCTTTGTGGAGATAAGGAGGGAGGGGAGGAATAAAGGAAGGAAAAGAGAGAAGAAGCAAGATAGGAAGGGAGGGCAGAAGGAAGTAGATGATGGAAATGACCAGACTAAGGAAGATCATTTTCCCTCTGTTCTGTTCCAAACCACATATAGAACATCATATTCAGTTCTGTGTGCCATGTTTTATGCAGGAACTTTTCAATTTTTAGCATATACAAAGCACAGTGATCAATATGGTAAAAGGACATGAGGTTATCTAATGTGCAGCTGAGTTAAAAGAAATGTTGAAGTTCATCATGGAGAAAAAGACTGAGGGAGAATCTTAAAAGCTCTGTTCAGTTTTATGAAAGACTGTCTTGTTAAGGAGAGCTGCTAGACTTGGTACCTTGGCTCCAAATTGTTTTGCTATGAAGATGAAGTCAAAGTTTCAGAAGAAGATTTTCACAGAATTTCAGAACTGGAAAGCACTTCAACTTGCTATAAAAAAGTAACCTTTGGGCTCTCACTCAAGCATGATGGAAAAAAGTCAGCCTGATGTTATGTGTTGTAAATGGAGGAAGACATGATCCTTGGTTAGCAGAGAAAATGGTGAGCTCAAAGCTTTGCACCTGCTTCAGGGACTTAATTGAGTTGGTTTAAGACACATCAGGGAAGAGAAAAAAAAGACTTTGGAAGGGCAGGTGTGCATGAGAAGTCAGCCCCATCGTATCTCTGGACTTCCTTGAAGTTCTATCCTGTTAGAATGGATCCTTTCTGGCTGAGATTGGTCTTTGTCTTCTTTATTTGATCTGGGATCTGATCTCTTTCCCAGTCACAGAGTTAATTCACTCTTATTATTTGGTATATCCTAATCTATATAACTTCTCCGATTTCTGTTTTCTTGGATATTTGGGTTTACTTGTCAATGGCTGTTTGTGATGACTTTTTATATAACCAGTTTGATGGGAAAGAGAGAAGCTGGTAGTATAGGGAAGGACTATCCTTCCCTTCAAACATGACCAAGGAAGTAGTTTCGATCTGAAATGAGATTTGTAATACCTAGACCAGATATTTTAGGTTTGGCAAAGAGATGTAATTTTTGCCCAAAACTGTTCTTGGAGACGGAGAAAAAAGCATTTGGCCTCAGCAATGCTCCCAAGGCCTTTGTGTACTTTCTACCAACTAGGGTAGAGAGAAACAGCTGGTGATAAAGTAGGTAGAATGCTGGATCTGGAGACAGAAAGACCTGGGTTCAAATCCAGCCTCTAGCTGTGCCCCTGGGCAAGTCACTTAACCTCTGTTTGCCTCAGTTTCTTCAACTATAAAATGAAGATAATCATAGTATCTAATTCATATGGTTGTCATGTCACATGATTGTTGTGAGGATCAAATGACATCATATTTGTAGAATGCACTTAACACAGGGTTGCTTATTCCTTTCCTCCTTGCATGAGCTGGAAGTGCTTGGCTCTCCTGCTCTCCACAAAAGCTTTAAGTCCCTGATCACTGCTTATTCCTATCACTGAGGTCTTCAAGCAGAGGGTGATTACCTATGATATCAGAATGAACAACAAGAAGCCTAATTTAAAACTTGCTTTTAAAATTGCAGGTCCTTTAAATATACTACCTCCTCCATGAAGTTTTTCCTGACCCCACCCCTCAGCTTAGGGTGATCTCATCCTCATAATTTCACTTAGCACTTTGCCTAGCCAAGTGTTTTGTGTCTTTCTCACTCTCCTTTCTACCACAGATATTTGCACAAGTATTCTTCTTCCCATTACAGGGTAAGCCACTTGAGCATCATGGTCTTTATTGCTTAAAACTTTATATCCTGAGCTTTTGTATAGAGTAGGCACTTTAAAAATGTGCTAGATTTAATTGCTCAGTAAATTGAGTAAGTAAGGGGTGTATATAGATGATAAAGTTTCAACACTTAGTGGAAAAATCTTATATGACTTTGGAGAAAGGGACAGATGCAATTAAGGAAATTTCTTGTGCTCAACATATGGTACCATAGCACTAGGTATCAATTATGGCAGACCCAAAATAAAGTCTGTGTTATTTCCTATAGTGCCTAAAACTTTCCTTTTTTCATTCATATGTAAAAGATCTAGACCTGGAAGGCACTTCAGGGGCTATCTAGTCAAACCCTCTTATTTTATAATTGGGAAACCTGAGACCCAGTTTTAATGACACCTAAGATAACACAGGGACTAAAGGGTCAGAAGTAGGATTTGAACCCAGGTCTTCTGATTCTATATCAGTCTCCTAAGATTGTAGCATATAGATACAGCTTTAAAAATAAAAGAAACATGCAAATTCATAGATAAACTTACTTTACTTAAATATTGAAATATTAAATGAACTGAATAAACCAAGCTCCCTTTGGCTCCATTTCATGGCTTTTGGGAAAGGATAGGTATTACCCCTATGATGTCATAAATACAGAGAATTTTTATATGAGAAAATTTCTTCTAATAACTCAGATCTACACATTTGCAACTTAGAGTCTTAGGAAGTTACCTAGAACAGAGAGGTTAAGGGACAGGTCCCTTCAGAATGCTTAGTTTCATTTCCAAATACCACTTAGCAATAGCTATTTCCCTGACTAAAAGGTTTTGGTTTCTATATCTGTATAGCAAAGTTTCTAACTTTTCTGACTTCTGTAGAACTATAGATTCACAAAAAAGTGACCTGAAAGGTCATTTAGTCCAACTGTCATTTTGGAGGTGAGAAAACTTAGACCACAAATCACACAGCAAATATATGGCAGAGTTCAGACTAGCTAGTATTTGTCTTTAGAATGAAAAATAAACTCTATTCAGGCTGCTGTCATAGATTTGTAATACACACAGCACATGCAGGAGCATTGTTTTCTCCTTTAATAAAGGAGACTAACAGAAAAGGCAAACTTCTCTTCCAATATCTGGGTAGTCCACCTAGTCTTTCTTGCCATTATGTTCTTCAGGGAGTCCATTCTTCCCCAGGGGACCTTTATTTCTCTATTGGTCTCTTTCTGAGTATTGGGGCATTTGAGCCAATAAATTCAGACACTTATGAAAGGTAATAAAATGTCATGCCACGAATGCTGTGATTGTTTAGTAATATTCTGATGACTAGTCTACATTCTCATCAATCCACCTTCCACAAAAGAACTCTGCCTCTACTCAGGTTTCCCGGAGTGGTGAATTACTGTTTCTCTGAGGGAGACATGGGAACATTTGGTTACCCATCTGTTTTGAATAGTGGGCTTGTCTGGAGGCAATAGAACTGATTTTTCAAGATTCCTTTTGACTCTCTATCTCTTACAACAAGTAATACAGTAGATATTTTGGAAGGACTATGATGTACTCTGTATAATTACTCTTATGAGGATTTTTGAATCTAGAAACCCCATTCTCAGTTGCACTGTAATTTGTAATTTATCAAGAAACCATAGAGAAGTAGCCCAGGTAGATGAAGCAAAGATAAGAACTACTTCCATCCATGAAAGGTTTGTGCATTAATTAAATAGTATTTTCCAGATAAAGGAGTGCCAAACCATCTTTGTAGCTTTACAGATGAGCAGACTAAAGTCCATGTGAAGAAAGTGAGGGTGAACTGCCTCATGTAAAGTTACACAGTTAGTATGATGGGAAAATTGGGATAAGTCATGTCTTATCCATGCCAGTTCAGAGCTCTTTCTCTGGACTGAGATTAGGAAAGCCTCCTCTGTTAGAAGGGTAAGTGTCAGGGCCTTCCTTGCAGCCTTGAGTAAGAGAAACACTTATCACCATGTGGAATTTTCTATTTTCCAGTGGGACAGAAAACTTTGTGTGTATGTTTTTTTGACTATTTACTTCTGTACTTTATTAAAAAAAAGCATCCTTAGATCTCTTTAATTCTACTCTTGCAAACAGCTAAGTGAATTAGAATTGAAGGAAGAAAAAGTCATTTTTCAAATCTGGGTTGTAATTCAGATAAAAAGGAATAAGTAATAATAGGCCTGGAAGAACAAAATTGTGAACAAACAAGCAAATCCTTTTGCACAAAGCCTAAGAAGGAGATACAGTCTATTAGCAGTAACATCAGGATGGAGAAGGATATATGAGTACAAATGCTAAAGATGTACTTATGAAGTCAGATGGATTAATATAGGCAAAATATCTCTTTCCAAATTATGATTTGTTGAATGGTGTAATATTGCCCAAATTCTCTTTACCTGGGAAAACTGATAACTCCCATTTGTTTTCCTTGATGACATTCAGGTTTTTAATCATTCAGATCTTTCTACATTTTCCCTTCATTTCCATAGCAACCACCACTGGTGATAGAGCAGCAGACCTTTTCCAGAGCTGACCAACATTTTCATACATCACTGAGTGTTTGTTTTCTTCGTTTAAAAAAAAAAAAAACAAACACTCTTCATTTCTAAGGAAAGCAGTGGGCAAAGAGCTAAAGAATTTGGAGGAAATGTCCTGGAGGAGGGGGTGGAGTAACAGGGTTGCACCCTAATCCCTAAGTGATGTTAGATATGAAATTTATTTTGGAGAAGTGCTACAACAATGTGAATTATTATTATTAGGTAACATTAATTCATAATTAGAACCATTAGCAATGATAATATGCTATTCAAATAAGTACACATAGTCTGATTTTACTACACATTGATAGCATATATTGTCCTATCCTTAAACGACCTCAAATGACTTTACTTGGGTCTCTAGCTATCTTTTATTTTTTTTAATGAGTTGCTGCTCCTTATAATCTTCCACTCTCCTTTCTGTAAGCACTTTATAAATAAGTTTACAGTCAAAACCTGTTTTGCCCTGGCTGCCAAAAATCTCAACTCAGCAAGTAAATTAAGGTTTTGCAGACTAAGGTCTTAGACACTTTGGTCTCCTCATCATGGCAATTGATCAAAACTTCTGCATAAAATTGTTATAAATGGTATCGATGTCCTTTCCTCTACCCATTTTCCATTCATGATGTGAATAAGTTGTCTAAACAGGACAGGTTTATGTTATAATATATACCACAAATTTTTTTTCATTTCTATTCTAGCTTCGTACTGGTTTTTGAACTTTAACAAGTTGAGAGTCTGTGGAGAGAACTGATTCAGGAATGACTGGAACATTCATGACCCACTGTTTCTTGTCTTTAAAATCAATTTGATTTTGTTGTGATCATCACATTCAGTGTTTTAGTTATAAACACCTATGGAAATTGCCAAAATTTATTAATGGAAACACAAAATAGCTTAATTTCTATGTAGTACAAATATTGCTACAATATTAATAATAACTTAGCTTGAACAGTAATAGCAGCTTACCTTTATAATTCTTCAATTATTTTTTTTTAAAGCCAGCCAGATTAGTGAACAAGCATTCTGATCCCCCTTTCACAGGTGATGAAATTGAGGGTCAGTCAAGATTTAATAGCTTGCTTAATATTACATGACTAGAAAGACTTTGGAACTAAACTCAGATTATCTGACTCCAAGTTCAGTTATTTTCCCTGTTATACCATTCTACATAACCCAGAGGCATTGATGCATCAAATCTCAGAGTTCACAACCATCTCAGAGACAATCTTAAGAGTCCAACCCCTTGATACAAATTATTATTATCACCCAAAATATCCCTACCCAGTGGTTATCTGGGGCAGCTAGATGGCATAGTAGATAGAGCCCCGGAGCTTGAGTCAAAAAGACTCATCTTCTTGAGTTCAAATCTGGCCTCAGATACTTACCAATGGTGTGATCCTGGGCAAGTCACTTAACCCTATTTGCCTCAGTTTTCTCATCTATAAAATGAGCTGGAGAAGGAAATGGCAAACCACTCCAATGTTCTTGCCAGGAAGACCTCAAATGGGTTCACAAAGAGTTGTCCACAACTGAAAGTGACTAAACAACAATAAAGTGGTTATTCATCCTCTACCTTAAGACCTTAAATGATGAGAAACTTATTATCTTTGGACAGTCTGTTTCACTTTTGAACAATATCAATTGTTTAAGGAAGTTTCTCCTATTGAGCCCAGATCTGTTTCCCAGTTATTTCTGCACACTGGTCAATGTCTGCCCTTCAAGGCCAAATAGGACAAGTTGAAACGCTCTTCCAAATAAGAACCCTTCAGATATTTGAAGATCACTGCTACTGTCCAGAAATTATAATTTAACACATCAACTTTAAGAATCATATCAATCAAAAACTTCATGAACCAAAGAATACTAATGGAAAAGAAAATAGAAATCTTATTTTTCCCATCTAGTCACATTTCTTGAAACTTACATATGTTAGTATAACATTTAATAAGTCTCAGTGAATAAAAATTAGGATTTAAAATTATTTAATCAGCAGAGGATAGGATGTTGCAAACTGCATTTTTATATTCTTTCATTCTTGGGAATCTTTACCAGATATTTTTTGTGATAAGAATAAGTCAGAAACAGTATCTCTTCAAGCTGGAAATATAAAGTAAAGTGGACCATCAAGGTCACCCAGTAGATAGCAAGAGAACAAGAAATAAGATTTCTGATGTTAAGTCCTTTAGGGCTTGAGCTGGAGGGAAAGAGCACCTGATAAGGCTTTCTTTGCTTCCCTTCTTCCTTTCTCCCTGCCCAGGAACAATCTTGCCCACTCCCTACCTTCCCTTCTTTTACTAAAAAGGAAACAGAAAGGAAATGAATGTGAGAAACAAGAGGAGAAGAAAAAAGAGATAAAGTTATTGGTGGGATCTGAGGGATTGTAGGAGCCAGTACAGCTAAGAGAAAATGGAAAGAAAGCCATGGAAGGAAAAAAGTGAGACTTGTTCCACCTTAATCCAACCCTCTCTCAAGTCCTGGATCCAGGTTTCTGCTCATTACACACATGAGGCTACTTGTGGTGTTATTTAGCCTGGAATAGAGATAGCTAAAAATAAACCTATTACCTATCAAGTAAGTAGATGAAGCTACGGAGAAGTAGCCATCTTTTATCTGCAATGAAGCAGAACAAAAGAAAATGGACTTAAGTGGTAACAGGCAAGATTTAGGTGAGAAGGCTTCCTAATAAAAAGGAGGGCAAAACCCTGGGCTGTTTCTCTGAGGGAGACATGGGAACATTCAGTACCCATCTGTTTTGAATAGTGGGCTTGTCTGCAGGCAATAGAACTGATTTTTCAAGGTTCCTTTTGACTCTATAAACAATTCCCCACCTTCCCCAACATCAGTTATACAGAGGGATCATAAATTTCACTGGAGCTTTTCGTTTACTTCACCTTTCCTGTTTTCATTTTTGCTAAGCTGTCTTACGAGGGAAAAGTAAAACTAAAATAGATGATCTGCCTCCCTCCCTTGCCTGGAATGGCTTCCTTCAGACTCTCACTTCTTAGAATCCAAAGCTAAATTACGGTTCCATTTATTTGTCCTTTCCTACACAAAGCCTACCTAGCCCCTACTCCCATCCCTGCTACTTGTTAATGCTCTTCTCCCATCCCAAATAATTTTATATTTACTTTCCTGTGTGTGTACATTGTCCTCCAATAGAATGTAAACTCCTTGAGGTCAGGAATTGCTGGTAGCGTTTTTGTTTAGGAGTGTTGCGCTGGCATCATCAGAGTTTAGCATAGTGTGTTACACATATTGGGCAGTTATTAAGCTGAGTAGTGTTGAACTGAGTAGAATGGAATGTGGATAGATTCCATGTGTAATTTATCAAAGTCATTATTGCATTCTATGGCAAGAAAAAATCCCCGCTTTACTTTGTTCTTCAGAAGCACGTTGGCCGGCCACATCCAATTTTCATGACAGAAAGACCATAGTGCAAATGTTACTGTTTTGCTTTCAAGGATGATTCCATGTAGTGCTTGTTCAGAGACAGGTATTTTGCAGAGAAGAATGATGATGATGGAGTTTTAATAATGATTAACATTTCATTTGTATACTAAATAATAACTACAACACAATGATGTGATAGTGTTGTAATCAAAACATAAAGTATCATGGATTTTGCTTCCTCTATTAAGATTCAAATTTTGGAAAACTAGGACTGTGTTATTTTTTTCCATCTACGAGGACAAGCACCATGCTGTCTATACAGTTGATGCTGTTAAAAAATGTTGAATAACATTCAAAATCATCTCACAATAAAAAAGAGTTGACATTAATATAAAGCGCTTTGTGGTTTATAAAGCAGTTAATAAACATTAAATCATTTGAGCCTTATCTCAACCTTTTAGGGGTTGGTAATTATGTTCCACAGTATGCAACTAAGGAAGTGAGATAGTAGGGTGAGTGATTTTTCCGAAGATCACATAGCAATGTCAGAATGGGGATTTGAACCCAGGTTTCATTAAATACATGGTGCAATACTCTTTCCACCATACTGTGTTTCTCTGTATGTGAATAGATCAAGTGGTCATGCAGTACTCAGTGCAGTAGTAAAGTCCAAGGCCAATATAATATCCTACATTCAGTTAATACATAGTATGTCTTGATTAATTAGAAAAAAAAAGATGTGTAAGGAGGAAAAGACTTATGAAAAGTTTAAAATCTATAGTAGATTACTGATACTAAAATAAAAGATTTGTTTTATTCAAAAGTAGCAAGTTGCATTTCAGAAAAATCTTTGTGTGCAAGTAGCACAAATAAGATCTAATGAAGTCCCTTGCAAACTTTAAAGTGCCACGTACATGGCAAATATTGTTATTATCATTACTCTCATTTTCTCACTGGAATTCAGATGGTAATGGCACCGAACCAAGTCACTCTCCTGCTATTATACTTCTACTTTTGGTTTTCTACAGACTATTGCACAGTTCAATAAAATAACATCAGGTAATTGAATAAAATTATTAGAATGCAAGCTCATCTTCTGTAGGCTACCAGAAACCACTTCTGGACATTTGCAGGAGCTGACAGGGATGCTAAGGAAGACATACCTCATGCATGTGCATGATCTGGATATCTTATATTCTTCACTTGCATTAGTATCACAATTATTATTATCTGTCTTTCTTAACCTAAATATTGTGCTAACATGGAAACTATTCTGTGAGGAAGGTATTAAGCTCTGTTATGGCATAGGACTTGTTTCACTTGGGTATTTGTAGCCCAAGAAGCTAACACAGTATCTTGCCCATAGTCGGTGCTTTAAAAAAAATGTTTTTGAATTCATTAATTGATAGGAGACAGAATAGAAATTTAGGGTAGACAAGGAAAGTAACCATATAGAAGGCAACATACATAGGGATACCAAAATGAATTGTTAATGTTACTTCTTACATAATTTTATGCAAACACCACATTATTTTGGTTTTTATATATTACATATATTACATTTAATTTTGTGTAAAAACATAATCTTAAGGCCAGAAAATTCTGATCGCCATGGTGCCTAGGCATTTTGAATGGGTCAAGCTGCATTTGTTGCAGTGACAATTCAAAGGCTCACAGGGAGTGATGCAGATAATATGCAATTTGAAATAGAGGTGGGGAACAAGTTTTAAAAATTGTCCCTGGGACACACATCCCATAGCTGTAATTGGAGAGGATGAGAATGTAGGAGAGTGTGTGTGTGTGTGTGTGTGTGTGTGTGTGTGTGTGTGTTTATAGAATCATAAATAATTGCATCTCATAGATTAAATAGTCTTCAGAGGTCTATTCCTAAAAGGCTATTGCCTCTACAACTTGCCGCTGTGCATACCCTAAGAGCCAATAAGAGTCCTTTCTTCAGTCTGGTGCTTTTAACTTTCCAAAGCTATGTCTCCTTTTAGTAAGACAACAGCCCCCTAAGTGCAGATGTCACATTGTCATCACTGTGTTACAGATGCGGATAGTGAAGAATAGAAGAACTCACGTTGAGTGATTTGTTAATTGACTTGCCTATGGATATTTGTCTAAGTACTGGTCATGTCAAAGTTAGCCCTGTGCTCATCTACAAGGTCACATGGTTTTTGAAAATGTTTGTGGTGATATTAACCACATAGGGCAGGAAGAGAGGGAATGCTTATTTAAATAGCATCAGCTATGTGCCAAGCATGGTGTTAGGCTTTAAAAAATTTTTTTTACAAATATTATCTAATTTGATAATTGCTATTTTGTAACTTTAAAGTTTTGTTCTGGTATGAGTTTAAAAAAGGTTGTCTAGTCCATCCAGGGTACAGTATATAGGTGAACAGGATTCTTTTGGTTTTATTCCTCATCATGCTTCAGAAGCTAGAGTTGTTTAAAGTTTGGTCTTTAACATTCACCGGAAATTTTAAAATTACAAAGGAAACCAATTATATTGAAATGTGTGTATGCACACACACACACACACACACACACACACACACACACACACACGTTAGGAACTCTTATTTTGTTTCAAGTTAGTATCTAAACTTTATCTTCCCAAGGCTTATAATGGTCTATCCCTAGAGTTGCTGTATTTGTTCTGCAGAACACTTGGAAATCTCTAGCACTCAGCAAGACATTTAGCTTCCCTGGGCCTCAGTTTGCTCCTCTGTAGAGTGAGGGAGATGTGCATGATAAACTCACACCAGTCCCTCATAGATCTTAATCTCTGATCCCATAATCTCATGCATTTCCATGAGTATGTGCTCTAAGAGGGGGATCTTATATAAGACTTCTTAGGAAGACAAAACTAGATTGATTTATGCTGAAGCTAGGGAAGATACCAGGGGTCTATGCATATTACAAAAAGGGAAGAAAATCATGGCCACCTCCCTCTTAAGGCCACTGAAGGAAGACATCATCATCCTCATCTTCACTCCTCATAATGATTCAAACAGAAATGGAGTAAGATGAAGTTATACAGTAGGAAGCCGCTGACAGGAAGCTGTGGAATAGTGTACCTTAGGAGGTTAGAGATGTTTTCTCTCACTAGAGGTTATTAGAAAGAGGATAATGTAATATTTGAAGAGATGGGTTTGACTTGCATGTCCCTGTGAAACAATTGGTGACTGGAAGAAATTTCTTCAGTGCTGATCCTATTCTGTTTTAGAGGAGAAAAGAAGGTATTCAGTTCTGAAAAAAGTGTATATTTATATATCTACAGATGTATAGATATCTATATTTATATCTATCTGAAGATTAAAAATGTGTTTCTATCGAGCTTTAGCAAAAGCTGTATTCAGGCTATGATGTGATTGTAAGTAACATTACTTCTGATTTCTTAATTGGATGCCCAGGGCTACCAATTAAAATGAATCTTATGAAAAATCTTGAGCTCTTTTCATGGACATTTTTTCCGCTACCTTCTCTTCATACCTGCTAATTTAGAGTTCTGCTATTCTTTCCTTGTGTGCAATCTGGCAGACACTCAACACTGAGTCTTTTCCTCTTGTCTATAAATCTGATAACCCCTGTGAGAGATCAGTAACATGGTACCCATTTTCTACCTCTTTAAGCTTTGTGGAAATAAACTGTAGAGAAGAGAGAGCTCAGTTTGGACCACAATCCTCACTAATTGTTTCATGGAGAACTGGGTTTGAGCTTTGTCACAAAGATCTGGATATGCAAATGAAGCAGTTCTATTAGTCCCTATTGGGATGTGAACTTTATGAGGGCAGAACAGTTTTGCAGGTTCCTTCCAGAGTGAAATACAATGTAATAGGATAGAGTACACTTTTTAAAGTATCTCTTGTGGGACGAGACCATACAAGATGGTTTGGATAAGTTAAAATCAAGAAGACGTTGAAGATCTGAACAGAATATTAAATATTAAAATAATAGAATATTAATATGTGGGGGAAGGGGACAAACATTCATTAACCACATACTATGTGCTAAGCATTTTACAAATATTATCTAATTTGATCCTCACAATAACACTGGGAGGAAAATGCTATTATTGTCTCCATTTGACAGTTGAGGAGACTAAGGCAGACAGAGGCTAACAGATTTGCCCAGGGTTACACAGCTAGTAAGTGTCTGAAGATGCCTTTGAACTGAGGTCTTTCTGATTCCAGGTCTAACACTCTTTCCACTGTGTCTCAATTTAATATGTAAATAGAAAGATATAATAAACCTTTTTTTGGCAATTATTGAATTAGATTTTCAAAAGATAATCTTATTTCTAGAATTAAGTAGTATCTTTATAAAAATTGATGAAGTGATAGAAAATAAAGGACTTTAAAACATACAAAGGCAGAACTATTGAACAAATTCATTGATGTCAATAAAAA
>CM053583.1:75709280-75754484 GCA_028627135.1 Pseudochirops cupreus | reverse complement strand
TATATAAACTTAATATTTGCTAAGTAATCTATAAATATCTTATTTTGTATTTTTATACATTATTATATACTTTATTATATTTTATATAAACTTAATATTTGCAAAGTAATCTACAAATATCTTATTTTATCCTTAAAACAACCTTGGGAAGTCAGTACTATTATGATCCCCATTTTACAGTTTAGGAAACCAAGGCAGACAGAAGTACTAGCCAGCCCAAGGTCACACAGCTATAAGTGTCTGAGGAAAAATTTAACCTCAGACCTTCCTGGATCCAGGTCCACTGTTCTATCCACCCACTGTTCCATTTAAGTTGAGGGAGGCCAGTGTGGACAACAAAATCTAATTCATGGACACTTAGGGTAGAAATTCAGTAAATCTTCAGTTCAACAAACATTTCTTATGTCTCCTATGCACACTATGCATGAGACCCTTTGCTAAGAGCTGGGAACAGAAAGACACAATTCCATTAGTCCCTGGTGGAATGTAAACTCTCTGAGGGCAGGGCTGGTTGTTTGTGTTGTGTTACTCGTTTATTCCTATTTTCAGCCCCAGCACTTAGCACAGTGTATGCATAACACTTTTCCATTAGTTTAGTAATTTACTAAGAATTTGAATTCTTATGGAATGACACCAAATTCAGTCCAATAAGTAATAATAATAGTAATAACAAAAATAATAATTTGCCCATTTATAGCCCTTTAGGATTTCCAAACTACTCACCTCACAGAATATTGGAGTCACGACTCAAACCTGGGTTGTCTTCACTACAAATCCAACGTGCTTCTCACTCTATCCATACTGTGCTTGGAATAATCGGACACAAATCCTAAGCCTTTCATCTAAATGAAACAATGAGTGTGATTATACACAACCAAATATAGCATTCAAAAGGACACAAGTAGGAGTGCATGGAGCGATTTGGCCTGGCAGGCCTGGGTGGTGTGGGAACCCGGAAGGTTCTGGACAGTCAAGGTCAGACAAGGTCAGAGTGAGGACACTGAGTTCTGGAGAAATAGGACAGAGGAGAGAATTGGGAATTGAGTGAAGGGCATAGAAAAATAAAGGGTCAAAATGAATTTCACCTCCTTTAAAAATGTTTCCAGGTGGTCTATGGTAACTCAGTTAATATTTGGCATATATCTACAGATCTTCACCCAAGTGTTCTATAATAATAATAATAATAATAGCATGTATGTAGCACTTTAAGGTTCACAAAACAGTCTATATGTTATTTCATTTGATCCTCACAGCAACCCTGGTAATTAGATGCTATTACTGTCCCCCTTTTAGACAGAAAGAAACTGAGAACTTGCTTGAACTCATACAACCAGTAAAAAGCCATTTCTTTTGACTAAGTTTTAGATTTCCCAGTGGAGTAGGCAGACTGTGCTGAAATAACATACTGTCCTCTAAAGGAAAAAGCTAAGTAAATGAAGAGGGTGTGAGGAAGAGGCAGGGGGACCAAGCAGAATCGAAGTATATCCTTCTCGAAAGCAAAACCTTTTTGTGGGTCACAGGCCCCTCTGGCACAGTCTGGTGAAGCCTAATTATAAACCCCTTCTCAGAATACTGTTTTTAAATAATCGAATGAAAGGCTCGATTTCATTTAGAGATTAGGAAAATAAAGTTCAAACAGCAGATCAATAAATCCATCTATCTATATCTATATGCACACACACACACACACACACACACACATACACACACATATATCTTTATATCTGTATGCACATAGATGTGTGTGTATTTATTTATTTTCCAACCAAGTTCACAAACCTCCTGAAATAGATCGACTCCAACACCATGTTTCAGCTCCAGTTTTACCCCGGATCTTCTTTGAGCTCCTGGATTCCTCCTCATAGCACATCCCTCTGCACTGCTGGCCTGGCTCTCTTTTGTGTTTTGTCTTCTCTCTGCAGAGGGTATAAGATCCTGAAGGGCCAGGGCTGTCTTTCTTTTTGTTTGTCTTTGCATTCCCAGAACTTAGCATGGTGTTTGACACAAAGTACGTAGTTAATAAATGCTTATTACTTTGTTGCCTATCAACAGAACTCTTAGGGTTCCATGGAACCCAGACTGAGAACTCCTATTCTAGAGGCATACTTTAGGATGCAGTCTTATCCCACTAAGTCTCAGAAATATTTGTTTTAAGGAAATTGGGGTTAAGTGACTTGGCCAGGGACACACAGCTAGCACATGTCTGAGGCTGGATTTGAACTCAGGTTCTCTTGACTCCAGGGCCGCTGCTCTTTCTCTTGTGGCATCTGGCTGTCCATTACAGGTTCAAGTCCATCCTTTGTTACTTACAATGTGACCTTGTGCAAGCCTCACGACATCTCTGTGAATCTTAGTAATTTTTTTCTTCCATAAAATAGAGCCAATGCTGTGTATAACTTTTGCCAGCTCACAGAGCTATAATAAGTCAAGTGCATGTTAATTATAGACATATAAAAGTATCTGTGAGAGAAAGAAATCTCAAATTCTATATTTAGATGATTGAGTTGTAAAACCCACTCACTAGCTCCCCACCCTCCTCCACTAAAATGAAGAAATACATGGACTTCTAATTTAGATCCTGAGTAGGCAGAATTCTTGAAAAGAAGGAATGGATTCTATTTGCAAATCATGTCATTCATAAACTATAAGGAATCCTCAAAGGAAAACAAATCTATGAGACTGATTTTAACTGTTTTAGAATTGATCATGTAATAGTAATAATGTCCTTGGTATATGAGAGTTTTCAACCCTACCTAGACATAATGACCTCAGACATGGTTTAAGATGGTCATGTGCAGTCAGGTTGTCATTAAGTTTTGCAAAATGTTCTGGGCTTTTAATTTTGCCCTTCTAATGCATTTTTTTTTAAAGCAGCACTTGTTTAGCATTTCAGGGTTTAATTGTGAGTTGATGCTGGTTAAAGACAAGCATTTCCCCAAAATTTAAAAGTCACTGAGAGTATACTATGTTGGCATATCAAGATGAAATGCCTCAAAAATGAGTTTATGTTTCTTTGGCTTAAAAGATTTTGGCCAATAGTTTCATTCTCTGATTACTTTTTGGAACATAGGCAACAAAATTAATGGTTCCAATGAATTTGTACCTTGTGTTCATGTGAACAGCTGTCCTTGAGTCTTCATCTGCAAAATGAAGTCACTCAACTGTTCAACCTCTGTTTTATCATCTGAAACATTAAGAGGTGAGAGCAGATGACCTTTAGGGTCCTACCCAGCTCTCCTTTTACAATCCTAGAATTAGATGAACTCTAATAAGGCCTCTTTTAACTCTTATGTTCTGTGAGTCTACAGCAGGAGTTCCTAATTAGGGTTCTAAGAACTTTAAAAAAAATATTTTGATAACTACACTTCAACATATAGGATTCCTTTCTCTTAATCTGCATTGTACACATTTTTGTCATCACTCTTAAGTCTAGACCAGGGGTATGGAACCTGTGGAACTCTGAAATTTGTATTCAGTCAAACAGCCACACTTAAGAACCTGGAGAGTCACATGTGGCTTTGAGACCACAGGTTCCCCGACTCCTGCTCAACAAAACAACAAATTGAGCCCTGATTTGGGATATATGCCAGATTTGGGGGATGGAAATGGTTCCAGTAAAAATTTAATAACCAGATCTCCTGAGTTCATATGAACTGGTTCCAGCATACCCTTGGTTTAAGGTCCAGACAAACATAGGCCTATAAGTCCTGAAAGATCTACTTCAGATACCAGGGTAATTTCTCAGTAGGAGCCAGCCTCTAGGCTGAAAGCACTTTGAAGCCATGAGGAGAAAGAAGACAGTAGAAGTTGTCTTGAGGGGAAAAAATACCCCCCCCCCACACACACACATACACATACACAAACACACACACACACACACAAACACACATATACATACACACACACAAACACACATACATACACACACATACACAAACACACATATACACACACATACACAAACACACATATACATACACACACATACACATACACACACACATACACAAACACACATATACATACACACACATATACACACACACATACACAAACATATACATACACACACATACACAAACACACATATACATACACACACACATACACAAACACACATATACATACACACACACATACCCAAACACACATATACACACACACACACATATATACATACACACACACACACACACACCCCTCAGGATTTGCTTACTAAGCCACACAAGGCTACAGATATACACACATATATGTATATATATGCAGAGAGCATGCTTTGTATTGCCTAGAAAACAACTCCTGGGATTCAGTCATGCTCTTTGTTGACCTTTAGATCTAGTGTCTTCATTGTGGCATAATGAAGCGTGCTACATTTGGAGTTAGAAATGCCTGGATTCAAATCCTGGGTCCAACATTTACTAGCTGTGTAACCACGAGCAAGTAACTTACCACATTGAGTCTGTTTCTTCGTATGTAAAAGCTACGGAAAATAATAACACTTCCTGCCAAGGTTGCTGTGAGGATCAAGACGTGTGAGGCATTTTGCAGATGTTAAAACATTATATAAAGGTGTCATTATTACCACTGTTATTATTTATTTATTTGGGGGGGTTAAGTAGTGACTCCTAGTGGTCATTTTTTAAAAACACAAAATCTATTGAGTTTTGTTCTGTTTTGTTTAGTTTAATTTTCTTTAGTGAGTCAGGATGAGAATACTGACTAGGTGGAGAAAATCTCTAAAATTTATGAAAGAGCAGGGGAAAATGAGATGGGAAGTGGTAAAGAGAATTTAATCTATTTAATAATTACCTACTGGACTCCAAAAAAAAGCATTCCTAATGCTAGACTGATTTTGTGGTTTTTTAAAACAATAAAATTTGATTTGAATTATTTTTAAGTTGAATCTTTTATTTATGATTGAATGTGAGGGGAAAAGATACTAGATTGTCAAGATTTGGGAGAAATTTGAGCAAATGGTCTACAGTTGCTACTTGAGTTATATGACTGACTACTCTTCAGAAAAAGAAATATTCTCTTCAGAAATGTTTTAAATACATGTCTTTTCATTTGGGTAAGGATATGAGAACAGTATATAATCTGCTTACAAATTAAAGTGACACTCCCTCGATACAGGGGCCATAGACTTAACCTTCAGTGATGCCTCCCCAAAATAGTCCCTCTCATCTGGAAATAGTGTTGCCTCAGTAGCTCTAAAAGTCAATAGTGCAAGATACCTTTCAGTGCTAGTTATAAGTCCCTGGGAGTGATGGGAGGGGAATGCAATATCATTACAGTATTATAGAGCCCACTCTCCAATGCTAATGATTTGAACTTGGAACTTAAAGCAGTTTGTAGGACTACAGAATAGGTATTCTACATTCCTCCATGTCTCATTCCACATTGTCCAGACTGCACCATATCTTCTGGCAAAATGCACCAGGCTTGGGCCCCTGCTCTTGTGATTGGTCATCTTCTCTAAGAATAGTTACTAAGACTCTTTTCCTTGTCACCAGTCACATACAGCCAAAAGGACCCAAGAACATGAGACGTCTTGAAATCACAAGGTCATTTCAAAACCTAGGCATGTCTGCTTCAGGACAGGTACTAACTCATCTAAGAACAGGAAAGAGCAAATAGAAAAGTGGTGACCCAAAACCCAGGCTCAGTTTTACTTAGGCAGGACAAAGGCTTTATTTTCCATGTACTTATGGTGGTTAAGGTGGAGGATCAGGAAGTCCACCTCTCTCCCACTGCTC
The DNA here is from genome assembly GCA_028627135.1 of Pseudochirops cupreus. Taxonomy (NCBI): domain Eukaryota; kingdom Metazoa; phylum Chordata; class Mammalia; order Diprotodontia; family Pseudocheiridae; genus Pseudochirops; species Pseudochirops cupreus. The sequence goes on along the minus strand of CM053583.1, from coordinate 75,748,728 downwards.
AGGGCAAGATGCCCAGGCTCCAAAGGGACTAGAGCTAAGGATGTCATTACCTCCTTGTATCAAGTGATTCATTAATTCTACTCTTCCTGCTCAGCTGCCAATAAGAGGATTGTCTTGTCACCTCAATGTACTAAGCGTCCTCAGTGCTGTCACTGAATCAGTCATAGAGTTCATAAATGCTAATGCACCTAAGTGCTAAGTCACACATGTGCTTATATTGAAGCAGGAAGGGCAACTCTGCACCTACCTTATTGAGTCCCCATTACACTAGGAAAGTACATGTGGAGATCCATTCATCATGGACCTCTACTTTACAGTCTCTGGTGACTGGTCTTTTTCATATGTGGGTGTGTGAGTGCACACATGCATGCTTCTGGATCAGTATTTTTGGTTGGGTTTGGGAAAAATAAATCTGATATGTCCCTGGGAGAAGAGAGCTCCTCTAAGTCTGTCTTTGTGTGTTTTGGAGATTGAAAGAAAGTCCCGAGATGGGCCATTGAGCAGGATTTTGGGCCTCCCCATGAGAGCTAAGTTCAGCTTATTCTGAAGATGCATCTGAGAATGGGTTCTGAGGGAAAAGTCAGAGTCCTTCTTCCCCTGCCCAGTAACAGAAGGAAGAGCTTCAGGGATCAGCCAAAGCTGTGTCTGATTCATACTTCAGATCTCATATAGAACAGTCATCCTGGGAGACCCAGGGTGAAATTTCATGGCCTATAGAATTAACATGAAATGTTATAAGTTAATGCTGAAAAAAATCAGGTTAGTTGATTTTTCCTTAATTAAGCTGTATTTTTTAATAACTCATGTGGCTTGGAAACACTACTCAGGACCTGAAGCACAACACATGACCCTCGCTTGCAAGTTACCCTTGGGGTCTTCTGTACCATTCTCTGCTGTTCTCTCTTACTTTGAGCAAGTTCATTGTATGCCTTTAGCATTTTATTATCCCAGTATATTATCCTGATCACAAAGATGATTCATACTCATTTTTTGTCTCTTCCCATTTCTCTCCTTCCCTCTGCCTCTCTCACTCAGTCTTTCTGTATCTCTGGCTCTGTCTCCTCCTCTCTTTCACTCTATCTCTCCCTTTCTTTCTTTACCTCATTTAACAGTGTTAGCTTCATATGCTGTTATCCACTCAGTTATAAAATCCAAGTTTAAATTGCATACCACAGACCAAGAGGGCAAGGAATTCTTCCTATTTTAGAAACAAATGAATCTATCAAAAAATGCAATTTACAGACAGACATCACCACTGCAGGGCACACCAAAGTCCTGCAAAAATCTAACTCATTCTTTCTCATTGAGGGAAAGGCCAATCTGTCTTAGCACAAGGTCTGTGTTAGAAAACATATTAAAAGGAATCCAATTTTATCATCAAGGACCACATTTATAATGTCTTGGGCATTGCCATGTTTTAAGGGGGCCATTGAATAACTAGAGAGTGTCTGGCAGATGGTGACTGAGATAATGAGGGGTCTGAGAATCTTGTCAGTATGAAGGAGCGTTGATGGATCTGATCATCTGAGCTTTGTATTTCTCTTAGCAAACAATTCTGTGCTTCCCACACATAGTGAATAATAATAATAAATAGATACCATCATGTAGTTACAATAATATATTCTTATTTTACTGTAACTAATTTGATTATATTAGAATGTCCTAAATATGATTTAATACTTATACAATTGTTTTTATTATTACTCTAAAGGAACTGTGTTCTCAATGATGTGAACATTCTCTACAATGACAAACATCACAATCTGTCCATGCCTGCCCATTTTGTGTGACTCTTGTCAATGTCCTCTCAAAACTTACCATAAAAGTCCTCAACAATATCTTGGGGTTTATTTTAATTCTTCTTATCACAAGGATATCACTGAAGTACTTAGGCTGACTAACTCTTAACCTCCTTCCCATTGTATGACTAGCCCATCTTTTTTTGATTATGTATTTTCCTGGTGACATCTTTTGGTCTGATTCTTATTTGAAATTCCATTTTGTTTTGTTTTATATGTTCTGGTCTGCTCACACCCACCATGTACCCCTCACTTAGCATCTGATTAACTTTCATTTTTCATTCTTCAGAGATCATATGTCTCAAAGTCATACAATAATACTAGGAGAATATTGGTATTAAAAAGATAGGCTTTTGTTTCTGAGAGAATTTTGGGACAAAGTACTTTGTAATTTCCCAAAGGCAATCCAGCCTACTCTCTCTCTCTCTCTGATGTTTAATTTGGGGCCCAGAATTAAATTAAATTATAATTTTATTAATATTATTCTATTGTACCCACTGCAGAGATGAGAATAAGTACAGAGATTCCTTTGGGAAAGATAGCATACTAGAACCTCATTCTCATACTATTTGCTACAGAGCAGAACTTGCTCTATGGTAGGCTTTTCTCTGATTCCGTCCAAGTGAATTACTTACAAAAATACTGAAAGGAGCTCATTATACCTAATGGAGACCTTGTGGCTGGCACTCAAGGGGAAGGTTATAGACAGGTTATAGTATATATGATAGATAATGTTATATGAATAACTAATCCAGGATAAATAGAGTTTATTATTCTTTTTAAACATCTTTCAGGTAAATGAATTTCCATCATATTCAACAAATTTTTAAAGAATTTTACTGTAGGGGCAGCTAGGTGGTGCAGTGAATAGAGCACCAGGCCAGGAGTCAGGAGGACCTGAATTCAAATCTGGCCTCAGACACTTAACACTTACTAGCTGTGTGACCTTGGGCAAGTCACTTAACCCCAAGTACCTGGCCTTCCCCCTCCAAAATGCAAAAAAAAAAAAAATACATAAATAAATTTTATTTTAAAGAATTTTACTGTACTGAGGCTCAAAAGTCGCGTCATTGTTTTGATCTATAATATGCGACTGTCTCTTGAATATTAAAATAATATTGTGTAAGTAGCACTGGACTATGAGAAGACTTAGGCTTGATTTTGGCAGCTATGTGGCCCAGTTAGTGGATAAAGAATTGGCCCTGGAGTTAGGAAGAGCTAAGTTCAATTCCACCCTCAAACACTTACTAGCAGTGTGACTTGGGAAAGTTGCTCTGGCTGCCTCAGTTTCCCCTACTGTACAATGGGGATAATAACAACACCCACTTCTCAGGGCCCTTATGAGAATCAAATGAGATCATGTTTGTAAAGCACTTGGCACAGTGCCTAGTGGATAGTTGTTGTCATTAAGTCCTTTCAGTCATGTCCAACCCTGTGACCTCATGTGAGGTTTTCTTGGAGTGGTTCACTGTTTCCTTCTCCAGCTCATTTTACAGATGAGAGAAATGAGGCAAACAGGGTAAAGTGACTTTCCCAGGGTTACACACCTAGTAAGTATTTGAGGTCAAATTTGAACTCTGGTCCTCCTGACTTCAGGGCTGGCACTAAAATGCTTGTTTCATTCCCCTTCTATAGTTGGACCCTAAAAGTCCAGGTAGTCAGGTAGCATCAGCAAAGCCTGGTAGCAGGGACCCAGTCACAGTAATTGAGCTCCTGGAGCACGGCTGTAAATCATTGGGAATCCTTCAGGGAACAAGTCCAGAAACCAGTTCTGAAGGAATGAGTTTACTATTCAAGGAACCAACGCATCGAAGGATAAGACCCAGGAGTAGTTGTAGAACAGAGATAGAAGGCAGATGTGTGACCAGCAGCAAAACTGATTGGATGCTTAGCCACTGAGTTACACATTTGCATCTCTTTATAAAGCTGGTATTGGTCCCAGAACTTGGAAGTCTTTCTGCCAATTGGAGTTAAGTAGCCTGAGCTATAATGACTAGAATGGGGACTGGAGGGGGAGGGATGGGGAGACCAGAAGAGGAAGGGAGTCAGGCTTCTCATTACAAGAAGAAGATTTGTCTCATCCATGGCTGAATTGTGAGAATTAAAGTAACAGGGGTATATGAAAGGACTTAATCAACTTAAGTCAGAAGAATCTAACTAAAACTATTCTAGTACAGATAACTTCAGCTTCTAGCCATTGGTAAATCAGTTGCCTGTCTTGATTGTGGACACAGATACGTTCTGTAGGTCATTTTTTCAAGGTCTCATTTATTCACCCCAGGCATAAAATAGGATCTGTGTTTGTCCTTACTCATTGAGTTACTGGCACAAGCTGATTATACAATACTGATTTCCATCTACAATGATGCTTTAGCTGAGGCTTCTTCAGGTCCCTGCTCTGTTCCCTCTAACAAGCAGATAGCATGTTAGCAGCAGTGTTTTCTCAGCCTGTTCAGTGATGTAAGAATCTGTCCCTTCCCCCAGCTCTACCATTAGTGACCCCAGATGTGGCATTATCAGGCACCTGCTGCCAACAGCCTGAGAAAGGAGTGCTTTTGAAGCAGGGCCTAGTTTTGGCAAAAAGAGGAGCCATTTCTTCAGTTCAGGTACCATCTACTTCATGAAGCTTCTCTCAATCCACTTCCCCAACTGCTCGTACCTTCCCTACCTACCTCGTATTTAACCACTTTGTGGATATTTGGATCTATTTGCTTTATATTTATCCTGTATGAATGTCTTTCTTTATGTACTTGTCTCCTATTGGAATATAATCTCCTACTGGAGTATAAGCCTCCTTGAGGGTAGGAATTATTCCATTCTTTGTATTTCTTTTGCCAGTGCCTAGCATAGTACTTGCATAAAGTAGACATTTAAAAATTACTTATGATTAATTACTTGACCGGAATAAATAACAGGATTTATCAAAAGACATTGAGGTGAGGCATAAGGGAAGGGCCTTGCTAATGGCCCTTGGTTTTTTCACTGAGGGAAACTGCAATTTGTAGGGAACCAGAGATAAACTAGACAGATGTTGTTCTTTTTCAATTCATCAACCAATAAATCAAAGCATTATTAGCACTTCATGTAACTGGCACTCTGTGTGCTTCTGTGAAAGACACCAAGCAGAATGAATAGCACAAGGCTTCTGTTACAAAGACCTCAGCTCAGAGATGGAGGTGGAGTGATGGTGAAGCCTTGAGAAGAGAGTTTGGGAACTATACCTGTGAGTGTGTACTAAGAGAGTCACTTAAAAATAATAAAAGGAGTGCCATGCACCAGTAAGTGCCCAGTTAAGACTGTCAATGTGAAGTTGTCATGGATTCAGTAGGCAAACAGTTTGGGTGGGATACCACTGGTATTTTGGGAGGGAGAGGAGTAGAGAAGATGAGATTAGGAAAAGCTTCACACAAAAGATGGTATTCGACGTGAAGAAAGGGCCATTTTGTGACTTCTTGCAGGAACATTCAGCAGCATGAGGGGAGAAGCTAAGAAGGAAGATAGTGGGAATTTTTTAATGCAACTGACTCAAAGGTTGTTGAAAGGATAATGTTGAGAAATATAAAATAGCTTTTGGAAGTTGCTGTTCAGTCATTTCAGTCATGTCTGACCCTTTGTAACTCTATCTGGAGTTTTTTCAGCAGAGATACTAGAGGTATTTGCCATTTCCTTCTCCAAGTCACTTTACCAAATTAGGAAACTGAGGCAAATAGGATTAAGTGACTTTTCCAGCATCACATAGGGAGTAAGTGTCTGAGGCTGGATTTGAACTTACATCTTCCTAACTCCAGGGCCAGTTCTCTAAAATATTGAAAATGCAGCAGAATAAGGGAAAGAATGTTGAGTCAAGAACCAGACAACATGGGTTCTCTTTCCTACTCTGCCACCCACCTTGAGCAAATCTCTTTGCTCTTCTGGGTGTCAGTTTCCTCATCTGTAAAATGAAGGAGCCAGACAAGATGGTCTCTAAAATTCTCTTTTAGTTCTCACTCTGTGATCATGTCAGGGATCAGACAAAGGAAAAAAGATCCAGTTTTCAGATTGTTGTATGAGGTATAGCTTCAAGATAAAGAAGGGTTCTGTTTGTAGCTTCATTCTATACTGGGAAATTTGCAGTCACATCTTGTGTCTCTGCATATTGTAAGCATACCTATCATCACACATAGAGATAAAAATTACCTTGTGTTGAATTTTACATAATCTAATTCACTTTTGCAATTTGCAGGGAAAATGCAAATAAAACTTGCCAGATGTTGCTCTTTTTCAATTAATCAACCAATCAATCAGTATATTATGAAAACTTATTATATAACTACTGCTTCATTGGCTGCTATGCAAGATATCAAAGCAGAACATCACTATTTTTGTGAAAAATAAATCCTACTTATGTAGTTTCTCAGGGGTTAAAATAAACAATTCCTTTATACCACAACAAGCATGTTTAGTAGATGACAGCAGTATTGTCATTTAGAAGATAAGGAAACCAACTGAGAAAGGTTAAGTATTAGCTGCACAGCTGTTAAATGCCAGTCTTATTAAAGCAAAGCCCCCATCTACAAAGAGCTTAAATTTTCAACTAAGCTCTGCAGCTTTTTTCTGGACTACAGTATAACTCCATATAAGTCAAAAGTATGATGTGGTAACCGATAGAAGAAAGATAATGCTATCTTATGAGCAGTTAGGAGACTGAGCAGATGGAGTGCTGCATCTGAAGTCAAAAAAAACTATTTTTCCCGAGTTCAAATGCAGCCTCATACACTTACTAGCTATGTTCACCTGGACAAGTCACTGAACTTTGCCTCAGTTTCCTCATCTGTAAAAGGAACTGGAGATGGAAATGGCAAACTACTCTAGTATATCTGCCAAGAAAACACCAAATGGGGTTACAAAGAGTCAGACTCAATTGAAAATAACTGAAGAACAATACTATCCCAGGCTGTGTTAGGAGAGGTATAATGACTGGGACCAATGAGAGGATGCTACTGCCATATTCCGCATTTGTCATACAGTACCTTTATTGCATTATGTTGCATTCAATTCTGGATTCAGCATCTTTTAGGAAGAACAGTAGGGGTCTAATAGAGCAGCCATAGAGTGAAGGTCTCGAGATCAAGTCATGTGAGTATTACTGTAAGGAGTTGGGGGTGTATCACTTGGAAAAGAAAGACTTAAGGGAGATATTAATGCTATCTTTATGCATTTGAAGACCTTTATTTACATTTCTTCACTCCAGAATACAAAATTAGAACTATCAGTAGATGTTTCAAGGAAGTAAATTTAGACTTGATATACAGAAAACTTCCTAACAATTCGAGCTACCCAAAAGAGGAATGAGCCAGCTTAAGACTTATTAGATGTCCCATCACTAGAAATCTTCAGGTACAGACAGAATGACTACTAGTTTAGTGTGTGGTAGAAGCCATTCTTTTTCAGGTATGGGTTAACTAGATGCCCTCCAAACTGTGAAATACTGTGATTCTCTAGATAAAGGTGACAAGTGATCCCTCCCAATATTTAGCATAATACTCTGGGCCCCATTCACTTAGGCCTCTTAACTAGTAGAATAAAATATTTTGAGCAAAAGGCTAATGGTCAGTAATGACTTGGACCAAATATTTTATTACTCCTCTCAGATAATATAGACTCAGATAATTTGACCTTTATGAATAATGTTGGAATTCCAGCAAAAATTCATAAGTGAGTTTGAAAAGCTGTTTTTGAAGAGAGCTATAGCAGATACCTCTCAAATCCCACTGTAGGTAGTCAAGGCTATTCATGGGATTCAACACAGTGTGTAGTCCACAAGAGTAATTGCATGGGGTGGGTGTGGAGGGATGCCCTAAGAAATTTTTAGAAAAAAGTGTAGTCACAGACAATGTTTCTTTTCTGTTTGTTCCTTCATCTCCAAACTCACTAGGGTGTGTCATCTTGAAGAATAGGAAACAGACTCCCCCCAAAATTCTCACAACCTCAAACCTCAGAAATCACTGTTGTAGAGCAATTCAATATCCTGTATGTGTAAAAATATTATAAGTAGTTTTCATAAAGGCTCAATAAAATAAAAAATGACTCAGGACATGAAATCAGGAGTCCTACCCTTGTGATTTTATCTAAATCACAAACTCCAAAATTGGATGGAGGGAGAAAGATCATAGAACAGAATTATAGTTCTAGCCTGGGAAAAGCTTCAGAGGCTATCTTCATGGTCTCCAGTACATTGCCTTCATGTAATTTCTTATATTCTTGATTTTTTGTGTGTGATTAAGTCTTATCTTCCTGGTGAGATGATAAATTTGTCTAGGATGGACAATATATGTGTTAAACATCTTCTGAATTCCCTAAAGTAGAGTGCTTAGCATAAAACAGAATGAAGAGTAGATAGCCATAAATGTTTTTAGAATATTGTTGCAAGTCACTTAAAGATTTCCTCCAGTAGGGCCAGCTTCCTCCTCTCATTCTCCCTTTCCACTCTTCCACCCCCAGCAAAGAACTGAACTAATTCTAGTCAGAATAGAATGTGAGAAAAGTAAAGAATAAACAACTACCCCCCAAAAAAAGGTTTCCATCAAGATTCTGAGCTGACACAAGTAGCCAAATGCAAGAGAATATCAGAGAACATCCAGCAACTCATCATGGAATAGATTTTCTTTTGCAAAATCTAAATGAACAATTGACATGATGAATTGTTAATGCTAATGTTCCTGGACTGCTGTCCAGTAGAAGGAAAATGTAAATGAATAGGGTCACCTATGGTCAGGGGCATTTATTACGTTGTATGTTATCAATTTTTTAAAAGTTCTGGTTATCAAAATAAAATTAGCAATGAGGGCTCTTCATTTCAGTCTGCAGGGCATTCATTTGTTTCCCTTGGTTTGGGTTTGGCACTGATTGAGACCTTGGCATGGCTCTCATTTGGGATTTTTTCCTCCAGGCTCATTGGATGTGCTTTGTTTCTGGGCACTGAGCCCAGATTTGTGTGGTTTGTATTTATTGGATGTGAAGCAAGTGACTCTGAGCCTGTCTTCTGAAGGAAACTTTATGAATGAGGGATGTTTACTGTTTACAACATTTAGGTGATTTTATTGTTTCTTAAATGTTGATGCAGATCCTCATTTCTTCACCACTTTGGCTAGTTGAGGCTTTATAAAGTAAGCTGTGACCTCTATTGCTAAGTTTTTACCATTACATAATCATCAACCAAATTACAGCAGAGGATCAGGTGTTTATTTAGTACAAATAGTTGATTTCACTGTGGGAAATAGAAAGTTAGAAGAGAGCAGGGTCCCTGTTCTGAAGGAACTTAGAGCCTGCCTGTTGTTTTTTTTCATTATTTAGCCCAGAGATCTCCAAAAAGTTGATCATGCTTGAACTGTTGATTAGGACAGTTCACCTGGTCTTTCATAGGCTAACAGCTATCCTTCCAGTCCCTCCCTCCCCAAAGCTTGCTGAAACTTCAAGTCAAGGCAGGAGAAATGTAGTTTAACCATCTGAAGGTTCTACATCTTGAATGATTGCTCACCAAATAGAATTCTTGCAAGGTGGCTGAGGGGTGGGGTTGCAAGACATCAATCTCTACCATACCAAGACAATGATCCCATGAATTCCATTATAAGGCTTCAGCTGAGGCTCAGTACCTCCAAATGGTTCCTCCAAAAAGGCAATCTTTGGGAAAATATATAGAATGCAGAGTATGTCCATTCTCCATCACTAGATAGTCACTGAAATTCATCAAACAGATCTCAGTTACCCAGGAGATGATATATTAAGAGCAATTTGCAAGGTTTCTATCATTGATATTCAGAATGCTGTAGTTGGCTAGTGGTGATGATTAGGAGATGAGTAATAGCTCAATGGAATGGACTCTCCTGAGGAAAAAGCTATGGTTCCTTTGTAATACAAGTGAGTAAACAGAATGAAGTACAGGGTCGAATCAGAGTTCATAGGTTAACCAAGAAGTCAGGTAAGAATCAGAACTATAGTTCACAGCAAGGATGCAAAGACAGGCAGTCAGCAGACCCAGGGAGACAAAATGAAGGGGAACAATAAATATGAGTGAGATGATCGATCATGTCATGGAATTTCTTGGTCTTGGATATTTTTTCTATGGTTCTAGTAATGTCCCTTCTTTGTTCTGCTGCATCAATTTTCCTGTGGTCACAGACATATTCTTATAGGATTAAAATTTCATACATTTAGATCTGGAAAGGACTTTAGAGAGCCCAACCCTTTCTTACATTTTACAGATAAAGAAAAATAGAGACTTGAAGAGGTCAAATGACTTCCCCAGAGTCACAGAACTAGAAAATGTCCCTACTTGAAAAGAGGGATCCCATATTATCTTGACCTACACCACCTAAAATAGTGTGATGACTGTAGTTAGTTGCTCAGTAAACATTTGTTGACTTGGTTCAATTGAATTTACTATGATGCTCTTGCAAATCCATTATTAGTTTATTCCTAATGGGAAGATGGGGAGGGTAGGTAACTTCTGGGGGAATCTCTTTTAATCTGAACCCTGAAGTTCAGATACATAGTCATTAATTTCTGAGACCTAATCAGAACTGATATGTACAAAATCTCCACAACTGCAAGAAGAAATTTGAATTCATATTTAATTCAATTCACAAAGAATTCCTTTGGTTAATACCTACTATGTATCAGGCACTGTATTAAGTACTAGGGATACAGAGATAAAATTGAAGTATTTCCTACTTATCTTCTGGGAGTGGGTGTGCAGTGGGGGGAATACTGGTGATCAACAAGTTTTTATTGATCACTTTTTATATGCCAGGCCTTTTGCTAAGTGCAGGGATTAAAATTTTTTAAAAAAGAAAGATATTCCCTGCCCTTGAAGAGCTTACATGTAAACAGGGCAAGACAACACATAAAAATAAACTGAGATTTGATGGGAGATGTATCCTTATGGGAGCTTGGTAGGGAAAGAATTTTGGGGCTCAGAGAGGAATGAAGGAGAGATCTTTAAAATAGAGATTGTGGGTAAAAACAGCCAATTAGAAAAGGGGTTTTATAGGCATAGTGGTGTTCCAGAGAAAGCAGTAAGGACAGAGAGATTTTCCAATATAAGAAGATATGTTGGAGAAGGAAGCCAAGAGAATCAAGATGGGACCCAGCAGAAATAAATGGAGAAGTGAAGGTAGTAGTTAATAGATGGTAGTTAGAACATCTACATTCCTACTTCTGTAGCATGTTACAAATTATACAGAAATGAGTACTTCATTTATCTCTTTAATTTCCTTCAGGTTAGTGGACATCAAGTGTTACTGTTCTGATTTTTCAGATAAAGAAATGAAAGCACCAAGACCACCTTTCCCCCTCAGATTCGTTATTATTTTCTTTAACATAAATAATTTGATATATGTTGTCCACAAAATGAAATTAGCTGCAGTATTTCCAGTTAAAGAATTCAGAAGACTGAGTGTGTTTTTAAAAATCTTGTATTTTAAAATCTAGAGAACTATGGATGCCTGATGGTTCTTTGATCTCATCAATGAGGGCACTCAGGATGCCAGTACAGACTCACTTTTATCCTATGGGATTCTTCTTCATGTACTCACATAAGTTTATTGAGATAAATAATTTATGCCATTTGCTAGAGATCTTTCTTCAGGTCCTTCTGCATTTCCATGGTACCAGCTACATTATTTTCCAGATTGTAGTCCTCTCACTGAATGAACACAAAATGAAAGCCTCCTTTCTTTTCCAAAAACACATTTCTTTGATGATACTTGTGCTATACCTCACACAATTCATTGTTCATCATAAGAAAAATCATATCATAGGACAACTAGTAAAGTCACCTTGGAATTAGGGTGAGAGTTGACCATAAGTCAGGAGAGGCATAACTAAAAAAAAAAAAAATCACAGTAAAGACAATAACTGTTTCCATACCCTTATCTGTTGCAGGGGCTGAAGCAGCACAGAATTAAAAAAAAAAAACATTTTGACAAAATCCTCCACACCAGGTTTAACCTGATACGGAAAATATAGTTCAAGATTGAAAAATTAAAGAAGTAGGCTACTACGAAGGTTCATGCCTACATATTCTAAGTTCTGTCAAGATGATAAGTACAGGATGCTAGATTTGAAAAAGAGCAATATCACAAAAATAAAGCTAAGTGAATGTCAAAGGATGGAAACTCATGACATTGGAGATTATGAAAAAAAATTGTGAAAAAAAATTACATTACATCTTTCTTTAGCTAAGCAATACTCTCAAGAGATTCACAGATGTCCAAAAAAAATTGGAATATTCTTTACATTGGGATTTTTAAAACATCTAATGATATTCATATTTCTAGCAATATTTATCTAGGGACTGGGGGATATATAACTCAATTGAAATCTCAAGTTGTTTATCAGTCTGTGTTGTTTAGCTGGAAAAAAAATTAAAGTGCACATATCAGCTATTATGTCAGCTCCGCAACTTCTTGGAGCTATAATTTGACTGACATTGGTGCCCTTTCCATGGATTAAAACCACAACTCCCCTTAATCATAGTAGATACTATTAGTGAGTTGTTCTGACCATAAAGATCAATCATCCACTAATCAACCTTCTGGTGATAAGGTTTTCAGAATTTAGCAGGTAAAACTGGGTGATAAACACACAATTGCATTCTAGATCTACTTCAGTCTCTTCAAATCCCATGACCCCCCACCCAGCTACACAAAGGGACATCCTAGAGAAGTCCTCCACATCTTCCAGTGTTCCATTTTGACAATCAATTAACTCTGACATTCTCCCATCAGATCATAACCTCCAATTAGTCCATCTCTCATGTGCTTTATCCCTCCCAACCCTGTCCTTTGTCCTCACTGTGATATCTACTCTGTCCATTCCCCAGCATTTTCCCAGGCCACCGTCCATCATGCCATTGTGTCTGCTCAAACTTCACTCTCCCTTCCCAATTCCAATCTGTAGTTTTCTAGTTGAACTCCATACTGACTTTTACTCTCAGATCCTTTCCCCTCCCCACCTCATCTCATTGCCTCTCATGTCTTGCTTAATCCTAATCATGCATCATCTACAGTGTCTGCCTCTGGTGCTCCTCCAATCTATTTCACTGGGATGAATGGGATTAAGTAATGAAAATTCATAGTTTCTAAGTTGAACTGGGACCTCATTTTATGAAGGCAGTTCATTTATTTCTCCCTAATTGATTATCCATCTCAGTGATCTCCAAACTTTTCATGTGCCCATTTTGTTAAAAAAAAAAATATTAGTGTATAAATCCTAAATATGTGTATTTAGTTATAAATTACATGTGTGCTATTGTCATAATAATTATGTATTATTTATGGATGCCAACAGTTATTCAGTAATTCAGAGAGTTTTTTCTCTCCCCCACCATTCTCCACTGCCCACATTGAATGTTCTGTCCCTACCAGATGCTAACACTCTCATCCTCACAACTCTGAGGGTTAGAACCTTGCTATACTTCGACTCAACATCCCACAATGCCCTTTCCAAAAGTCATTGATTAGAGACCATGTACTCTGTAATCACTTTCCAAAGTCCCCCAGACCTTACCATCTTCTTGGCCTGTTTACCCTATAGACTCCTGGGCATTTCCATGTTCCCTAAAGCTTCTGTGGGTTCAATTACCATCTCTTTGCAGATGTCACCAAGATCTATCTTGCCAGTTCTAATTCTTATCTTGAGATACAGTCCTACATCAACAGTAGATTAGACATTTCAAACTAAAAATCACAGTCATATCAAACCTAACATATTCAAAATGGAGCTTGTTCCCAAACCACTCTTCTTCTGAACTTTTCTTTTTCAGTCATAAACACTACCATTCTTCTAATCTCTCAGGTTAATAATTTCATTGTTATCCTTGGTTCCTTATATATTCTCATCTCACAAATCTAATCTTTTGCCAGATTTTGCCATTTCTACCTTCATAGCATCTCTGCATATTTCTCCAATTGATAACTTACACAGATACCACCCTAATCCAGTCTCTCATAACCTCTTATTGTGGTCTGTTTCAATGGCCTCCTAATTTGCATCCCTACCTCAAGTCTTTCCCCTCCAATTCCTCCTAAGTACAGCTGCTAAAGTGATCTTGCCTGTGTAGGTTTCTCCAAATCAATTCCCTATGCAATCAATTCAGTGACTCCCCATTGCTTCCTGGATAAAGCATAGTCTTCTATTTGTCTTTTAAAGTCTCTTATAATCTGTCCCCAGTCTGCCTTTCCAACCTCATTATATGTCATTTTTCTTCCCTCATCCTACAACCCGTCATAATGGATTCTCCTATGTTTCTTGCACACAATACTCCATCTCTTACCTCCATATCTTTATTGAATATTGGTCATGCTCCATACCCAGAATGCACTTTTCCTTAGCTCTCTCTCCCTACTTCTTTCAAGACTAAACTCAAGTATCATTTTCTACATAGAGCATTTACTGACATTCTTCAGGTCTATTTATAGATTGAGGTGACACTGGATTCCACATTAATGAAGCTCAAATTCTAGAAGATCATACCAAGGTGGAAAGGTCAACCAGTATGTATTAAGCACCTATGTGATAGTCACTGTCCTCTCCCTAAGTATATAGAGAAAAAATGAAATAGGTACTGCTTATCCTCAAGTAGCTTGATTCTCTCAGGGTAGACAACATATACACACATATATATGCATTATATCCAAACATAAAATTGCATGTCTATATGTAATATACACACATATGCATTCACATATATTACAATTCAGTATTCTCTATAAATTGTATTCCATATGTGTTCTAGAAGTTGAGCCTCATTGATGGGGATTACAATGTCTGAGGCCAGATTTGAACTCAGGAAGATGAGTCTTCCTGACTCCAGGCTTGGCAGTCTATCCACTCTGCTACTTAGCTCCTCTTGCCCCTCATTTAATATTCAGCAAAAGTGGGATTTGAATGAAACTCTTCCTGACATCCAAGACTAGCTATCTATTAACTAATAATAATAATATATGACATTGTATAATACCTTCTTATGAAGGAATTTAAATATCATTATAAAAAGCACATACTTAAGCCTTTTAAAGTATTTTAATAAAAGTAATTTGACACAGCAAGCTTTGCAGATTAAAAGATGAGCAGAATAACACTGCTTTTTCAGGAAGAGATAATAATCAGCTTCCAATAAATTTGGGTTAAAAAGCAAGAAGATAAATTATTTGTAAAGAGGAACATTGTTTTGATAAGAAAATAATATTTATAATCTTATGCCCTCATATTAAAAATAATTGAATAAATAACCTTGTTGGGCTCACATTACCAGAAAATTAATTTAAAAGCAGTTTGGTCAGCTTCCTGCCTTAAATCAGACTATTAGATATTCCCAAAGGAAAATTTGAAGCTATATAATTTGATTATAGGAAATACTAAAAGCTAAATGTCTATTTTTCTAGGCCTGCAAGAAGACAGAAAGATTTATATATGTTTATACACACACACACAGATAGATATGATATATATACACACATATAGCATATGAACTAAAAATCTATAATACATACATATACGCATATGTTGTTAGCCTGAAAGAAGGAAGACAGATAGAAATGTCTGTGTGTGTGTGTGTGTGTGTGTGTGTGTGTGTGTGTGATTTAGATCATATCTGATTCTGAATTTACTTAATAACTGAGAAAAAAAGCTCAGGTTAGAGTTTTTGTGGCAGTCTTACTGTTTTCACCATGGCAAATACTATTGGCATGACTTAAGTATAAATAGATAGTGGAAAAGAAGGGAGTACAATAGTATTCTACCTAATGTTCTTAATTGATTATGTGAAAACAGGATGTATCTCTTCAATCTCCAGTCCAATTCAATAACTTTTATAACATGCCTGCTCTTTCAGGGGCATTATCTTAGACACCGAAGACACAGAGACAAAAATTATACCTGCCCTGCGTTACCCTGGAAGATATTAACAGGTGCACAGATAAGTAAATACAAAATATATGCAAAATAATAAAACAATCATGCGGAACAAGAGCGGGCTGGGCTCAGGGATACTCTTGTGCAGAGGCAGCTCCCCAACTATTCTAGGAAGGAAGGGAAGAAGGGAGGAAAAAGAAAGGAAGGATTGAAGGGTTTACTAAATCCTTAGTTACTAAATTTATTAAATCCTGTTAAACATCTATTATATCCCAGACACCATGCTAAATGCTTCATAAACATTATCCCATTGGATCCTCACAATAACCTGGGAGGTTGATGTTGTTATCCCCTTTTTATAATTGAGGAAACTGAGGCAGATTGTGGTTAAGTGACTTGCCCAGGGTTAGAAAGCTAGTAAGTCTTTGAGGCCTTAATTGAACTCCAGTCCTCCCATTTCCACACCTAGGGCTCCATCATGAGATCTAGTTGCCCTTAAAAGAGAGAATTTACCAGTTGTGAAGAGTATGTATATTGCCACACACATGGGACAGCCTATGCTGGTCAGAGATATGAGAAAAATATCTCATGTGCAGAGAATAACTAGTAGACTAGGTTCACTGAAACAGAAATCATGAAAGGGAGGAATACAAAATGAAACAGGAAAGGTCTTTGTTCCTATTTCATTCAACAAAAAAAAATATTAAAAGCTCACTGTACTACATGCAGTAGTTACTTTGGACAATAGAAAGTTTAGCTAAGACATGGCCCTTGCCCTTGTCTGTGAAGCTTTTCGTCTAGTAGAGAAGCATTGTTTTGTTCAGTCATTTCTGTTGTATCCAACTCTTCTTGACCCTGTTTGGGGTTTTCTTGGCAGTGCTGGGGTGGTTTACCATTTCCTTCTCCAGTTCATTTTACAAATGAGGAAACTGAGGCAAATATGGTCATATAGCTAATTCCTTTAGCTGTCTATTCAAGAGAAGGTTGAGAACATAAAATATTATAGTCTTCTACTATTATTTCTCTTTGGAATACAGCTGGCTCTGGATAATCTATGCTGATGAAGGGCAGTAATGGTGCACTGCAGAGAATACAAAAATCACTCTGGCACACCCCTTGGATGACTTCTTAATGAAAGAAGTGGAGGTTCCCATTTTACCTTGACTGTTGGCTACCTGTGTGACCTTAAATCATTTACTCTCTCTGGGCTTCAGTTTCTGCATTTTTAAAATAAGAGGATTGGGGGGGGGGGGGGGCAGATGAACTGGATGATTTCTAAATATCTTTCCCATTATAAAATTCTGTGATTCAGAATATACAGTTTATCTGAATTAACTAACAACTCATGAAATGACAAAGTGAGGTGAGCAGATTGGGGGGGAGATTAAAAAGGATCATGTGGAAGGAAACCAACCTCCAGTTACCCTTTTACTTGAATGACTCACAAATTATACAGTCTCTAAAATGAACAAGAATTGACCGTAATCTTACCCCCCAAAGGTGGGGGGAGGGGTGAAAAATACAAGAGTGAAAGGATAGAACAGGATAAAATTCATTTAAATAGAAATAGGCATATCCAAATGGCAATGTGAAGAAGTATTTCTTCACACAGAAGCCTTCATTTCTCTGCATGTAGATGATCCACTTTGAGGTTTTTCCACAGCAGATTTTGATTTGATTTTAATTTAAAATTCAGCAAGCACCTAGAGTCAGTTTCCTCAAGGAGTAACTAAAGTGCTGGGGAAGGCAAATGTGTTTTAATATTTGACAAATCTAAACACATTTGGGAAGGAAAATCTGTGGAAAAATCCATGATTCATGTCAAAACTCCAAATTCTGGATTTCTAATACTCCATTTTCAATTGGTCCCTTTAACGTGGGTCATAAGTTCACAGAATTTAGAGCCGGAATGGATCTTATGGCTCATGTCACCCAGCAGAAGTTGGGAGTACTCAGGGATATGTCGTAGTCAATTTGAACCAGTTCATGAGAGAAGATTCTTAAACATGCAGTGTAAGCATCTATACCTTAGAAATCAGAAAAAGCTAAAAATCAGGGACTAATATTTTTGTTATCAATTGTCTAGGCTGAAGAAAGTGGTGGGGAAAATGTGAATAATGCAAGTTAAACATAAATGTGTGTAAGGCATGCATTTTGTTTTAGAAAGCCGGTTGTTAAATGTTTACCAGCACACCCACGGGGATACCTAAAAACTAGCTTGGTGAATGGAGGGGGACCTGCTTATAAATGACAAAACTAAAAGCTTTAAAGTTGTTTGGCATTTTCTTTTCTCAAGAATACATTTGGAAATCTCATCTGTTTAAAATGAACGCTAAGCAGATCACTGACCTATAGACACATATATCACTTAGCTGTCTGACTAATTCATATGTGCAACTTAAAGGATCCTATTCAGAGCTGCTGTTGATGAATAATCTTGTCATTGGTTCAAAAGGGGATTGGGAGAGACTCAAAGAGCCTTTGGAACTCTGGTGATTTTTCTCATATTTATTGATCCATAGGAGACATTGTGTCTGAGAAAATGTTATTAGCCATTTTCATTCACTAGTAATCTGCAGACTTAGGTTCTAAGAAGAAAAATAGTGTCCATAATTTAAAAGCACAGGATGGAAGTAGAGAAGGGCTGTAAATTATGGAATGGGGAACTTCCTTCTCAGGCCAGACCTTAGGAATCATTTTTCTTTTCTTCTGCTAGGTTGTTACTAAGTAAATCAGAGCTAAGAAGAAGATAAAGACCATAATTTTCCCTTATATAAATATTTTCCTGGAGAGAGGGGAGTGGGGGGGTGACTTGCCACTTATCTGATCATCATCAATACTTGTTGAATCCATAATTTAGGAATCATCTTTTGCTCCTGAAGCCTGAAATTTAAGTGGAATGGCATTTCTTGTATCTGTGGAAGAAAGCAGCTGATGAAAAATGACTACTTGCTTAAACCACTATTTAAATTTGAAGGGTCGAAAAGAAGAGCAACCAAGATTAATAGGCCAACTTATCTCCAATAATACCAAGGTCTTTAAGATGAAATTATTTTTCTTTGATCAAAAGAAAAGCATTTTCACGCAGTCCTAGATCATTAATATGGTATAAATCTTCTGCCTTTACTTTCTCAGGTACCTGTTTTGTCTCCTGATAGAATGGGACCTCTTTAAAGGCAAAATAGATTTCATTTTTGTCTTTGTATTCTCAGTTCCTAAAACAGTGCCTGGCACATAATAGGTACTTAATAAATCCTTGGGAAAGCTAGGTGGTGGAATGGATAGATTGCCAGACCTGGAGTCAGGAAGACACATCTTCCTGAGTTTAAATCTGACCCCAGACACTTACTAGCTGTATGACCCTGGGTAAGTCACTTAACCCTGATTGCCTCAGTTTCCTCATCTGTAAAATGATCTGGAAAAGGATAAGGCAAACCACTCCAGTATCTTTGCCCCCCCCCAAAAAAAAAACCAAGTGGGGTCACAAAGAGTCAGAAATTACTTTAAATGACTGAACAAAAACATCAATCAATTTTTGTTAATTGGTTGATGTGTTTAATTTTTATTCCCTTTTCCTACTGCTTAATTTTAGAGGTGCAATATATTTAGTACCAACTTAGATTACCTTCTGAATTGGAGAAAACCTTTAAAGTTGAAAAAAATCAGCTAATTGGTTGGGCTTATTTTGTTTGGTTGGGTTAGTAGATATCTTCTTGGCTTCATGATTTTCATAGCCAATTAATGTGTGGAAACTATATTGACTATTGTACTTGGTCTTCCTGAAGCAAAATCCCAGCAACATGCACCTACAAAAGTCAAGTTGAGAAATCAAGCAATTATTAAGTAACTATTATGTTAAGTGCTAGAGATACAGAGTTGTGCATACATATTATGTATCTTAAGTAGCTTCTGTTTCAGTTGGAAAGTTAGCTGAATTAAAGAAGCAGCTACCATGTTTCAGTGGGAGTGAGGAAGAGCTGAGTTCAAATACGACCTTAGATATTCTAGCTTTGTGACTCTGAGCAAATCATTTAACCGTGGCTTGCCTCAGTTTCATCATTTATAAAATGATAGAGTACCAAAATCTTAGAAGAATAAAAATTACCACCAGTGCCTTATATGCCAGAAGTAATGTAAAAACATCATAGATGACATACAAGTTCAGAAAAGGGAATTAGCCAGTCATGCATAAAAAATGAGAGGTAAAACCTATGCAAATTAAATCCCACTACATTGGTACTCTAAAAATATTAAAAGAATTATAAGAAAACCTCCAGTAAATCATAGGTCAATAATGTATAGATGCTGTTTAACGATCTGAATAAAAATCCTACTCTCTCTCCCACAAGATAAGAATGTATTGTGTGGTTGCCATATGCATTAATGGACAGACTGCTTGTACTGATGAAAACAGATCCATCACTATATCAAAATTAAGCCTAGGCCCAAAGAGCTGTCAATGTTGGCATAGAGTTTGTAGCAGACATTAATAATCCTTACCCACGCTTCTCTTGAAAAACTTACACATTAAACTAAGGAGCCCCAAATTAAAGCTTAAAAATGATGATTCCCTCATGACAGATGTAGATTTTTTCCCCAAAAAAATAAAGAACACAGACATGTGAAATGTGAAGCTGTACTAGCCCCTTGGAAACACATTGCCCAGCAGTAGGATGAGATACCAAGAAAAAAGTGATGGAATAAAGTAAAGTTGTCTTTGAAGCAAGCTACCCACCTACACTCCAGGCTATAACTTGGCTCAGAAAAACCCTGTGAAAAGCACCTGTCTAATGATGGAAATGATACCAGTTTAACTTTCTGTGTTTCTTCTTGGAAACAGAATTCTAGTCTAACAACAGTCACATCCTACTGTCTTTATTTTTTTAGCTAATTTTTATTTAAAAAATTTTAAATGTAAAATTTTAATAATTAAAAAAGCTTTTTAAAAGTTTTTATTGATGTTTTCTATTATATCACCATAGTGTTCCATGTATCCCTTCCTCTTCCCTTCCCAGATAGGCATCCAATATGACAAATAGTATTCTTTGGAGAGGAAAAAAATCAGCTCAACTGACTAATACATTGAAAAAGTCTGAAACCATGTGCAATGTGGAAGACCTGTGGGCCTTCCACTTCGATGAAGGGGCAGGTTAGGGATTTCTTCACATATTTCTTCATTTGAGTTATACTTGATCAGTATACTTTATTTTTTTAATTCTTTTTTTCTTTTTTCTTTTTTTCATTGACTTGTTTATTTAATTTTAGTTTAGAAGATTCAGTTCCATAATCCCTTGAGTTTCAGATTTTCTCCCCTCCCTTCCCACCCCCCCCTCCCCTTGGTGGCATGCAATCATGTACAAGATCTGCAAATACTTTCACATTGTACAATAGTCTGGTTGTATAGAAGGGTTGTAACCAATAAGTTAACACTGGGAACAAAGAAACAAAACCAAACAAGAAAAAGAACGATAGCATGTATTGTTTCAGTCTCCATTTAAACTCTAGTCTTTCTAGATCTTTCTCTGAATGTAGATATCTCCTTCCATCCTGAGACTTGTAGAGTTGTCTTTTAGCTGTGCGTTGCTGAGAAGAGTCCAGTTTATCAAGGTTGGTCATCACACATACCATGTGTCTGTGATTGTGTACAAATTTTTCCTGGTTCTGCTCTTCTCACTTAGCATCAATTTGTATACACCTCTCCAGGTAATTATGAAGTCCATCTCCTTCCCATTTCTTATAGTACAATAGTATTCCATTATATGCATATACCATAATTTGTTCAGCCATTCCCCAATTGATGGGCATCCCCTATATTTCCACTTTTTTGCCACCACAAGGAGAGCTGCAATAAATATTTTTGTTCATACGGCTCCTTTTCCCACTTCTGTGATCTCTTTGGGATATAACCCCAAAAGTAGTATTGCTGGGTCAAAAGGTATGCAATTATTTATAGCCCTTTGGGCATAATTCCAGATTGCTCTCCAGAATGGTGGTATCAGTTCACAACTCCACCAACAATGCATTAGTGTTCCAATTTTTCCACATCCTCTCCAGCATTTGTCATTTTCCTGTTTTGTCATCTTAGCCAATCTGCCTGGTGAGATGTGGTACCTCAAAGTTGTTTTGATTTGCATTTCTCAAATTAATAATGATTTAAAGCATTTTTTTCCATATGCTTAAAGATATCTTTAATTTCTGCCTCTGGAAATTGCCTGTTCATATCCTTTGACCATCACATCCTACTTTCCCTTAACTATTTCAGGATTTTGCTACTGGATCCCATGGGAATGTTTACATAATTATCAAAGCAACAACCCCCACTTCTACCACCACCTCCCAATCACAATAACATAGCAGGATCAATATATCCATGTTTTCCCTCTTATTAAATAGAATCTTCTTTAAAAGGGGGGAGGGTAAGGAGAATGTGTAATTCTTTAGAGTAGTTTTTGGATTTTGCTCCTGGTTCTTATTTCAAAAGATCCATGACTCAGAGACTTGACTAGAGTGGTGGCGCTCTGAGCTTTGCTTCACAGCATGTCAAATTTTGATCTTATGGAGAGTATAGTATTTGAGCTGGACCTTTAGAGATGGGTAAGATTTTAATAGAGAAGAAAATGGCAGGCTTTCCAAATATGAGGAACAACAGGAACAAAGGTGTGGATGCAGGAAAGTGTGAAACCCTACAAAAAAGTGTAAGGGACTGTTTTGATTTTGAAAGGGCTATTGACAACTTGTTTTTCTAACCTGTTGACTAATCTGTATGGTTCGTATCTATAGGGGCAGGACAGAGACAAGAAATGATCTGATAAACTTAACTGAAGAACTGGCATCACAAATGTTAGTCTGGACTGCTTTGTGGAGGTCATCTTACCTTGATTTAAATTGAGTGCCTTGCTTTTGTTCTATGTTTATTTTGGGTGGTTGCTGCTTTATATAAGATAATACATTTTAACTTGTGAATTGTCTTCCTGGCTTTAAGACAATAAATAAGTAAGTAATGAGTTTGACAATTATAACTTCTGTGTTATTGACAGTACCATTTGTCTCAAACACTTGCCACCATTCTCCCTCCTTTCTTGATTTTCCTTGTACCAACCATGGCTACCCAAAATTCCTAGGTACCTCTCAGCCTACTCTGAGGTTAACATCCTTCCTAATCTACCTTGCTTCTTTTGAAATTACCTCCACTTGAATAAACTACATTGATTATCATTGTTGTGGGGGGGGGGGGAAATGTGAAAGATTGTCATATATCTGCATATCAAATTATGCTAATAAAGGCACCCTGGCTGCACCTCAAGGACATTTCTTTCTTACTTTCAGTGAAGGCAAAGGTACTAGCAGGTTATTGCCGATTTATGCAGGGGAAAGATCTCCTTTGTAATCAGCAGTGGTGATTGATGAGAGGTTGCAAAGTCATCAAAGGGGACATCAAAGCTGTTTTTCATGGTGAAATTTCAATCCAGTTAAATAGTTTTCAATAAAACTTATTGAATTTCTCCTCCCTTTGTACCTTTTGAAAAAGTTGACACAACCCTTTAGTTTTCATTTTCAAAAGTTAACTTTAGCAATTCAGTGACTACATTTGCTACTCATTACATTAAATGTAATAGTTTTAATGCAGATATGAAAATAAAACTTTCAAATTTGAAAGTATGCTTTAAAAGGGGAGGTGAGAATTCTTTTGGTTCCAGCTGACTAATTCTCATTGAGTTAAATGAATGCTTCTTGATCCCTGCTTGCCCTAATTCTTCTGCTATCCCATCCCGGCATGCACCCTACAGGCTCCGAAGACTGTATTAATACAACTGCAAATGTATCTTCTAGGTTTCCTCTACGCTCAGAGTGGTACCAAGCGCAGCATTAAAGAGCGGCTTTTGAAGCTCTTGCCCTGCTCGGCTGCCAAAACGGCATCTCCTGATATTCAAAGCAAGTTTTGTTTTGTTTTGTTTTTGTCTGTCTGGTTGGTCTATTTATTTAGGTTTGCATGTGATGCAGTTTTCTGCTTTTGAAAAATAAATCAATATTATTAACTTGCTTTATACAAGACACTATTGATGTATCAGTATTCAATGGAAAACCCTGAGGACTACTTCTACTATAAAAACATATCTCCCCCTGCCCTCACCTTTGGCAGATTTATGGTAAAGAATCAGTGATGAGCTTGAGCCTGAGCATCTGGCGGATGGGTTTAGGTTTCCATGGCTCATGGAGGAGAGGTAAGGTCAGGAAAGGAAAGGGAATGGTGCCTTGTGTTGGTTCTAGAATATGGAATTAACTAACTGTAGGAACTCAGAATTATTATATTGCCATACTATTCATCTCTGAACTTTTGTAACTCATGATGTAAGACTCTTAGGCCTTCTTCTTCTTCTTCTTTCTTCATCTTTCTTCTTTCTTCTTCATCACCTTCTTCTTTTCTCTCTCTCTCTCTCTCTCTCTCTCTCTCTCTCTCTCTCTCTCTCTCTCTCTCTCTCTTTCTCTCTCCTTCTCTCTCTTTCTCTCCTCCCCACCCCCTGATTAGAATGTGAGGTCATTGAGAGCAGACAGGAGCCTCACTTTTCTTTGTCTGCCCTCCACTTAGCCCAATACTTGAAACTTTTGTATGTTGTCTCCCCCTCATCCCACTAAACTATAAGCTCCTTGAGGACAGAGACTAACTTTCTTTTTCTTATTCGTGTCCCCAGTGCTAACCACAGTGCCTGACACATAATAGGTGCTTAATGAATGTTGAATTGAAATTTTATTCAATTGACACATAGTAAGCATTAATACATGTATTTCATTCTTTTTTTTTTGTGCCTCTCAGTCTTGCTATTTGCCATCACTTTCTCTCTTCTTATTTCCCTTGGGATGAGTTATCATCTCTATGCAAATGAATCCCAAATATATATCTCTTTCCCTTACTGCAATCCTGAATCATCACCTGCTGATAGGATATCTTCACCAGGATGTCCCATTCAAACTCAACATGTTCCAAATAAAACTCACTGTCTCTGTCCATCCTTCTCCCCTAAAACCTACCCATTTTCTTAATTACCTCCCTCCCCTAGAATATACCCCCATCCTGAACTCCCATCCCACTCCCCAGAATCTATATCTTTCCTTAACTGCCACCATCTCTTCTTTTCCCTAATTCCTCAATTTCTGTGGATGTGGCACCATCTTTCCGGTCACTAAGTGTTGTAACTTCAGAGTCATCCTAGAATTTTCAGATCAATTCAGTAAACATTTATTAAGTACCTACTGTGTGCCAAGCACTGTGCTATACCAGTCAATAACCCTTACCAGCACAAATACCTCACACACCTTTTGGCAAGTCTTATATTTCTACCTCCATTGTATCTCTCACATCCAAATGAGTACCACCCTAGCTCAAACTCTCATCTCTCACACCTGAACTATTACAATAATTTCTTAACTAATTTCCCTGAATCTAGTCTATTCTATCAGAAATCCCTTTTTCAGATAGCCCCAAAGTTAATACTGCTAAAGCAAAGATCTAACCATATCACTCCCTTTCTCAATAAGGTTTATTCAATGGTTCCCATCGTTTCTAGGATAAAAGAGAAATTTCTTTGTTCAGCATTTAAAATCCTTCAAACTGGAACTCTAACCTCTCTTCTCAGATTTTATGTTGTATGACTCCTCTCCCCTACTCTTTATTCCAATGCACCAACCCTATTTGCGATTCTCTGTTGATGACATTCCATTCTTCCCCATCCCCAGTTATTGGCATAGATCTGAAATGCCTCCTCACCTCAACCACTCAGGATCCAGAAGCTTCCTTCCAAGCCCAGCTCACACGCCACCTACTTGAAGTTTTCCCCAATTTCTCCCAGTTGTTTGTATTCACTCCCCCATGTACAAAATTACCCGATATTTACTCTAAATACATTTACAAATACTTGTGTATATTTTGTTTACCTTCAATATAATGTAAAAGATTATTTTATGTTTATATGTGCATTCCTAGCCCAGTGACTAGCCCATGATAAGCATTTAACAAGCCTTTATTGGGGCAGCTAGGTGGCTCAGTGAGTGGAGCACCAGCCCTGGAGTCAGGAGGACCCTGGTTCAAATCCAGCCTCAGACACTTAACACAAGAAAACTAGCCATGTGACTTAAGTGACTGGGGCAAGTCACTTAACCCCATTTGCCCTACCTTCCCCCCTACAAAAAGCAAAAACTAAAAATAAACCACAAGCCTTTATTGAATAAAACTGGTAGAATTGTTTCTTTCCTTACTATCCAGCAAAAAAAAAAAAAGTACTTGTTAGCCTAGAAAGTATGTTTTAGTAACATTGTGTGGTTGTGGTTTGTCCTTTGTTCTCAAAGGGGACCAAGACATCAAGGAGATAAAGATGTGACTTGCATTGAATCGGATTTGAATGAGGGAGGGCTCAATTTCTCCTCCAGAGTCATCTTGGTCCAGTGGCCAGATATAGATCAGAATAATTGGAGATGGCCCAGGATGCAGTGAGAGACCTTGACTGTTTTCCAAGTTCTCACTTTTAGTGAGGCAACACCCATTCAGTGAATAGGCTTGTCTTGAAGAAGTGAGTTAAGGAATGGCCCCTTTAATTTAAAAAAAAAAAATCAAACTGGGAGAGGAAGACCCTCAGGCTTGCTGGACAATGAAGTAATAATATATGAGTTTGAAACTAAAATACACAATTTTTTACCCTTGTCATTCTCTTTTGCCATTAACATTATCTTAAGAAGGACAAAATAGGAAGGTGCGACTACATAAAGTTTTTATTTCTTAATAGAAGAGATGAAGAAAACAATATTACTTCCTTCATTTGGTATAGTCACTTTAAAAAAAATTGGGGGAGGGTATTGCAGAGGGTCCAGTACTATGATCTCATCCATGTGGGGAACCCTCAGTGTGGAAATTCCTTCCATCTATACAAATTATCAGTTCATTTATAACTTATAGTCATAGAATTGCTTTTAGGATACTGAGTGTCTAAGTAATTTTCCCTTGGATACATAATTAGCATATATTAGGACTAGAATGAGGGCTATTATGAACCAAGCTTTAAATCCAGGTCTTTTTAACTCATGGCCTGCCCTTTTTCTATACTATGATGTTCCTTAGCAGAACCAACAACTGATTTGAAAGTTTGAATGCTTTCCAGTTTCCCCATTCAATAGTCAAAAATTAAAATATCTGGGGAGAGGCCAAAGGGCATATCTAAGCCACAAAATAACTCCAAATGGAGACCTGTAAGTTACGTGGAAACAAATTACATTCAACAGTTTGATAGTGAAACACAATACGCAGGGAATATAAATACGACTTATATCATAGTTACATGTCAGAGAAAAAAAGATCCAAACAAAAAAAGTGTTTAGCTGCTTGTGTTTTTCTGGCAGGTAATAAAATTGAGGCACCTTCCCTAACCAGTCCTGCAACCAAAGACGTTTATTTTCATTGTTACCTAACTATTAGTCCACGTCCTCTGACTTGTGGGCATATAATTTTCTTCTTTTTCTAGTCTTCAGTGAAGCTAATACCCAACTGGCCCATTAGGGACATTTACCAAGAAAGGTAGTGTGTCACCTATACAAAGTTGTCACATGATCACATTAGAAATCACTGTCTAGTGACTTTGTGCCTACTTAAGGTACTGTCTTTCCCACCCCCAAGCCCCTTTACCTTGTTAGCATCTGGATTTGGAGTGAAGGATTTGAACCTTGGATGTGCCAATTACTCTAGCAAAAAGACTTCGGGCAAATCACTTCCCCTATTTGGTAATGATGCTCATGCCCTGTACTACAGAGGATTATCATAAGGAAAGCATGTTGCGAACCATAAAATTATAGGTAAATATGAATTGATATTATCATTGCATTTCTATATTAACTATCTTGACTGGAAATCAAGACATATAAAATGAGTTAAA
Organism: Pseudochirops cupreus; assembly: GCA_028627135.1. Lineage (NCBI taxonomy): Eukaryota > Metazoa > Chordata > Mammalia > Diprotodontia > Pseudocheiridae > Pseudochirops > Pseudochirops cupreus. The sequence continues at coordinate 75,721,121 of CM053583.1, read as the reverse complement.
GGAGCTTGGAACGTTTGCCGTCCGAAAGAAAAGTCTTGGTGGAGCGAGGAGAGGGCAGAATTGTGGATTCCAAGTGTTTGAAGAACTGTTCAGCGAAAGAGGAATTGGAGTTCTTTGCTTGGTAGAAGGAAAAGTAAAGTGACAGTTAGCATTGCTCTAAGGAAAAACTCCATGATGATGATAGCAATACCATTAGCCTTCAGTCCTTGGAATTTAAGACCATGTCAAGAGATAGAACACACCATACAATTTCAGTGATTATTATTACCAAATTGGCAGGGATGCGTTTATGGGACAAAAGGGAAGTACTTTTTCATAGGAAGGAAAAGGAAGTATGGGGTTGTGGTTAGAAAGGCAGACCAAGGTGGATTACCACAGAGAGGTGGCCCAGAATATGATAGATAGTAACAACAGCCTACTTTTATACATAACTCTGAAGGAAGGAAGCACAAGTGTTATTCCCTCCATTTTATAGTGGTAGAACAGAGTAAGATATTTGCCCTATATCACTTGACCCCCAAGGTCCACCTTCTCCTGATTCTGTGTCTGATTTATTTTGCCCTGTGTTCATGTCTCCTGGGATACTGACTTCACTCTCTTGATTCTGAATCCTACCCAGTGTTTACTGCACTGCACAACTATGTGGATTATACAGACCAACAGGGGCAAAGCAGGGAGAGCCTGGAATACGGTGGCATGCTCTGTTCTCTTTATTCAGCACATTGCTGCTGATTTTCCTGTAAGTGCCCAGGTAGGGACTTTGAAGGGCAGCAAAGTTGCTTAGGAAATGTCCTATGTCATCAGCCATGGAGACCAATCAATAGCTACAAAAAATGTTTTTCCACCATTAGCCAAAAGACTAAGTAAACAATTCAGTTGAAGAAGACCAGTTTCAAATGCCACTGTTTCCTATCTCCAAATAGTGTATTCTTTGCTCTTTTCTCATAACAAGAATATGAGATTAATCGACATTAATCTCTGTATTATATACATGACTAAACTGAGACCTAAAGGATGTATTACTTATTCATACTGAGTAAATTAAAAATAATAATTCCTGTGGTCAGGCTTAAATAATTGTTGAGTGATGCAAAAAATATTTATAGAATCTGAATTTTAGAAAGGACATTAGGGATCATTTTGTCCAACTTTCTGTCCCCTGTAGGAGTTCTTTCAACATCATCCTTTAGGTGATGATCTAACTTTTACTTGGATATTTCCAGTGTCAAGGAACTCACTACCTTCACATAAGGCTGCCTATCCCATTATGAAATAGCCCCCAGTGCCTTGTGCATACTTGGTACTTAATATGTATTAGCTTTGTGGTTGAACTGAATCACTGACAGAGTTTCCTAATGCAAGAGTTATTTTCATCAATAAAGAATCAGTATCATCATGTGAAGTCAAGCAGGTTGATTTGGGTATGTGGAGAAAGCCTAGACAATTGTCAAGCCATCCATTTTCATTGAATTGCATACAGTTAACAGGTCAGTTTAATGTCTTCCTGTTCTAGAGTCAGATGACCAGTAGAAAATTGTGAAAGCTAGATCGAATCTACTATAACAAAAGTTTTGGATTGCATCCCTCTCACCTGATACTGACATTCTCTTCAACTAAAATGGATGTGTTAGAAACTGAGGCTAGCCCTGCAACATTAGTCAGAGACTAATTTCCTTGTCTTTGACCCATCGCACTGACTCCTAGAAGGCCATTTGGCTATTCTTGGTCAGTACCTGTTCACCAACATTAAGGGAGTAGCTGATTAATTTCAAAAAAGTTAATATAGTTATTAACCAAATACTGTCCTTGGCCTCTTGGCAAGTTTTTCATATTCCTTGTGCTACTTCCCAAGTGTAGAAGTAGTGGTTTTCTAACTGTTCTTCTTGAAAGAGTGTCTTCAAGGTGCTTCCTACACTGATGAAATCACAGGTCCAGACTCTTCATCTCCCCCCAAAAAAATTGTCCTAAAAAATTAATTGTTACCACAATATGAGAGGAAGCACTAAGGCTGAAGCCCTTGCCAGCAGCCCTAAAGAAAGCATAAGCCCCTTACCTACTTAGATGATACTTGCTAGCAGTGGATAAAAGAAGGAATATTCAGAAAGCAAATAAGGTTTGCAAAGGCCATCTAGTTCCAACCAAATCTGACCAAAAGCCATCCTTTGCAGTATCTCCAATAAATAACGATTATACCTCCATTAGAAGACCACCAGCAATGAGGAGCCTACTACTTTTAGAGACAACCCATTGTTTTCTTGGAGAATTCTAGTTGTCAGGAAGTCCCATCCCCTTCTGCCCTTACCCTTCCACATATATAAGGGCCTAATCAGCATTTTTGCATCTCCCATTCTTTGCTTCTGTTTCTGCATTCAGGGGTCAAGTAGAACAGATCTAATCTCACTTCTGTGTGATGTCCTTTCCAGTATTTGAAGAAAGTTAATCCTTCTCATCTCCAGACCAAGCATCAACACATCTTTCAATTGACATTTATATGAGGCAATCAAGTCTAACCATTTTACAGATGAGCAAATTGAAGCTCCAAGGGCAAATGCCTTGCCAGCGTCATATTGGTAGTAAGGATTAAATGTGGGATTTTAAGCCAATCCATCTCATTCCAAAACTAGTCATCTTTATATTTTGTTCCTATGAACTAGTATTATTTCATAGAAAGAGCTGGCTAGTTCATTAGTTGGATTACTCCCAAGAATTCTTGATTGAATGGGAGATAGCATCTGATCAAATGGAATTTTCCTCATATTTTTTTCTTTGTCCATAGCAATATGATCTATCTAGGTTTCTGTAGGCCACTAATTTGTGCTTCAGTTTCTTTACTCTAAAATGGAATTAATCCACACACACACTCCCATTTTTTTCCCTGGGATATTCAGGAGGCAATCCGATCCACATCTGGACAATGCATTTATGAAACAAAGCACCAAAGGCAAGACATTATTAGACATTGACTTATATAGATTCATATTATATCTCTATAAGCATATATTTGTGTTTTAATTTCTTAAGTGCTAACACCTGCTCTGTAATCTCCTGGTGCCCTAATTCCATCACAGTAATTGATTCTTGAAATTAAAGGTATGTTCATGCCCTGCTTTTTGATTATAGCCAACACAGCAGACCAAAATGTGGTGAGGTTATTATGAGAACAGACTACTCATAAATGCTAAGCTGCCATCAGCACATTGTTCAACATAATTGTGAACCACAGCTTGCTAAATAGATTTCAGTTTTTAATATTAAATATAACACAGAATTTCAATTTGTGTGTGTGTTTTCCTAGTCACCATATTGGATGTGTTTATCTTCTGTGAAAGGTTGTGGATGCCTCTCTTGGCAATTAAATACTTTGCATTGGCTGTTGGAGTATTTGTTTTCAGAAAGTGTTTAGAACTACCCAAATACTGCCAATTAAAACTCAGCCTAGGCCACTCAGACCTGGAGAAGAGCACCACTTTTAACCTTCTGACAATTACTTGAAATTCTGCTGGCTCCTTGGTGACTTTAACAAAAACTGAGGGGAAAAATGAATGAAAGAAAAAGAAAAGAAAGGCTGAACTGGGCAGGTAGTCAGAAAAATATGCACTTCCAGGTTATCTGTTCCATGATTGATATTAGCCTATGTGTTCCATTTTTAATAATGAGGCTTCTTGTGGGGAAAGTGAGGGGATTCAGGGACACTAATTTCATTATGTTTATTAAAATTGAGAATTGTACTCTAAGATTCCTGTCATTTAGGATCATAGATTTAGAGCTAGGAGAGACCTTTGGGGTCATCCAACCTAATCTCATCATTTTGCAGATGAGGAAACTGAACCAAATAGTTCAATGTCTTGCTCAAGGTCACACAACTGGTAAGTGACCCCCTAAGAATTTAATCCCAGGTCCTTTGTCTTCAAGTCTCCATGGTTCTTTCCTGTGCACCACATTTGTGACAAATGTTTCAGACCACTAATTTAACATTTAGACACAAACTTGGGATATAAAGAACCTCCCGTGTAACCTAAAGTGATCTGGCAATCTAACAAACACTTAAGATCAAAGAATTTCAGAGCCTTAGAAACTATCCAGACCATTCCTCTCTTTTTGAAAATTAGGAAGTGGAGGTTCAGTGAGGGAAAGGAATCTGGTTGATGTTACATACCCATTTTGTAGCAGAGATAGGACTAGCACCAGTCTTCTGACTCCCAGTGGGCTCTTCCTTCCCCTACACTCTGCCAACAATAATCTTTATTAAAACCCTCCCGGGTAAAGTACAAATAAACATTTTGCTTTCTGATGCTATTCTTCACTTTGCACTTCCTTTATTAGGAAGCCAGATGTTCCTGCTTCCAGGCAGCTGATTCCCTTTGGCAGGCTTATTAGATTTAAAGTCAAAGCTCAGTATCTCCACAGTTAATGTGCTCTTTTTCTATATTAGTGAACAAAATGAAGCCAACCTTTTGCTTTCGACTTGATTTTTTTTTAAACTATTTTTACTTTGGTGTTGATTTGGGGTGAAAGTCCTGGCTGATGAAAATCTACAGAATGGTAGGAAAATGAAAGCCATTGGTTATCACTTTTACATAACATTATAAAAGGTCACTCATGTAAGTTCCCAAAAGTTGTGATACTGATATGTTTGCTATTTACAGCGGTTTATGAAATTATTCTTGGGATTAAAATCAGCCCAGCCAGAAGTGGTTTTTGCAGGCTTACATTAGGCCCTAAAGTAGGAAAGGAATGCTTCAAGTAGACTCAATTTTCCAGTCCACCAGGTCCATAAACTACAGGTTATTGCTAAGTTACCTGCTTAGATGGAAGATTAAAGTTCAAGCTGTCTCTCTCTTCAAGCTGCTTTCCAGCTCAGGGATACTTAGCAGCAATGAGAGCTACATATGATACTAGAAAGGGCATTGTACCAACAATCAGAAGGTTTGGATTCTGTTACTGACCACTGTGCTACCCGACTTTGTGACATTAGGCAATTCAATTAACTTCTCTAGGATTTCATTTCCTATTTTATAAAAATAGGAAAACTGAGACAAGAACCCAGGATCTCAGATAGTGAATCCAACACCTTTTTTAAAGGGTTTTTTTGACTAACACTACCTATTCTGCTACCTACTTCACAGGATTTTTAGCAGTAGTAGTTGGAGCAGATAGCATTTAAAGAGCACTTTAATGTTTACAAAGTACTTTGCAAGTATTATGTCATTTTATTCTTGCAATAACCATGTGACCTAGGTGCTAAAATTAGTCTGATTTTACAGATGAGGAAACTGAGGCAGAGTTTTAAGTGACTTGCCTAGGGCCACACAACTACCAAGTATCTGGGACTAGATTTCAATGAATCCCTCTCCATTGTGCCGCACAAATGTTTTGTTGTTTTTGTTGTTAGTAAAGCACTTTCTAAACCTCAGAACACTAAATAGGTCATTATTATTATCTCTTTATTAAAAAGTCAAACTAGTGAACTTCATGCTATATAAGAGTTCAAAATGAAAAGGGTGGAAAATAACTGATGTAAAGACAAAAAGAAGATATGATTTAAAGGAATTTTAAAATGAAATAAGGAAATAAAAAGGAAAAAATTGAGCAACTTCAAAGTATGATATGCATAGTGCGTCATATTTCACAACGTAATTTATGTATGTTATTTTAATTGATCCTGACAACATCCTTCTGAGAATTTCTGGTCCAGTGATTAAACTATATGCCTATTGTCTAAAGACCATACTAGCTAAAGCTAGAGCTTTAGGTTGCCCATAAAATTATAAATTTTTGGATCCAATAGTTCTCAAAGACCAACTACTAAATTGTAGACAAGTTATCCTCTTTGTCAGTGCAGGATATTCACAGATCTTAAAGTATTGAAATAAGCCAGGTGCTGAAAATGCTTAATTCAAAAGACAAATAAACATATTGGTATCTTCATTTTTCTATAAGATTTGGTCTTTTCAAATCAGTCATATGTCAGTAATTCTACATCTTCATTGTGAGATTTTGCTCAACCAAAGAAGATTAAAGCCTGAAATTAATCTTAGTGAGTTGCCCAAGGCTCAAAAGAAATCACATGATTTGGCAGGTGATCACCCAGTAAAGCACCAGAATGGAGATTTGAACCTAGATATTTTCAGTGGAGTATTATATCCACTATGGTAGCCTATTTCTTAATTCTATAAGAATCAGTCATACAGTGCCCCATTTTTTTTTCTTTCCCTTATGATTTTCAGGCAAACATTCAATGGCTTATTGCCATCACACACCACCTCCTTGTTCCACTCAAATAATCCTCTCAAAATTTTCATATGTCAAAAAATGAGGTATTTTTAAATAAAACCTCCAACTGCATGATTTCCCCACTGACTTAAAAGCCCAGCAGGATGGTGAAAGTAATGGTAAGAGGGAGATTTAGCTTTTATTGCATTTTAGGAAGTAATAGGATTTTTTATATTGGGTTGTTTTTGTAGCTGTTTTTATCATAGTCTGGTTTCTTTTGGAATGTTTCAAAAAGTCTGTAGGCTTTATTTTTTTTTTAATGGAATGATAAAGTAAATATCTGAGTCACTCCAATAAGGAGGATTAGTGATAGAATTTATACCCTGGAGTTTTGTGGTTGGTTTGATCAATGCCATTCAAAGTTTAAATCCTCAGATTATTGACTTGAACTTGATAGCTATTTCCATGATAAATGTGAATTTATTTATATAAAATTAAGTTATTGTGATTAAATTCATTGTACCTATTAAATGTGTTCCTGAAAAGTTAGAGGTAAATCAAATTTAGGGACACTCTAAGTGACCAAAAATCACTAATCTTGACTTTCAGTGCTCGATGGCAAACATGTCACTTCCAGCCCTAAGTTAGTATCTACTTCCAAGCAACTGAGACATTTTTCCATACTAATTTCACTTGTAAAACTTTTCTTCAGAGATGACAAAACAATTCATTTTATAACATTTTTAAGTTCATAACACACTTTCTTCAAAATAATTCTCTGAGAGAGGTAACAGAAAGACTGTGGTATAGAAGAAAGGGCCCTGGATTTAGAGTACAGGCTTCTGCTACTTATTAGCAATGTGCCCTTGGTCATGTCTGTTGACCTCCACAGCTTCTACACCTGTTAACTAAAGGAATTAGATTGGAAAGCCTCTGATGTTTCTTCCAGTGTCACTAGCCCTGTGGTCCTAAGACTAGATAATTTTTAATACCCCCTTTACTTCTAAATCTATATGCCTGAAGAACATCATCCCAAGTACTGGTAAATCTTTGTAATCCAACAAATATTATTATGCTTTTATTCAGATAAGGAAACTAAGGCTCAAAAACTTGTTCAAGACCTTACATCTAGTAAGGCTCAGAGTCAGCATTTGAACCAGTCTCCTATTTCCTTCTTTCCACTGGATAACTTATACCTAAAGACAGAGTTTCCTAAATATATGTGAATGTGCTCATTCATACATATAAGTTTTATAGGACTTAACCAAACTTTATTTCTCTTGTATTTATTCTTCCTTATTTATCTTGTATCTATTAGCCTCTTAGTGCTCTTAGAAACAACAACAACAACAACAACTCTCTAAGGCTGAATGTTTAAAAAAAAAAGCCCTTCACCTGTTTTGCTGAGAGTTTCCTTATCTAGGAATTGACTACCCCAATGAATCACAAGTTCAGTCACTATCCTAATCTAGATTCCTGTTTTCTACAAGTAGTAGGCACAAACATTATTGAGGTCTTCAAAGAGAATATAGAGAAATGAATTAATAAACCAGAAGATTTTGTGTTACAGAGATAAGAAATGCTTTCTCCTTGTTAGAGCAAATTTAGTGCACCTCAGCAGAACATGCTTAAAACTCTTGTGAACAATAGTTAACAGTCATCAAGGAAAGTTTTCTTTTTTTTTCCTTCAGAAGATAAATTAGAAGGAAAGTTTGCTGAGTGTATTGTTGAGGAAGGTTAGATTTCTAAGTTATATTCATAGCCTAGAACGGAATTTTTTGAAGGGAAAAATTATTCGTCACTTGGGTCATGCAAAATAAAGAAATTATTCAGGCTGAGAATTAGCAAAATAAACTATTGATGCATCCAACCTGAGCCGGTACTTGTCTATCTGAATTAGGCCTAGGTCGTAAGTCAGGGTATGGCTACAACAGATGGAAAATAACCAGGAAATAGTAAAGTCAGAGTGAAACATTGTTGTGATACAATGAATATAAAACATATCTTCAGAAGATTTGGATTTAAAAGCATTCCCTGCCATTTACTAACATATGGACTTGAAAAAATCACATACTCTGTCAGATCCTCAGTTTCCTCACCCGTGAAATAAGGATAAGTGGTTTTTTTTTTCCTTCACAATGTTGTAAGGAAAGTATTTTTTCAAGTATTCTATAAAATTAATGGTCATTATTATAGAGATAAGTTATTATCATTGCTGTATTTCTACAAAGACCTGTTGATTTTGGTAGTTTCTTCACCAACACAGATCACAATTCTTCTATACCTTAGTATATAGTACATGTGATACTCCTGTACCTTAGTAGATAATTTCATGACTTGCCATGATCCAACCCCCTACCAAAATGAATCATTTGGTAGTCACCTTTCTGGTTATAGGCAGCCAGAACTTGACTGACAGGTCCTTGTGGAAAAATATACTGTCATTTGATTCATTCTTTAAGGTTTTCTGATCAGGTAGGAAACATTGTGTGTCTTTCAAGAATCCAGGAGTATATCCATGCTGTTCTAATGAAACAAATTTGAGTGGTTTGTTTTGTTGTTGTATTTTCAGGTAGAGAACCTACTTCTTATACAGAGTTCAAATTTAATCCATTCTTCCTTAAATTCTGTGCTATGGTATTGCTCTTGACCAAACAATTAAATTAAACCAAAATTATGACTGTGCTATGTAGCCAATTAACATTACAAATACTTCATTTTCAGAAGGAATTATTAAACTTAATGAGCATTTGAGAAATGAAGTATTAATTGAAACGACTAAATAAAGCCACTGTTACAACCATCCATCAAGGAAAAAAAGATAAGAGGCCAAATATCAGTGACCATATGCCATCACTTAGGAGTGGTCATTTCCACTCATTGAAACTCTACCAGTACAAAAGAAGTGTACACAGCTAAGAGTAATTGAGAAGAGGCTGCAGAGGAGGAGCTTACACAGCCAAGTATAGAATTATATGTGGAACCATCGAGGAAAAAAAATGTGTTGCTCATTATCTTGGATTCTGTGATGAATTCAGTCACTCTTTTCTCCCTACATCAGACCATTCCTGATGATCTCTGGCTCTTCACAACCAACCTGGCCTTTTATCCTTCTTTCAATGAGGGTACTCCCAGCTATGACTCTTGCTCTGTCTTAAAAGGTCTCAGTTATCCCCACACAGGAAATCCAATATGAGTCTGTGTCAGATCTCATCTTTGCCTTTGCCCTTAGAACATATTAGAATAGTTTTTTTTTTTGTGGGAAAGGATAGAGAGGGGAACAGAGCCAAGATGGCAGCATAGAAGCAACAAGGTTCCACAGTTCCCACATAGCCACCTCAAATACCCATAAAATATGACTCTAAACAAATTTTAGGGTTCCAAAACTCACAAAAATACACCTCCAGCTGGAGTCAGCTGGGACGGAAGGGCTCATCACAGCATGCTGGGAGCCAAAACCAGCCCAGCCTAAAGCCATGGCTTGGCCCTGGGTGGCCAGGAGGAGCTGTAGCTGGAGCCTTCAGAAGAGTAGATCAGCAGTAGCTGTGGAAGTCTCCAGAATTATCAAGCCATAAGAAACAAGGACAAAATGAAAGGTCAGTGGAACTCAGCTAAAGTTGGGAGAGAAAAGCGGTTCAGCCAAACTGCGTCCAGGGCAAGGAAGTGGCAGAAACAGCAGCCCTGCAGCCACCTCCATGTGGCTGCTTCAGAAGCTCCCAGCCTACAGACTGCAGGGGGGCCAAGCAATCATTCAGAGGCTAAGTGCTCTTGCGTTAAGCAGCCTGGATCTGGATCGTGGTCTTGGGTGGTGGTCCTGGGATATGTTTTCAGTGAGCCAAAGCTGGTGGGGGCTGCAGTGGCCTCCCAATAGCTCTGGCAGCTGTGAAAACCCCAGCGATTTTGGACAGAGCTTTCCCCTCTGGAAGCAGAGCTCCACAAAGCTAAAAAGGAAGGAAAGGAAGGAAAGGAGGGCAAAGGAAGCAAAGTAAGAACAGCAACCTAACTTTAGAATCCTTCTTTGGGGAAAAAAAGGATCAAAGGATGGAACTGGAGGAAGACAACACAGTCAGAACTCCCCCACCAAAAGCTTCCAAGCAACATGTAGGATGCATACAAGCCACAGATCAGCTTAAGAAGGATTTTGAAAACCAAATAAGAGAAGTGGAGGAAAAATTGGGAAGAGAAATGAGAAAGATGCAAGAAAATCATGAAAAGAGAGTCAACAACCTGACTGAAGAAAATAACACCTTAAAAAATAGATGAACTCAAATGGCAAAAGAGGCCCAAAAAATCCAATGAGGAGAAGAATGCCTTAAAAAGGCAAATTTGCCAGATGGAAAAAGAATCTCAAAAGCTTTCTGAAGAGAATAATTCCTTCAGAATTAGAGTGGAGTAAATGGAAGCAAACGACTTTATGAGAAATCAAAAGACTAGTAAACAGATCCAAACAAATGAAAAAATAGAAGGCAATGTGAAATATCTTCTTGACCTGGAAAATAGATCCAAGAGCAACAATTTAAAAATTATTGGACTACCTGAAAGCCATGATCAAAAAAAGAACTTAGAAAACATTCAAGAAATTGTCAAGGAAAATTGCCCTGATATTTTAGAACCAGAGGGCAAAATAAAACTTGAAAGAATTCACCAATCACCTCTTGAAAAAGACCTCAAAAGAAAACTCCTAGGAATGTTATAGCCAAGTTCTGGAGTGCCCAGATCAAGGAGAAAATATTACAAGCTGCCAAGAAGAAACAATTTGAATACTGTAGAAACACAATTAGGATAACCCAGGATCTAATAGCTTCTACATTAAGAGACTGAAGGGCCTGGAATATGATATTCTGGAGATCAAGGGAGTTAGGATTAAACCCAAGAATCACCTACCCAACAAAATTGAGTATAATGTTCCAGGGGAAAATATGGTCATTCAATGAGGTGGAGGACTTTCAAACATTTTTGCTGAAAAAAACAGAACTGAAAAGAAAATTTGATATTCAAATACAAGAAGCATGAGAAGGTAAACATGGAAAAGAAATCACAAGGAACTTATCAAAGTTGAACTATTTACATGCCAACATGGAAAAACAATAATTGTAACTTATGAAACTTTTCTCAGTATGAGGATAGGTGAAGGGAATACAAATGTATAGATACATATGTCTATATAGGAGGGTTTATGTATGTGTATGAACACACATCTGAGTATGTATATATATGAGTACATAGAGGGCACAAGATCAATTGAATAGTAAGGGACGATACTCTAACAGGTGAAATTCTGAGGTGGGAGAGGATTAGAATGAGAGGAGACAGGGAGAGACAGAATGGGGTTAATCATCTCATATAGAAGAGGCAAGGGAAAATCATTACAATGGAGGAGAAGAACAGGAAGGCAAATTAGAAAGGGTCAACCTTATTCTCATTGAATTTGGCTTAGGGAAGGAATGACATAAACTCTAAACTGGGTATCTTGAAACACAGGATAGTAGGTGGGATGGTGATGAGAGATGGGATGATGGAGGGGAGGACAAGGTGGGGGGGAGGGTTTTTGGAAGCACACACTTCTGTAAAGGGATAGGGACAGGGTGGAGAATAGAACAGGTGGAGGGGAGGGATAGGAAGGAGGGA
>CM053583.1:75669242-75709180 GCA_028627135.1 Pseudochirops cupreus | reverse complement strand
TATTATTATTATTATTATTATTATCAATATTATTATTATTATTAACCACATCCAACTGGGAGTTAAGATATACAGGCACCGTGGTAGGGAGATCCATCTGCCCTACCAGAAAGTCAGAGGGTTGATGGGGGAGGACATAGGAGAGAGCAGATTGGGGGATGGGTTATACAGTGAGATGGCTGTGTTGAGGTGTTGGGTAGGGGAAAGATGGGGAGAAAATTTGTAACTCAAAATCTTGTGGAAATGAACAATATAAACAAGAAAATAAATTAATTTATTTAAAAAAAAAAGAAAGGATAGAGAGATCTCCATGGATTTATGTAACATATGTGTGTGTGTGTGTGTGTGTGTGTGTGTGTGTGTGTGTGTGTGTATATATATACACACATATATGTTAGCATACAATATTACATATGACATTTTCTTAATTAAAAACTCTCTGAGCCACCATGCCATTTTAGCACTAAAAGGAGTATGTCATATCCAATCACAATTCAGTCTATGGCCAATGATTCAATTACAGTTTGTTTGGAACAATGACACTAGAGAAGTTTTGTGAAAGACGTTGCTTCCTCCAAGACTGCTGCCTCAAGTGGCTTAGGATATATCTTAAACATCCCTATCTTTCTCCATTGATTTACTGGAGTTTAGATCTATCACTCATTCACTTATTTTTAGACAGGGTTTTCAGTCTTTGAAATCTCTTTGTGACCAGGATTAGAAGAGTTCTAGATACCATGCTACATAAGTATCTGTTGAAAGAAATTAGCAGGGCTTAGTCTAGATAAGAGAGCAGGGGAGATAATGATAGTTTTCTCTGTCTGTTTATAGGGCTTTTGTGTTAAGGGTGAGATTACCATCCTTCTACTTGATCTCAGAAGGAAGAAGTAGGAGGAGCATGAGATAGAAATTGCAGAAAGCTAAATTAAGACTCAACGTCAGGAAAACCTTCCTTGAGAATTAGAGCTATCCAAAGATAGAATAGGCTACTATAGGTCATAGGTTTCCCATCACTGGAGGATTCCAAGCAATAGCTGAAAGATCAATTTTGAGGTATTTTGTAGAGATTTTTGTGCAGAAACGGTTTCTTTCCCACTGAGAATCTGTGACTACCTAAAATGTTTCATTTCTTTACCACCTACTTTGTAGTTATTATCATGCCATGAGTTGTTTCATATAAGTACATTTTCCCTACATCTGAAACTCTCCCTTTGAGGCACTGAAATTTCTTCATAGTTTAAACTATTTTTTTAACTTCTAGAAAACACTGTAAAACATCTCATGCTCTGCTCTTTCTATCAACAATACACTGAACACAATTTTAACTTTTTCTCAGTGACTTGGGGTTAACATTCTAGGCATCAAACATTGAATTGCACCACGCTATTTAAATGTTGTAATGCTAAGGATGACGGAGATGTGGAGAATGGTTGACCCAACACCAGAGGTCCCTAAACTTCTTAGCTTTAACAGTGTGTGTGTGTGTGTGTGTGTGTGTGTGTGTGTGTGTGTGTGTGCGCGTGCACACACATATGCACATGCACTGCCTGGTTTTTGTTTGCTTATTTTTTCCTTTTCCATCAAGGCGTCAGGGTATTGGTTCTTTGTGTTCCTACCTCTAGCAGAACTTATTCTTTCTTTGTTGCTGATTCTAATCTGTTGCAAACTTGGAAATGAGCATGATAATAATAATAAAAATAACACATTTTGGTAGCATTTTGTGATCAAAAATGAAATTTTTCACTAAAACCCTGTGAGAGAGATAGTAGCGATATTATTATACCTATTTTACAGATGAGGAAGCAGGCCAGCAGAAATAAAATGCATTGCTCCTGTTAGTCAACAAGTATTTACTAAGTATTTACTAAGTGACAGGAAATGTACTGAGCAGAGAAGCAAAACCAGGGTCCCTGCCCTCAAGGGATTCACATACTAATGGGGAACTCAGCATGGAAATAACTAGCTGGACACAAGTCATATACAGAGTACATCCCTGAGGGAAGGCACTGTGGGACTGTGGAGAGAATAAATACTGGGGAAGTCCTCTTGCAGAAGATCTAGAGTCTGAGCTGACAGTTTTGGAAATCCAGGGAAGCTAAGAGACGGAGGTGAGGAGGAAGAGCATTCCAGTCGTGGAAGACATTCTGCTCAGACACAGAGTCTAGAGATGGAGTGTTATGTGTGAAGAATAGATAGGCCAGTGTAGCTGGATCTTAGAATTCATGGAGGAGAGTGAAGTACAAGATTAGAAAGGTAGGGAGGAAACATTGTGTGGAGCTTTAAATGTCAAAAATCCTCCCTTGAGGGTTTTATATTTTCTCCCAGCAATAATAGGGAATCATTGGAGGCTAATGAGAAGAAAGAATGAGAGGTGATATGTGTTAACAAATGTTAAGGAGTCCCCTGATTTTGCCTTTTGGATTTGCCATATTTTCCAGAAACACTGGGCCCAGAATATGCAGGAGGCCCTGAATATGTCAAGGATGAAGCAGGCCCTCCAAGCTGACATAATTTGTTGTTTGCCTCCCAAACTGGACTTCTGTGCATCCTTGGGGGTCAAGACAGGCACGAGTCAGTCTGCACTAGGCTCAAAAATGACTTGTATGGACTCTTGTAGATAAGTAAACTATCATATCTTCATGATCTAGTAGTTCCCAAGGGAAAACAATGCTGCTTTTGCCATTACCTTCCTCCTGCCCTTCCCAAGGGTTTTTATCCTTTTCCCACCATTACTGCACCTTCTCCCTCCCATGACATATCCCTTTAGGTAGAAATTTTTTGTGTTTTCTTCTTTCCTTTGTTGTACTGTTATAAATATACAAACTTCTGTATGGATTGTAAACTCTTCGGGTCCCACATGCATGTTCATTCCTCTTGTAATAAACCTAGTTTTCACACAAGTTTTGTGAAATTGTTTTTGCCTATGGATATATGGTCAGAATTGTTAGAAGAGTAGAGGATAGACTACTAGAGTGTAAAGACACATGAGGCATGGAGACCAATTAGAAGGTTACACAGTTCATGCTCATCAGAGACAAGGTATGAAGTAAAAAAAAAAAATGGCTCCAAGTCTATAGCTCCTTCTGTCTGTGAGTGAGGGCTCTGATATGGAGCTTCTTCTATAGAAAAAAAAATGCTTCAGCTTTAGAGTGTGGGTTTTTGTTAGTTTTGAAAAAAATATATTAAATTGGAAATCAGAAAATATTAGTGCTAGGTCTATATCTTCTGTTAACTCACTATGTACATATGGGCAGTCACTCAGTTTCTTTATCTCTAAAATGAATGAGTTAGACTAGGTGATTTTTAGCCTTGATATTCTATGATCCTGTTTTGCAGCTCAGAAAGAATATGGTGGTCTTCCTTCAACTTTCTGGTTCTGTAACATATCACAGATGTTTAAAGTCTGACCTTCAAGAGTCCCTGAAGTTGTAATTAGCATCCCTAGATTCAATTAATAATAACACTGCCATTTACAATTCTTTGTGTGTATATGTATACATGCCTGTCTGTGTACACACACACACAGACACACATACATATGTGTGTATATATATGTATATATATGCATTTATATATGACTAGGGCAAGATGCTATATCTAATAGTAAATATATGTGTATTTAGTCATATAACCTCTCTGAGCCTTAGTTTCCCCATCCGTAAAAGAATAGAATTTGATTAGGTGACATATGAGGGCCTCTCCACTTACAAATTCTGAAACTCTGTAAATATGTGATATAAAAAGAAGTGTCCTTCAAACTTCAAGGAAAAATTCTTTGTTTGAATATTTTCATACTTGTTGAATAGATCTGGTTTTACTCAATCCATATCCATCATTTCCCTCCTTTCCATAATGAAAACAGTAAAGTATAGTGCAAATGATGCTGGACTTGGAATCCTTAGGTCTTGATCATATCATATCGCCTTTCAGCATTTGCCTTTCCTGACTTTGTAATAATCTGCCATAGCTTTGTAAACTACCCCCAAACACCTTGGGGAACCTCCAAATTTGGTAATTGCCTCCATTACAACAAATTTAAATCTCTCTATGATTTAAGAGAAAAGTCCTAGGGAGTTGCTTGAAACATGTGGAGTTGGTGACCTGCCCAAGCCTCACAGTGAGCAAGGGTCAGAGATATGTGTGTCACTAAGTCTTCCTGATACCAAGCACAGGACTCCATTCACTTTACAGTACTGCCTTTTAAGTCTCTATACAGATAGATATAGATCTACATACATATATATGTGTATACATACATATGTGTATGTGTATGTACATGTATGTATGTACATGTGTATTATGCATATGAATAATATTTTATCTGGACCTGACTTTATTGGAAATTCCATTGAGGTAACTCCTACTACCATTGTAGATAGGCAAATAGTTGGCAATTTACAGTCTTAGAGAATTGCCCATGGCAAGATTTCTTAACCTGGACTCTGTGAAAGGGCCCATTAATAGACTGTAGAGTATCCCTGAACTTGGATAAGAAAAAAAAAATACAGCTTACTAACATTTAAGTGAAATTTATCATATCCCTTGAAAGTAAATTTTAAAAATCATTTTTCTGAGAAAGGGCCAACAGGATTCACTAACCTAGCAAAAGGGTCCTTGACAAAAAAAATAAATAAATAAGAAGCCCTGAACTAGGGGTGCTGAAAGGATATGTGACTTATCCATTGCTTCATATTGTATCTGTGTCAGGCAGGGCTTGAACCCAGATGATCATAATTTCTAGGCCACGTTACACTGTGCCATGTGTTGTCTGTCTCCTGCTTTGTCTATCTGCTTATTCATTTATTTTACTATGCACACAAACATATACATACATAAATATATACATACACATATGTAGATAGAGCATCTAAAATATAACTTAAAAGGACTACAGAAAAGTACATACAAAGAAAATGAGAGAGAGAGAGAAAGAGAGAGAGAGAGAGAGCTTTTTTTATTTTCTTTTAGTAGAGATCACAGAGAGCTAGATGGGGTCTGAGAGGTCACCCAATCTAATAATAAGAATGTAGATTCCAATGTGCAAGTTTTGCCTTTCCCCTAACCATTTTGGCTGCTTTTTCTGTAGCCCAATTCAGCTATATTTTTCAGTGCTTTGCCTGGATGATAAATGGTAAATTAAAACCCAGACTACTTGGGGCCATGGAATTCCTGCAGAAGTAACATGGTTAGAGCTGATAACCTGAATTCCAATAAAGTTATTATGATTTGAAGCCTGAGATTATGTGAATAACTTACTTCTGTATATAAATAAGTCCATGTAAATCCATTCAAAAGTGCTATAAAGAAAAGGACCAGTAGCCCGTTCCTATAGAGAGGGAAATGGCAAACCACTCCAGCATCTTTGCTAAGAAAAGCCCAAGTGAGGACATGAAGAGTTATACAGAACCAAAAAAGACTAAACAACAACATAGCCCACTCCTAAGGCATTGCCCTTTAGAGGTGATGAGATTGAACAAAGAAAATTGCAAAGCAATTTATGTTCCCCTGGACTGTAAATTATATCAGTGGGATCTACAGTAACAGTAATGGACCAATAATGATGATAGAATTGAATATTCTAGTGCATTCTGTCTTTGCTGTTCTATAGATATAAAATATTATAATATATTATAAAATTCTGAGATGACATGATGTGGTAGGCAGTGTGATAGAAATAGTCAGCAATATATATGTTCAAGTCCCAGCTTTGATAGTGAATAAGCATTTATAAAGCACAACCACCTTCTACATAAGTGCTTCCCTGATGCTTCCAGTTATTAGCACTCTTCGCCTCCTGAGACTGTCTTGTATTCCTTTGTATTTACTTACTCAAGCACGTGTATCTCCTGCAAAAGAATATAAGCTCCATGAGGGTAGGGACTGTTCCATTTTTGTCTTTTTATCCCCAGAGCCTAGGATAGTGACACATCATAGACACTTTAAAAATGCTTACTTAATTGAATTGTCAAGAAGAGATTCCTAACCTTTAATGCCTTCTTCAGATATGCATTCTGTATATTTATGTGTATATATGCATAATTATAATGAAATATTATATGCTATACATGTATGTATATACTTGGATAAAAATAGCACAGTCCCGCCCTCACTGATCTAACATTCTATTGGAGAAGATACATGCATATATATGCATGTATTACATGTGTGTGTGCACGTGTTTTATTGTCTTATAAATGTGTATAGATGTATGTGTGTTATGTCACATAACCCTATATATACATATTCCTCACTGTAAACCTTATGAGATGCTTAGGGCCAGGGAAACAGATGCAACTTTTTAGGGGCCATGAATTTGGAGACTCCCTTGGAATCATTAGATAAAATTATTTTATTTCTGTGGGTTATACACATTCACTATGGAATTAATTATTCACCTACCCACCTTGTGCAACTAAAGATAGCAACCCAGGGTGGGTGGATGGGTGAGTGGCTGTGTGGGGGAGGAATCATGAGGAGATCTTAGGCCCAAAGGTGAGATTCTTTAAAAATGAAAGATGTTGAAGTCTATAAAGAATTATTTATAGGGCCAGACTTAAGGCTCAGCTACTTACTCTCTTCTCAACCTCTTTGGAAACCAATGTGTTTTATGATAAGCATCTGGGGATTATAACAAGAGGCCACCACTTAGGTCCATTTCTAGGTCTAGAAGGGCTGATTGTTCACTCCAGGTCTCAGAGATCCACTTACCCACCAGGTCCTGAAAGGATTTCAGTCACTGACAGCATCCCTTCTCCCATGCCTCATAACAATAACAACAGCAATAATGATGATGATGATGATGATGATGTTCAATTTGTCTAATATTTCATTCTTCCTCTCTAAGCTTTCCTATACACAATATATCATGAACTTGCAATAACCCTATGGGATAGACCAAGTCTCACTGCTCCCACTTAGACAAGGAAGCAGAGGCACAGAAAATTTAAATAATTTCGTAATATAGAGGCAAGATAAGAACCTAAGACCACACAACACACCAACACAACAAATATTTATTAAGCGCCTGCTATGTGCACAAAGTTGTGCTAGGTACTGAGGCAACAGAAAAAGAAAGAAGGAGAGGGAGAGGGAGAAGAGAGGGAGAGGCACAGGGAAAGGGGAAGGGGAGGGGGAGGGAGAGGGGAAGGAATTTACACTCTACATTTATTGCTTCCCTCAGCCTCTCCATGTGTCTTCCCAGGGGCTTCGGCTTCTAGAGGGTCTGTATACATACTTGACATTTCATTGTCTGCTTAAACTTTCCAAAGGACTTCATCATTTATTATTTCATTTGGACTTCACAACAACCCTATGAGATAAGTTGACTATCTGCCACTATCCCCAAATTATAAATGAGAGCATTGAGGTACAGAGTCCTGTGACTCTCCCAAGACCACACAACTAGTAGACCACGAGATTAGACCTCAGATCTTCTAATGCCCAGTGATGTGCTATTTTAAAAGCATCATAACACTTCCTTTAAAGCATCTGTAACACTTTTTTTTCATAGGTTCTACCAGTTATTATTGTTGCTGAGTCATTTTCCAATCATGTCTGACTCTTTGTGACCACATTTTGGAGTTTTCTTAGCAAAGATACTGGAGTGGTTTGCCGTTTCCTTCTCTACCTCATACTTTACAGAGGAGGATCTGAGGCAAATAGCATTAAGTGACTTGCCCAGGGTCACACAACTAGTGACTGAAGCAAGATTTGGACTTATGGCCACTGTTCAGACAACTTTGAACAACTTTTCAGTGAACCCTACTGACAAAATTTCAAAAGGGAAAATAAAAAGCAAAAAAATAAGACCAGAAATGGAAAAGCAGAGAATGCAAGACCTATAAGTTTGAATATTATCTGGGAAAGATTTAGAAAAAAGGAGCTTTTAATGAGAGTTACCAGATATAAACAAATAATATAAATCAAATTGACTCAGCTCAGTAAATCAATTTAAATTCAATGAGACTTTAAATGTTTTGACATTAAGTGATCTCTTTGTAATGCAAAATTAGTGCATTTTTTTCAAAGAAGGAACAACCTGCATTAAGAATTTGGCCTGCCCAACTGATGTCCATTATTGCTAATGAGACATTCAGGGTAGTTACTCTTCAAAAGCTTTTATGATTGTAGGGTAGGTCCTGTGCTGGCTACATAGTGCTCAGACCTGTGATGTAACTTGCCCCACCCCTTATATAAAGTTTACAGAAGAATGATACTGTGGAGGACATGACTTGACCTCTTTGTTACAGCCCTGTTGCAGTGAAATTGTGGGGCATTCTTTAAAGCATTGTGATTTAAAATAAATCCACTCATTTATAAAATTCAATCCCCTCATTCTCCAAGCAGTTTAATTTCCATTTTTATAACACACGGTTTTATAGTGACATGAGAAAATGACTTTATATAGTAGCTTTATACCCAAGGGATGAAAGGGGGAAAAATCACATACGTATGTGAAGAAAAGGAATTGTGTCAGAGAGCTGATAGATTAAAATGCTGAAATTTCAGTTTATCTAAGAAATCAGATCTGTCATTTGAATCACCACCATGAGGTAAAATAGTACTGAAGGTACACTGGGCTCGGAGACATCAGAAGATTGATGTTTGCGTCTAGCTGTGCCATTAACAAGCTGGGTGGCTTTAGGCAAGTCACTTCAACTATGAGACAAGGGGTTTGGACCAGTTGTTTTCTAATACTTTCAGTTCTAGAATTCTATTTTCTCAGTATTTTTTTTTTTGGAGACCTACTGTACTCTGTAAGGAAACCCTGAAGGATTGTAATCTAGTTTTCCAGTTAACAATAGCTGACTAGCAGGGCCTTTTGGAAGGAGTCTATGGGGCTGTGGATGTGGGAGAGAATTTAACTACATACATACACACATATGTATTTATTTGATTTGTTACCTGTTACAGTACTACTACTATTACAATGTAGGGTAATGCATTTGTTTTATATTCAGGAGAGGGGGGAAGCAAAATGGGTAAGGTAACCCTGTCAGTTCTGAAATATCAAGGCTAAAGGAAGGGAGAAGTGACTTAGCTTATTTGAATGCAGATGTTTGATATTTGGGAAATTAAAAACACATCCAACTGAAAGAAAAAATGAAAGTAGGCTACAAAGATTCTCAGAGCCAGAAGACTTCCCAGCTTTATTCCTCTGTGCCTTGTGTTCATTTCAACAACCAGCTATGCCCTTACTTCCTTCCTTCCCTCTTTTCCTCCCTTCCTGCTCTCCTTCCTTCCTTTCCCTCTTCCTTTTTCCATCCTTTCCTCCTCGTTCCTTCCTTACCTCCCTCCTTCCTTACTGCCTTCTCTCCTTCAAACATTTATGAAGTGCTAACTGTGTGGTGTTTTACTCTCAAAGGCACATACCTGCTAGGATTGGAAATGGATAGCATTATCTCATAGACTTATAACTGCATCTTAAGGTTCTGCTGTCACTTACTTTATCTTTCTCCAAAATCTGATTATTAGACTGACCCACCCAATCAAGGAGGGGTGGGTAAGAAACTAATTCAGTTACTTAAAAAGCATTATCTGGTAACTGGTACAAGAAGGCAGAGCCTCAGTTAAGAACCACTGCAGGTGAGAGAGATGAGAAAAGGTATAAACTATTTATAGCACAATGTGGAAAATTATTTTGCTTGGCTATGCAAAATTGCTCAAAGGATTTTGTTTTCTTTTTCTTAATTTTTAATGGGGAGATAGATCTTTGTTAAATGAAAAAAAATTAAATTTAAATAAAAAATAATAATATTCATGACACTTGACTTTAACCAGAAGGTTAAGAAGCAATACCATTTGCCATGGATAAGCTAGTGAAAATAATTCCCAAAATATACATTTCAATATAGTGGTTAATGGAAAGTTCATTATATAAAGATAAGTAGCCCCAGTTGGATACATAGTAGCTTTCCAGCAGAGTTTTTATTGGGGAATCAGAGAGGAATTTTAGTGATGGGACTGGTGTTAGTTTAATTTTGGCGATTTCATGTATACTACTAGGTAGTATCATTCTCCAGAAATGGAAACAGTCCTTTATCAGGCAAAAATCATTATAGCAGTACATTGTGGTGAGCCAGGAGAAGACACAACCTCAGGGCAGAAAATGCCTCAAGTTTAGTTCTGTTTAAATATTGCCAGTGATGATTGGACTATCATGCAATTCTCCCCAATTATACTTATCCTCAAGGCAGTCTGGGCACTAAGCCTTTTGTCATGCAGACAATGTGTCGGCAAAGTCTGGCTCTCCTCCATGAAGAAACTATGTTTACTCCTTATTTGGCTCGGGTTCCATGTTGTACTGAGATGAGGAAGTCAATTTGTTGATTTGTTTTCCCCTAGTGTAAGGGTACTTACATGGGTCTAGGAGAGGTCACTCTGTGATTTACAGACATTTTAGAAAATCAAATTTAAAATTCTGTTTTGTTCTTCCCCTATGAGAATAGCTAAGGCCCCAAGTGACTTTGTAGGAGTGGGACTTTCAACAGAGGTGTTATAATAATAACTTGCCTTTGTATAGCATTTTACAATTATAGGGGTCTTTGCATTTATTCCTCATAACCGCCCTGTGAGGCAGGGAGTCTAAGTCATTTTCTCCTCATTTGCTGAGACTCTGAGAGAAAGAGATTAAGTGTTTCAGGATCAGAAGATGACAGTATGACAGAAATTAGAACTTGAAGGTCCGTAGAGATCAGATCATCCTAATCACCTTATTTTAAACATGAGCAAACCAAGGCCCAGAGAAAGCAAGTCATTTGCCCAAGATCACGTGGATCTTGGCATTTTAACCCAGTTTTGCCCATTCTAAGTGCTCTTCTCTCTGTGTCTCATTTACTTTGAGCAATATAATTCTGAAGAAATATCAGCCACCATCTTGCCTTTATTCTATGTCATAGAAAACATGTCCGCTAGAATGTTTAGCTATTAGGAAATTAAGCTGAGCAGAAAAAAGACAGAAGAAAACGTTTTGAGATTGTAAAGCTTCTCAACCACCTAAAGTTTGTCCCTAGATTGACTTTACTAGTCAATTCCTCACTCTAGCCTGTCACCTAATCCCTAGCTTTCTTCTTTCCCATTATCACCCTCTATCTAAAATTCCATTATTGACATTTATTTCCTTTCATTTATTTCTCATATCCCACTATCTCTCTGCCATTCCCTTGCTGACTTTTCTTACTTCTATCCTTCCCTCCAACAAATATTTTTTTAATCAGATAATATTTATCTTTTCATTGAATGATTTCCCCATTTTCATATATTGGAGAAATGGACTCCAGCATAACAGAGGGTTCTTCTTCAGTATTCTTGTCATTGCTTTCTTTTGTAAACTCTTAGAACTATAAAATAGAAAGTATGAAGGGACATGGTATAGTAAAAGAGATCATTGGTCTCAGAGTTAGCAGACCTGAATTCTAGGCTTAGACTTGAGGCAAGTCTTCAAATTTCCTATGTTCTGGTTTCCTTCTCTGTAAGATAATGTTTTAAATTCCTTTCCAGTTCTAAAATGCTGTAACCAGATACATATGCTTCCATTAAGTGCTGAAGCTGAAAATCAACCTTAATGGTCAAGTGTCTAGATGTCAGCTTCAAAATAGATCTGCAACTTGAAATCTAGGACTTCGAGAGATTACCTGAATATTCACTCAGAATATGGAGTGAACTCCTTATGGCAGTAGATGTCAGAGACAGGGCTTGAACCAGACTTGCGTTCGTTTGACATCTTCCTGACTCTAAAGACAACTTTCTATACCTTGTGTCACTTGGTACCAAGTTTCAGCTTCTAGAACAAATAAAGGAAATGCTAAGTAAAATTGGGTCTATTTTAGGACCCCCCCCCCCCAGTTCTACAAGCTGAAGAAATAAATTTCTTACTGGTGAAAGATTGTTTGCTTTCTTGAGAAGTTGATGTGTGCCCAGAGTTTCACTCCATTTCAAGTTTGATCTTGGTTTTGATCATGAAATGAGTATTTACACCCCCCAAGATTTTTTGGTGACCCCCTTTTGGTTTCCTTCCACAGACAGTGTCGAAGATGAAATGGAAATGGCCACCGTGCGGCATCGGCCAGAAGCTCTTGAGCTGCTGGAAGCCCAGAGCAAGTTCACCAAGAAGGAACTTCAGATCCTTTACCGAGGATTCAAGAATGTGAGTGCTTTGGTTCTGACCTGCCAAATCCAGAGAAAATCCCTCAGAAGTGTGGAGTCAAAAATGAGAGATAAAAACTGAAAGTGAATGGCATCAAATTAATGGCCAGACTAATGTGGTAGAATGAAATTCTCTGTTACCAAGTGGGGATATTATCCGCTGTGCAGTTGAATTTCACTCTGTGGTGAGCTTGGTAATGCTCATCATTATCAAAGACTATCCAGTGGTTCAACATCTGTACTCATGATATTCCTATCTAATTTTGGGGGGGGCTATTTTGACTGGCTCAAACATCATTGTAATATCCAGTCCATTATTGGTTATTATTTGGCAGTCCTAGTCTTTACGGGAGAAAAAGAATTGAAGAGTATGTTTCATCAGTTTAGAAAAAGGTTGGTACAAAATATGTGTGTAGACATACAGATTTCTTGGTTCATTAGACCATCATGTTAATGTCACTGAGCTCAGAGACAGAATTCCCCATGTAATTGCTTATGTTCTTGCATTTTCTGTTCAAAGGGGCTCAGAAGAAAGTAACCGAGGAAGGGAGGAACCATGAGTTTTAAAAAGTGGCAGAAGGAATGGGATATGCGGTGATTTTTCCATTTCTGAAGTTTTGAACATGGACATTTCCAGAAAAGGGCAGAAAAAAAAAGATGTGTCTAGAGCAAGAGTACTTGTCTGCAAGAGAGGCTAGGCCTAAAAATGTAGAGAGTTTTGTTGGGTTTTTGCTTTGGTTTGGTTTTTTGATTACCACGCAATCTGTTATGCACCAAAATCTATGTAAAGAGATAGTCATTGCCCTCAGACGGTTTGCAATCTATTTTGAAAGATGAAATCATCTTTGTTACTCTAAAAAAGACCAGACTGGAGGTTTAACTGATGTTGGGTCAGTTGCATTATCTTACTAAACAGAAAAAGGTTATCTATATACATATTCCATTGGTATCCATGCAATATCAGGAAAGTATTGGATATTCACCCAGAATATGGAGTGAATTCTTAATGGCAGATTTATGGGAGATTATGAGTTAAAGGCAGGTCAGTGGTACAATGTGGATACAACCCTGGATTTGAAGTGAAGATGACTTTAATCCAACCCTACCTAAGATACTATTTAGCTATACTGGGTAAGTCACTTCATTTCTCTCAGGTACAATTTCCTCATCTGCAAAATAAAAATAGTAAAGATAAAATGAGATGATATTCAAGCATTTGGCAAATTTATAATTGCTACATAAATATTTGTTATTATTATTAGATTCAGACAGGGTTTTTGATTTTGTTGTTGTTGAGGTGTTTCAGTTCAATCTGATTCTTTGTGGACCCCATTTGTGGTTTTCTTGGCAAAGATATTAGAGCAGTTTGCCATTTCCTTCTCTAGCTTATTTTACAGATGCAGAAACTGAGGCAAACAGGGTTAAGAGACTCACTCAGGGCCATACAACTGATAAGTGTCTGAGGCTGGATTTGAAGTCAGGTATTCCTGATGTCAGACCTGGACCTCTATCCAGTGCACCATCTAGCTGCCTTTGAATAGAATAGGTCAGCACAGATGGGTAAGGATGTACATGGAAATACTCCTCATATTGATAAGATTACAGATGCATTGAGGTTTATGTAATATGTATATATAATTATGTATGTGTATGTATGCACACACATATATACACACATACATATGTATATGAATATATACATACAGATACACACATATATACATCTATGTGTATGTACACGTGCAATCACAAAGAATTCTGTCATCATGGGGAATTACTTCAAGCAGTGTAGATTTTGACAGTCTGTGACATGGTGGACAAACCCTAGGGAGTTGCTCAAAGTTTTGAGAGGTTAAATGAATTGTCCAACATCACATAGCCAGTAAGTTTCAACAGCAAGATTCGATTCTGTCTTTCTAACTCTAAAACTGCTACTCACAAGCAATGAGCATGTCACTCTCTCTAGTACTCCTTTACATATAAGTGAAGATGAATTGATACATCCCTGCATCTTATATAGTTCAGTACTCTCAATCTCTTCTTCTCTGTCTTCTATATATGCTTTTTCACTTGGTGATCTCATCAGCTCCCAGAGTTCTAAATTCTCATCTCTATGAATATAATTCTTCATCCAGCCCTGACTTCTCTCCTCACCTCTGGTCTCACATCTCCATCTGCCTATTGGACATTTTGAACTGAACAGCCCATAGATATCTTAAACTCATTGTCTAAAACTGAAATCATTATCTTCTCCCCTCCTCCAAACCTTCATCTTTTCCTGACTTCCCTACTGCTTACTGCTATTCTCCCAGTCCCTCAGTCTCACAACCTAGGTTATTATCACTCTTTCACCACCAACCCCTGCCCAACCATTGCTAAAGCCCATAGTTTCCCCCTTTAGGACATCTCTTACATATGCCCCTTTCTATCTCCTCTGATGCTGCCACCACCCTCGTATAGACCCTGACTATTGCAATAACCTGCTGGTTGGTCCCCCTGCACCGAGTCTCTACCCACTCCAGTCCAAGCTCCACTCAGTCCAAGCTCCACTCAGCAGCCAAAGCGATCTTTGTAAAGGTTAAGTTTCACCATATCACTCTCCTTTTCTGTCAATTCCTGTGGCTCCCTATTGCTTCCAGGATCAAAAATAAAATCCTTTGGTTTTATTTTATTTTTTTATTTTATATTTATTAAAATTTATTATTTTATTTTATATTTACTTTATAATATATATTTTATATATTATTTCTTTATGTATTATCCTGGAAGCAATAGCAAAAGTCCTCCATAACCTTTATTCCTTATGCCACCCCTCCCCCCTCATATTCCCTGTGATCTAAGTGACACTAGCTTCATTGTTATTCATCAAACAAGACCCTCTAGCTCTGAGCATTTTCACTTGCAGTCCCTTCTGCCTGGAATCCTCTCATTCCTTATATCCACCTTCTGGCTTCCTGTAGTTCTCAGCTAAAATCTCACCTTCTGCAAACCTTTCCTAATCCTCCTTAGTGCCAGCATCTTCTCTCTGCTAATTATCATCCAATTTGTCCTGTACGTATCTTGTTTGTACACAGTTGTTTACATGTTGTCTCCCCTATTGGACTCTGAACTCCTTCAGACCAAGGACTGACTGTCTTACCTTCAGTGCTTAGCACAGTGGCAATAGAAAGAAGGTACTTAATACATGCTTGTTGACTGACTGTTGAGTGACTGTCAGATGAGAAAACTAACCCAAAGAAAGTTTAAAGAGCATAATCAAGGTTATTATAAAGTGAAAGTGTTGGGACCTGAACCCAGATCTTCTAACTTTAAGTCAGATGTACCTTTTCTATCCTGTCACTTAATACTATGTATTTGGAAAGGCAACTATGGTATAATGGAAAGAACAGTGGCCTTGGCACCAAAAGAATTGGGTTTGAGGCATAGTTCTACCATTTCTTAGATGCCTGACTGGAGACTAGTCACCTGTGGCTTAGTTTTATAATCTTTTAAAAGATTGTAATCCCAAAGGGTTGAGGGGAGGTTTTGTCTGTGTTTTTACCTGCAAACAGCTTTGTAAATACCAGCTGCCCAAATCCATTTTGGTGGATGGAGTATCAGCTAAGGGAACTGAGACAAAGCTAGCTTGGAGCAGTTTAGGTTATTCCCATTAGAAGAATTGTTGCTTGCTCAGACAGGACTACTTAGAACACTCAAAGACCCACAGCTTCATCAGCCTTCAGCAGGAGAAAAGCACAAAGCAGCAGGAGTGGGGAAAGACAAAAATATATAAAATATCAAGTCTTGGCAAAAGCTAAACATGAACAGAAGGATAATCAGGGAGGGAAATTGATATTTTATTCATTTGAAAGTTAGAATCTTCAATTCAATTTCAAGATCTTATAGGAAGTTAACTTTAAAAAAAAATACCATTCCTAGAAATAAAATTGAAAATGTCTACAAGGGAAAGAATTTACTCAGGGATCCAAACTTCCCAATTTTGAAGACTGCCACTGTGTTGTCATTCTATCGCCATCACAGTGGGACCTCTCTCAGTATGGGGTCTGGCTTCCTTTCATTCCATTTGCTGCAAATTGAAACAGTGATTACTGCAATCATTAACCTTTTGAGCCAGTGTCTCTGCAGCAAGCCTTGTACAAGAGCCACTTCACAAGGAATTGCTGTGGTTCCTTTCTCTTTTCTTTCCCTTCTTCCTTCCTTCCTTCTTTTCATTCTCTCTTTCTTTCCTTTCTTCCTTTTTTTGCTTTCCTCCTTTCTTTCCCCCCCTTTCTTCTTTCCCTCCTTCTTTCCCCTTCCTTCCAAAAAGTGCTTTGCAAACCTTAGAATTATATACGTATTAAATATTTTCTTCTTGCCTTCTGTTTTCTACCTCTTCCTTCCTCTCCTCCCTTCTTTCATTCTCCTCTCCTGTTCTTTCCTTCCTTCCCTTCTCTTCTTAAAGTATATTTCAAATCTTTCCTCCTTGCTTTCTTCCAATTCCACCTTTCTCCTTCTTTCTCTCTCCTATTTTCTATTTCCTTCCTTCCCCTTTATTCCTTCCATCTGCCTTTTTCCTTTCTTCTCTTTTTTTCTTTTTTAATACTATTTCCTTACTATTCTCCTTTATCAAATTAATAAATTTCTTTCTGTTGCGAAAACATTGCTAACCACATTGTCTATACTTCTTTAATAGAAGGGATTAAATTTCTCCAAAAATATAAAAGGTTTATTTATGACAAAATCTGACAGGAATGTATTTTAAAATTTTAGTTTGTTGTCTTCTCTTCAAAACATGCATCTCTAATAAACACATTCACAGAATTATTAAAGGATGGAGAAACAATGAATCTTTTAAAAATAGGTCATTGCTGGTAGTTTTGTGCTGGCACTTGTTGGCCAGATTGCCATCTAAGAAAATAGACCAACTTTTTTTGATTTTTCTGAACATCAGTTGAAATATTTAAGAACAAATAATTTCCCTGGAAACAGATTAATAGTTCATTTTTATGAAACTTCTGAAAGCCTTCCTATGTATTTTGATTAAAAGGAAAAAACAAATCATTCATCAATGTCTTAAAACTTTGCTCCCTTCATATGACAATGCCTTAAAGGAACCCATTTCCTCTGAAAGCAACAGCTGTTAGTAGCCTCCAGAATCACCTCTGCCAGCCCCCTACTCCTGATCACTAGCATATATTTTTATGTATGTGAATGATTCCTAGGTAACTAGCAGGGAAGAGAGGAGACAGAAGGGAAGTTGACCCTGTCCCTCCTTTCCCTTCCAAACACTCCCTCCAAGGGCATATATACAAACACACACATGCTTACAAACTAAATGAGTTTTCTCCTGACCACAGGAAAAAAGGACCATCTAAAAGAAATAGCTGGTGAGAACTGATGATCCAAAGTGGCCCAAGAATCATTAGTCTCAGTTTCTTCACCCATTAAAAGAGGATCAAATAATTCATTATACCTTCCTCTTAGGGTTGTTCTGAGGGTTGAATGAGATAATGGATGGGAAAGCATTTTGAAAAGTTAAAAGTGCCATGAAAACATGGACAGTTTTATTATTGGGATCATCCAAGCAGCATTTTATCACAAGAGAATGGAACATACGGACAGCTACTGCCTCATAAAAATCATTCTACCACCTACCAGATAGCAGCCATGCCTTTGTCCTCTTTCAGGCCCATGTTGCCCTTTAATGCATTAGTTCTCCAAGTGGTCTGATAACCACTGAGATGGTCTGCAAGGATCCATTGCATGACCTGTAACTGGCCTTCCTTCTGGCCTTAGTACTTCTAGATCTGGGATTTTACCAGAGTTGGATGATTTGCCAGACCTCATGCCTTAATAACTGTTGTCATAAGATGCTTTGGCAATGACAACAGCAACAACAATAATAAATCCACCATCTGTTGGTCAACCTGCCCATGCTGATCCTCAGATGATAGGCCATCAGTGGGTCTCTACTCCAAAGTCTTGCCTACTTGGTCTTACATGGCAGAACGTGGATTCTGCTGACCTTATTTTTGGGAACCAAAGTTCACCTCCTTGCCAAAGTGATGAATCAAGGAATTCTTTCTCTTAGGGTCATGACTGCCCTGTTGTCTTAGTATATATTATCTAATTATGTATTGATATGTATTTAATGGTATTATAGTAGCTATTATGTTGATTGTGGCTTGACTTGAAAATTGAGGAGCTATCCTATCCATTCACAGGGGAGATGTTCTGGACTAGATACTGCCACGAATGAACCAAACTCTCTCTTGCAAAATATGCTTTAGGAGTGGAGTACTTTTTCACTGAATTTCTTCCTTTGATTTTTTTTTTCATCTCTTGATGTTCTTTGTATTATGGCATAGGAGAAAAATCTCAAATGTATTTCATTAGAATATTTTATTTCCTTTTTAATAACTGTTGACATGCTATAACCCCTCTGTGGTTTTTAAAACATTTTACCTACATTTATTTTATTTCTGCCTCACATCAGCCTTATGAAGTAGGTGTTATTACCCCCATTTTGTAGACAAAGAAACCAAGGCTTATAGGCTTTGAATGACTTACCCATTGACATAAGGCTAGTAAGTGCCAAAGGGGTGATTTGAACTGAGGTCATCCTGAATCCAAGACCAACCCTCTATTCATTATTAACTCCAAACTGCCCTACTATCTGTTCTCTGACAAGGAGGATATGCTGGTAGCAGAAGCAATTATTGAGAAGCAGGCATCAAAGCTGCAAGAGTCCCAGAGGGAAGAATTAAATCATAGCAGGGTAGACTCCAGAACTTCTTATATTTAATAAAACCTATATATCACCAAATCATAATCTTACCAAGAGGATCACCAGACTTCCCATTCATTCTTCAGATGTTTATGTTTGTTGGTGTGGTGGAAGCTAGATGCCAGTAGTGGTGACTGTTGGGTTTCTCACCCCAGCAAAGTAGCCTTCACACTTTCACAAACTTTTTGGAAATCTGTACCTTGCCACTTCTAAGAGACTAAGGCAGAGACTAAATCATTCTAATAATGATTGCTTTGCTTTGGCTCTCTATGGGCTCAGATAAAAGATGTTCTTTCAGTGCAAAGTTATAGGTTTGATGATTCAGTGAGTCCTCAAATTTGCCAGATAATGGAATCTTAGAATTAAAAAGGATCTTGGAGATGTTTTTACAGAGAAGAAAATCGGGGCCTGGAGAGAAGGGATTTTTCCCAAGTTACCTAGTTAGTTAATAGAGCTGTCAGGATTAGAAGAACTAAGATATCCTGACTCCTCTTCTTTCCATGATACATATTGCCTCCTATCTTTTCTCTTCCCTCCTTTTATCTAAAATTTAGGATGTGAAGTTCAACTTGAAAAAAAAAATAGGTAGTACCTATGTCTCTCCCAGAGTCAAGTGACTCAATTAGGAAATGAGAACATAGCACTCTCTGTTTATTGGAAATGATTCTCTCAAGCCCTGAGATCGGATATTGTGCTTTTGGCTGACTCCCTTGTGACTTTCATAGAGTCATTTAATCTCTCACCACTGCTGTTTTCCTCCTCTGTAAATTAGGGATTAAAAATCTTCTCCTTCCATAATGAAGGGGGTTGGATAATAATTGGCTTGCTTATGTTCTTGATAGTTTCAGATGAAAGATACTCCTTAAATGCAAAGCATTATATACACACTTTAGTGCCAAAGCTTGAAAAATGATTTCCTCTGAGCCACAGGGTACTCTACCTTTCATATGCTCAAGCAGTAGGCATGTAGAAAAGAAATGTCTTAGACTACCCTTAGTAGATAAAATATTGCTGTTCTTCTTACTTCTCAGTACAAATTTTAAACAATTTCTCTCCATGTGAGACCAACCATACCTACACAGAGTCAAAGTCTTTTATTCTGTAAGATACGGCAACCAACAATCTCTTTTTGCCAGCACACCTGTCCAGCTACCGTATGATAATTATTAACAAATACGTGGATAACTCTGGGGTAGCTCAGTATTTTCACTACCATCCAAAACAACTGTTCTCAGAATAGTTTTCATCGGATGGTATAGTTTATCATATTCCAAGTCTCTCTCTTTTTTTATTTGCTCGTCCATTTATGGCAGGGGCTCCCAGCTCTTGGGCATCTAAATTATGCTTAATAGATTACTAATAATGATATTTATATAGCATTTTTAGGTTTTCAAAGCATTTTTTCACATGTTATTTCATTTGATCCTCACAACAACCCAGGGAAGTATGTATTATTATTATCTCCATTTAACAGTTGAAGAAACTGAGGCATACAGAGGTAAAGTGATTTCTCTATGGTATATTTCATTAAGATAATAATCAAGTGAAACAAATTCCTTCATTAGTGATGTCCAAATATATAGGTCTCATTCTGCCCCCCGAGTCCATTACCTCCCTGTTAAGAGGTGACATCATGATTTATCATTAGTTCTGGAATTATATTGTATTGATAAGAGTTCTCAAGCCTTTTTTTTTTTTGCTTTTTGGAAGGACAGTTGGGGTTAAGCGACTTGCCCAAGGTCACACAGCTAGTAAGTGTTAAGTGTCTGAGGTCAAATTTGAACTCAGGTCCTCCTGACTCCAGGACTGGCGCTCTATTCACTGTGCCACCTAGCCGCCCCCTATTCTCAAGCTTTTTTAAAGCTTCTGCAAGCATATATTGAGTACCTCCTGGGTATACAGAACTGTGCTAGCTTCTGGTGAAAATATGAAGTTTACATAAGATATGGTCCATAATCTAAGGAACCATGAGGTTATACTATGGTAGGGAGATGAGATGCAAGTAAAAGTAATAATAAAACACAATATTACATGATAAGTGCCTCAAAATAAAGTGGTCCATGAGGTTCAAGGGGGAAAATTAGGGCCAAGAGAAGTCACCATGGAAAGCTTCTTGGAGACTGTGACTCTTGGTTTAGATATTCGATGGGAAGGACATTTTACATGTACTGCACAGCAAGAGCAAATGTATGGAGGTAGGAAAGTAGGGGACTTATTTATTGGACAAAGATGAGTCTTTTGGCTGAAGTAGAGAGTATTTGGAGAGCAATAATACGAGATAAGACAGGAAGGCAAGGAGTAGCAGATTGTAGAGAATGGTGAATGTCAAGTAATTACTGAATAGATAATTACTGAAGATTTTGACAAAAATGAACATCCTCTTCACAAAAAGACTGGCAACCAGGTATATGGTAACTGTAAGTGGAATATTTATTTAACCAGAAACACTAACCATCCCCACTAAATTTTCTCCATTTTTGCTAGACTTTTTGAATTTTATAGCTATTTGCCCAACACTAGTCAGTCATTATAGTTATTCAAAGATCAAAAATCTTGGGTGGGGGGGTGAGGGGAAGAAATCTGATGGTAAATAATATTAGAACTAACATATTCATTCTCCTTAAATCACAGTCCATACTGGCTTAGTTCTTTTTTTATTTTTTTAAGCATTGCTCATAAATGTTACAGAATATTCATTGGTAATGAATAATTTCCTTTTTAGTCCCAAAATACCTTTGTGGCCTACCAAAGGACTACTCATAGTACCACAATCCTTTCCTTCTCTTCACTGAAAGAAATCTTCAATAATGGAAGAGAGAGACTGAGGAGTGGAGGGTACCAGAATATTCCCCTCCTATTGATTGTTTAGAAAACTGCCACCCTAGACTTGGTGACCCTCTCTGATTTCTCTCAGGTCTTACTCTACCATATCTTAAATGAGTAAAAGTTCTGATTTTTTTTAGTTTAGGACAGGACCAAACACAAATCTGCTTGACACTAAATGGATTCTTGAGTTTGTTTAGACCCAAACTGAAGAAAGAACTATGAAATAATTTCTCTGTTCTGTCTGCTGGATTATACATAAAACTTCGGTGGCCTTTTCAGGAATATCTAAAGTGATTATTCAGAGGGAAAAAAAAAGTAGTTTTATCACAAGTTAAAGGATGAAGCCTCCTAGGAATATTTTAAATGTATTGCAGTTTGTCATCTTGTCTATTTTTTTCCATAAAATAATAAACAAAGAGGCCCGATAGCATTTGGATTCTGAATAACTCAGCCAAGTATGTAATAAATAGACAGGTTAACCTTTTCTTTAAACCACACGTGTGGATTTTCCAGCAGTTTCCAGATTAAATCCAACTCTTTTGGCCTATAGAATGAAAGAGCTTTTGTGAGGCAGTGAAGGACTCTGGTAGACAGAAGACAGAAGACCTGGTCTGGAGTCCCAGCTTTTATTTACTGACTGAGAAAATTTGGGCAAGTACCAGAACCTCTCTGAGCTACAATTTCCTTACTAGTAAAATAGCATTATGGTGAAGTCTATGACAAAGATAATATATAGAAAGCCTTTTGCAAATTTCAGAGAGGTATACAAGGGAAAGGTATGGCCAATCCTTGAATGCCTAACCCAGAGGTGGAGAACCTGTAACCTCAAGGCCACATGTGGCCCTCTAGGTCCTCAAGTACAGCCTTTTGACTGAATCCAAACTTCACAGAATTTTGAAGTTTCTTGTAGTGGGATGAGACCAACAATTCTTCCAAATATCTAACATTCCATTTATTTGTTTTGAAAGAGAAATGAATTTGGAGGCAAAGGACACAAGTTCAAATCTGACTGCTATCACTCACCATCTGTGTGACCTTTATATAATTATGATCATGGTGATAAGACAGTGACTAACATTTATATAATACACTAAAGTTTGCAAAGCTCTTTGCAAATACCATTTTATTTTATCCTTACTACAACCCTGGGAGGAAGATGCTTTTATTATCTTCATTTTTACAGATGAGGAAGCTGAGGCTCAGAGGTTAAGTGATCTTCTCAAGTACACACAACTGAATAAGTGTCTAAGGCTGTGTCTGAGCAAAGTAAATTCTAACAGGTTTTTGGAAAGGGACCAGTTCACTTCCTTTTCAGAAGCAGAATCAACCACCATGTAACTTGTGCGATGAAGTTTTGTCCCCAGAAAGCCTAGTATTAATTTGAAAACAGGAGGCAAACCTATTACTGAGCAGAATGTGTATTGCCACTGATAATTGCTACTGATTTATTAAACAGATTAAATATATCAAAAGCAGAACACGACAGTGCAGTTTGGTAACTATTGAGTTGGAAAAATTGATGTATTTTATATATGCCTAGAATACAACACCTTTGATCATAAAATTTCCTAAAAGTTGTGAATATTTTTCCATTGGAAGAGCCCATTCAGTGCAGCATTTTTTCAGTCAACATTGAAGCTGAATACGGTCAAATATTATTAAAGTCACCTTTGACTCCTCCTTCTCCCTTGACCTTTCTTAAAATGATTTTCAACTTCCCTCCATTCTCCCACCACAGTGCCATGTGTATCCATCTCCTTTCTACATATACTACCCAAGTCAGACACTTTCAACTTCACATGCAGATTGTTGCAGTAACTTCCTAACTGACTTCCCAGTTTCCAGCTCCCTTCACTCTAAAACCCACAACCAGTCAAACTGGATAATCCAAGCAAAACCACTTGGGAACTTAGTCTGGTTTTGTTTTGTTTCATTTTTATTTGGAGGACCTATGCTCGCTGTTTATCTTGTTCATTTTGCATAGAAAAACTTTCTAGGCAAGACACACACACACACACACACACACACACACACACACACACACACACACACACACACCACTTCCAGAGGACTATTCCTTAAGCTCAGCTGTTATCACACAGTCCCTTTCCCCAAAACCATCAATGGCTTCTCATTGTTGACAGTGGGAGTTCAAACTCTGCCACTGGCTCCCAGCCACACAATCATCCAACTTTGAAGCTAAAGGGGTCCTTAGAAACCATATGGTCCAGTCACCATATTTTCCAGATGAGAAAAGTAAGATTGAGGAAAGTTAAGTCATTTGTCCAAGATCAAGGAGACAGTGGCAAAGCAGACAACCAAACTTAGGTCTCTTTAAAATTCTCTTTCCACTTGGCCCCACTGCCTTGTTCCTTTTATTTGATGTTCAGTTTTCTCTTTACTCTGAACCCATGTTAGTTACCCTGCAAGCCTTCTTTTCCATTCATCCACCTTCATGTACCCTCTGCTCCTAATAGACCATGCTAAAGGAAAAACGATGCTGGGAAAGAACTCCCAATGGGACTTGAATGACCTGGTCTCTTAGATCCTTGCTCTCGCCTCACTCATTACCTGTGAGGGCTTGGGCAAAATCAGATCACTACTTTGAGTCCCTTCTTTTCCAGCTGTAAACTGAGAAGGATGGACTCACTTGATGGCCTCTATTGTCCCTTCTAGTCCTAAATCCAAATCTATGGTCCTATGACTGTACTATTTTCCAAATAAATTCTTTGCTTTCTTCTGTTTTCGTCTTTGCTTCCACTTCTCTCTGGAGCTCCCTTTCCAGTTCTACTCTCTAAAAGCTGTCCCATATGATCTGTCCATCTCCTAAAATTCTCAAGGCCTAGCTCTAATGCTGACTCTTCCATGAAGCTTTCCATGATCTCACCAACAAAAGGATCTTTCTCATGCATATTTTCTTAGAATTTGTGCATACCTGGGCAGCTAGGTGGCACAGTGAATAGAGCACCAGCCCTGGAGTTAGGAGGACCTGAGTTCAAATGTGGCCTCAGATACTTAACACAAAAACTAGCCGTGTGACTCTGGACAAGTCACTTAACCCCAATTGCCCTACCTTCCCCCCTCCAAAAAGCCAAAAAAAATTTTGTGCCTATCTCTCTGACACTTTGCTCTCTAGTTCTCTCCTCTCCTCCCCCTCACTATACAAACATAGGAATAGTGTGAAGAAGAGAGAGACAGAAGGAGGGAGAGAAAGAGATGGTGGGGGTAGGAGAGAAAGAAAGATATATATTCTCCAAAAAAAAATGAGGTCCCACATGATTACATGCTTCCATGATGAGCTGGTGAACTGTTTCCCTAATTCCTAATCTAATTCATCCTTCTGTCCATATCTCTAGTATATACCAACAAAGATATCTCTTCTTTTTTTTTCTTCCTCTCTGTTGATCTGCTACCATGATCTCTAATATTAGATTTTCCTTCAGAATTCCTGAATTTTTTCACATGAATATGTCTTCTAATATACCCTGTCCCTTTCATCTATTATCTTCCTTTTGAATAAAGCGTAACCTTCCAGACCCATATTTCTAGTGCTGAGTCCCATCCCATCAAATCTCAGTAACACCTATAAGGTCACTTGCCTGTCTGCATCAAGCTCTCTAGTTCATCCTATTTATTATTCATACTTCTGGCATGTTTTTGCATGTGTATGAATGTGTATATATCTTTACATATCTATGTGTGTGTACATATATACACACACATATATATATATACATGTATTTGTACGTATATGTGTATATGTCACAGACCTGTTTTATTGCTCCCTTTCTTCTTGGATATTGTCTCTAGCAGGTAACAATTGTTTCTTGCTTGAAAGAGAAAAGAGGGTTATGAGTCTTCTTAAGTCATTCTCCAGTATTTTAGGGACTTAGATAATGGGTTTTAGTAGAGGTCCTGCCACCAACTTTCTGTATGACCTTATTAAAGTAACTTCCTCTCTTGAAGCCTCAGTTTCCCAATCTTTAAAATGAAAAAATGGAACTGTGGTTTTGAACTTTTCCAATGTTTCTCTCAACTCTTATTTGTTAAGTAAATCCTTCCAATTCTCTGATTCGTGAAACCAGAGGGATACTTCAAACCAAACAAAAATGGCCCATGTAAAGTAATTTATCCATTTACAGGCAGTAGCTTTTTTTCTTTTTGCTGAAAGTTGTCACTAGGGGAAAAAAAGGAAATTCTAAGAAACATAAGAATACCAAAAAAAAAATTACTGATGAAATACTGGAACAATTGTCAAAATATATTTGTTGAACTCCCATTGGGTATATAGCATTGCCAACCATTAGGGAGGATGGATATTGGGGAATACCAGTGGTTCTTACTTTAAAAAGTTTAACAGACCTTGGAATCTGTTGTACTAAAAACACGTTTTCTCTCTCTAGTTGGTTCACATGCAGCTTCGTATTTTCAGGGCTCATTGCTGCACTGTATTTTATAGCTGAATAGACTTAAATATCAAGACATTCAGAAATGTCTCCAAGGTTACAATGTTAGTTTGTAGCTGAGGCAGAATTGGAGCACGCCTAACAAGTATGCTGTATAACCAATGAGCAACCTCATCTTCTGTCAGTTTCATGTGGTGAACTGACATCATGAAATGGCAAATTTGTCTTTTAATTAGAATGCAGAAAGTTTGCTATTCCTTAAATGGGTAAGAAAAGGATGGGGGCAGGAAGAAATTAATTTAAATGTATTTTCTCATTTTTTGTATTCCATGAAGGAGCTAGTAAAGATAGCATAGGGGAGAGGATTGGGGTCTGCCATATTTATAGAACTTTTTGCTCTGATTCATTCTAGTCATTTTTTCCTGTGACTAGATGTTGAGGTGTATTCCATTTGGGATACTACAAAATGTTACCATTTACATAGGACTATAATGACCAGGTTCAAATATAAATTTTGGTTTGTAATGCAGCTCAGTGCTGGGCAAAGCTAAGAAATAATTGGGTTTTTCAACCCATTTTTAACAACATAAGTAATCTTCCAGTCATACTACATAAATAAAAATCATATAACTTCAGAATCTCTGAAGAATCACAGACTTGGGTCTCCCAGGTGGCAATAGAAAGACTCTTAGTGAGAATCACCTGTGACATCACCAGTGATGGCTTTTGACTACTACGCAGGTTGAACTAGATGGTCACTTCCAACTCAGGTTTTGTGACACTGGGCAAGGACACGGAGGTGAAACAGTTATTTGGCAAAAGCAGAAGACAACAAATTGACAGGCAAAGGGGCTAAACTAGGAAGAAATGTTATAGAGCAGTAGTTCTTAACCCGTGGGTGGTGACCCCTTTGGGGGTCAAATGACCCTTTCACAGGGGTCACCTAAGACCATCAGAAAACACATATTTCTGATGGTCTTAGGAACTGAGATACCGCTTCTCTATCTGTCTCCAGGCAGGTCCGCCCATGTGCAGATATGCCCACATACGAGTATTAAAGGGTCTCAGCATTAGGAAGGTTGAGAACCACTGTTATAGAGGCTAGATATCATAGACAGGATGCTGGGGGCAGAGACTGTCTTTGGTCTTTCTTTGTATCCCCAGAGCTTAGCAAAGTTCTTGATGCATAGTAGAAGCTTAATACATGTTTATTGCCTGATTGTACCATTGGAGGAAAGTGCCCATATTAAAGCTATAATAGATTCATTGAAGTATGAGCATATCACTTCCAATGGGGTCCACTTGGCTTTATTCAAGTCCCAAGGGTAGTTTTAAATTAAGGCCAACTCTAAAAGCACTCATAGCCCTGTTCTCTGTATCGTAGGGCCCAAGAAAAATAATGTTGCACCACCTCTTTCCTTTCCCAGTACTTAAATGTTTATATCCAGATTAAAATGAACCTCAAGGGTAGACTTGAAGTAAAAGGAAATGAAGCCACAAAGAGGAAAGAAAGTGGCCTATAGTATGTTGTAGGACAGGTATTAGGTTATTTTTCTAAGTCCCAGAGAATGGCTCTAGAAGCAATTAATAGAAATTAAGATATTTTGGCTCCACATAAAAAAACCCTTTCTAAGAATTGTTATCGTTCAATTGTTTCTGACTCTTTGTGACCCTATTTGGAGTTTTCTTGGCAAAGATACTGAAGTGGTTTGCCATTTCCTTCTTCAGCTCATTTTGCAGATGAGGAAACTGAGGCAAACAGGGTTAAGTGACTTGCCCAGAGTCACACAGCTAGTAAGTGTCTGAGGCCAGGTTTGAACTTGGGAATCTGGGTTTTCCTGACTCTAGGTTGGGTGCTCTATCTACTACACCATCTAGGTGCTCTTCTAAAAATTAGAGCTGTTCAAATGTAGAATGGGCAGCCTCAGGAGGGCGTAAGTTCTCGTTCTCTGAGGGTGGAGTTTGAATGAATGTCTGATAAGTGTATTGTTAAAGGAATGCTTGATTGCTATTCAGAATAAACTTGGAGTAGGTGATTTCTAAAATCCCTCCCAAATATGCTATTCTTCAAGTCTGAGAACTGATCAGTTGTCTGACCTCTACCAGACTTCTGAATAAAGTCCCTTGCGCAATTCTTCAGGATTTTGTGATTTTCTCAGGTTGCTAATTGCAGAAACTTAAATAGTTGCTATGGTCATAAAATCTAACCCTGTGGACATTATTTTTTTTACCTTTTAAATTTTATTTTTTATTAATAAACTTAACAAGCATGAATATTTTACTATGCAAAGAACAGAAGAGACTGTGAGCTTACTTTAGTACAGTTACTAAAGCATATTAGATTTAACAGGGGAAGAAAACGCCCTGCTTGTCTGTGTCACTTTCTGAACTTCTGTCTGATCTCTTCTAAGTATTTTGAATGTTTTCATGATGTTCTTTCTCTGATCCACCTTAATGGTAATATCTTCCCTCTGTTGATTATATCCAATTTATCTGGTTTATATCTTGTATATCTTCTATGTGCATGTTTGTTTGCATGCAGTCACCCTTTAGATTTTGAATTCCTTGAGAGCTGGAACTGTGTTTTTGTCTTACTTTGTGTCCCCTGCAGTTAACACAGAACTAACACATAGTGAGACTGAATAAATACTTACCAGCTTGACATTTTTGGTCAATCCATGTAGTATCACTTGAAGAATACATTTTTAAAATAATAATAATTAAACTATCCTTTTTTACTGTTAACAAGCATTTATCTTCTCTCTTCCTTCCCCCCAACTGAACAACAGCAACAATAAATAAAATAAAACAAAATAAAAGCTTTATAATAAATATGTAGAGATAAGCAAGGTAAATTTCTACATTAGTCATGTCCAAAACATATATGCCTCATGCTTCAACTTGAGTCCATCACCACTCTCTGACAGCAAGCAGATGTCATACTTCCTCTTTGGTTCTCTGAGGAAGGGAAGGAAGTAAGCATTTATACAGCACCTACAGGCACAGGGCTGACCACTTTACAAATATCATCTCATTTGATCCTCACAACAACCCTGTGAAGTAAGTACTATTATCTCCATTTTATAGTTGAAGAAACTGAGACAATCAGGTGTTGATTGACTTGTCTGGGATCACACAATTAGTGTGTGTCCAAGACTGAGGTATTCCTGACTCCCAACTCTACGCTCTATCTCTACCTCTCTCCACCATTGAGTTGCCACTGGAATCCTGGTGTTTCCATGCGTTGATCAGCATCCTCAAATCTCCCCAAGCTTTTTTTTTTTAATGCATTATAATATAAAGTGTTCTTCTGGTTTTGTTCTCTTCATTCTGTGTCAGTTCACAGATATCATTTCAGTCTTCTCTGAAATCATCTATGTCATTTTTATGGCAAAGTAATATTCCATTGCATTCATATACCATTGTTTGCTTAGCCATTCCCCAATTGATGGACACCCCTTTAATTTCCTGGGTTTTGCTTCCATTAAAAGTTCTTCTATAAATATTTTTGTACATGAGTCTTTTTTCTCTTTCACGGATATATTGGGGTATAGGCCCAATAAGTGTTATTACTGAGGCAAAGAATATACACAATTTAATGACTTTTCATGGCATCACTCCAAATGGCTTCCTAGAACGGCTGGAACAAGGTGCACCCCACCAAAAGTCTGCAACTAGCATGGGAATGAGCCTCTCTGAATTTATTGAGGCCATTACTCAAACGAAACACATGAAGCTGGTCACCATGCCCATACTTAAAGCCTTTCTCTGTTCTGTAGAGCCTTCTAGAGCTTTTAGGTCCTTGGAGAACTCAGATTCAACTCTCTATGATGAAAAAGTGATGTAGGGCCTGAATGGTGCTGAAGTCTCTTGTAATAAGCATATGGCGACTCAGTGCCCGTGATCTGGGTCAGAAGTTCACACGCATTCTCCAGTGGTCCTGGATATATCTCATATGCCTTCACATCTGTCACCTCTGCATCTTCATCCTCTGTTTTGTTTGTTTGTTGTTATTATTGTTATTCACCTAAATGTTCTATACTATATTTCCCTCCCTTAGTTATAATTTCTTCCCCAAATTCCTGGATTTCTATGTAAGTAAGTATCTTTCTGATTTTTTTTCCTTCTTTACCAGTGTGTGTTAGACTAGAGGAAAGTGGAGGGGAGGTGCATTGTCTATAGGAATAATTGATATGAAGTATATAATTTGCATGAGGGGGTGGTGTTGGACCTGTGATTTTGTCTCTGTATGGAGCTTCAGATGACAAACCAGCAATGTGGCTACTTTCTCTGAAATTAATGATCTTAGAGCTGCTGGAATCACTGAGAGGTTAACTGACTTGCCCAAGGGTCACAGAGCTAGTATGTGCCAGAGGCAGGACCTGAATCCAGGTCTTCTACCTCTGCAACACTACATCCACTTTTCCATGTTGCCTCTTTTATATGTAAATTAAATTATATAGTCTAAGGTAATAATAAGTTGTAGTAAATGATAATTTACTGTATTTAATTCCCTGAGAGTAATAACCCAATTTAGCATGTAATGCATATAAATGGAGAGTGTCCCAACATAGAAGCTATTCCATGTGGGCAAGTTTGGTGCTTTCAGAAAACTTCATTAATATTAGGGTCCATAGGGATAATAACGGAGCTCATCTGTATTTCCAGAACAGTTACCTCCCCCTCCAAAGCCCCATTTTGCACACTTGTGCCTAGATTGCAAACTGTCCCTCCCCCTCCTTGGGGAAAACCTTGAACAAGAACCTTCAAAATTTTTAAAAGCTTGCTTCTCATTAGACAGTCACTTAAGACTGAACAATTTCATACTCCGAGGAGTCTCCTGAGAGCTGGCACATTTATGGCCGCTGGACCAATCTACTTGTTCCCAGGACACTCTGTACAATTGTCTTCTTCTCTCATGGACTCCTTATCAAATCCCCCACAGGGATAATTCTCAACATTTCCCACTCTGCTCAAGCCCCACCTCTTCTCATCCCAGTCTCGTCTCTTACTTTACCAAGATCTAAGCTATCCAACACAAGTTTTTTTTTTCAGATTCCCTCCTCCCCCTCTCACAACTCCGTATCTTCACCCATCTGTTCCACCTTCCCTCTCATCCCAAAGGAAGAGGTGTTCATTTTTGCCTGTACTCCTTCTCACTTATTCTTGAATTTTACTCCATGAATCATGCCCTATATTCTGTATCCTTAAGCTCTACCTCTCCACTGGCTTCTCAGACTTTGCCTACAAACATATTTAAGTCTTCCTTATCCTAAAAACAAAATTATACCTTTGACTTTGCTACCCTCACTAGCTATTAGCTCATCTTTTCTTCTTTTTTACTCACAAATATCTATAAAAACTGATCTATGTTCTCAGCATTTACTTCCTACTTCTTGTGATCTTTCTTCTCTTCCAAACTCACTCTGTTGAAATTGCTCTCAGAGACCACCAGTGACCTGATTCACAGACCCAAAGACC
Organism: Pseudochirops cupreus; assembly: GCA_028627135.1. Taxonomy (NCBI): domain Eukaryota; kingdom Metazoa; phylum Chordata; class Mammalia; order Diprotodontia; family Pseudocheiridae; genus Pseudochirops; species Pseudochirops cupreus. The sequence goes on along the minus strand of CM053583.1, from coordinate 75,677,557 downwards.
TTTCCTCAATACACATTTTCCTTGTACAATCCCTCTGAGGAGCAAGTAGGGCACTGTGGAAAAAGGGATAAATTTAGAGTTAGAGGAGCTGGTTTTGAATCCAAGCACCCTACTTCCCATGTGATCTAAGGTGACTTATTTTGCTTTTCTGTGCCTCAGATTCATTATCTATAGAATGAGGAAGATGGATTTGATCATCTCTGGGATTCTTCCAGCTCTAAAGCTGCAAACTTTAGTAAGGTCCTTCTACTCCCATCCAAACTTTCCTTTAAGACTCAACTCACTTCACTGAAGTATTGATCCCACCACTAGCACCAGAGAGAACCTCACCCTCTAGGAGGCTGTCCTCTCTCTATGCGTGTATCACTTTCTGACTGGTATTTTAATTGTTTACAGTCATGTCCTGGCTTATCCTAGATTGTATGCTCCCTGAGAACAGGAAGAGTCATATTTTTTATCTTTAGTAAGTAATATCAGGCACCCGATAAAATATTTGTTGAATTGAATGGAAATGACTTTACTCCCCTGTATCTAATATTTTATGCCGCAAGGGTCAACTCTAAAGCCACCCCTTTTAGGAATTCTTTCCTAACTCCCACAGCTAGAAGTAACCTGTGTCTATTTTAACTCATGAATTCATATACATGTATCATAATCCACTATATATTAGACTTATCAGTGTATTTATTGCCCCTGCTAAGATGTGATCTCCTTCAGTAAAAGTGATATACCTTATTTATCTTGTGCCCTCCTCACCATTTATTTCTTGTGAAATAAAATGAATATTTATTTTTTCGACTTCATAACACATTTATTCACTAGGTCAGTGTGTTGTGCTGGTTTGTTTCAGGGTCTTTCATTTTTTGTTAAATATTTTCGGCCTGAAATACAACAAATATACCTCCCCCCAAATATTCTCTTTCATCTTGTTGTGGGTGAGCTAAGTGAAAAAATACACAAAGCACCAGGCCTGGAGTCAGAAAGGCCTGAGTTCTGGCCTCATACACTAACTCTGTGACTCTGGACAAGACACTTAACTTTTGCCTGACGCATTTTCCTCAACTGTAAAAGGAAGATAATAACACCTATCTCATAGAATTGTTGTGAGGAGCAAATGGGCTTAGCCCAGTGTCTGGCACATTGTAGTCATTTAATGAAACCTTTCATTCCCTCCTTTTTCACTTTTCTTCTTCCTTCCTTCTTTCCTTCCTTCCTTCCTTTCTTTCTTCCTTCCTTCCTTCCTTCCTTCCTTCCTTCCTTCCTTCCTTCCTTCCTTCTTTCCTTCCTTCCTTCCTTCCTATAAGCTCGGTGAACTTTAGCTCAACAGTGAATGCTATGCATTCCATTGACTAGATTCTTCTCTATTAGACCATAAGATAGGAACCATCTCTTATTTATCTTTGAATCATTTCACAGCACCTAACATTGAACTTGTGGGCAGAGTTAGTCAAGGTTAAGGGCCACTAGGTTGCACAGTGGATAGAATGTCAGACCCAAAGTCAGGAAGACTCATCTTTTTTAGTTCATATCTGTCCTCAGACACTTACTAGCTCTGTGATCCTGAGCCAGTCACCCTGTTTTCCTCAATTCCTCATGTGTAAAATGAGCTGGAGAAGGAAATGGCAAACCACTCCAGTATCCTTGCCAAGAAAATCCCAAATGGGGTCACAAAAAGTCATAGCCATAGTGTTTTATGATTATCAAAGTCAGACTTCAATTTTTAGAGGACAGATGAAAAAGTAAGACTGAGATTCAGTCTTTGAACAAAACTTTGCCCAGAGGTCATCTGAGACACACTTCTGAATTTGAGGTGTGCCAGACTACCCCCATCTGTTTGCCTAGTGCCAAGTATCAAGGCATCTCTTTGAACTCAAGCACTGACCAGAATATTATGGCATCCTTAAATGTATGAGTCCACCTTACTTTCTGCTGCCAAATGATTGGCTTTGTCCCTTGGCAATACTACTGGATGACATCATTTTCTAACTGCTATAATTTGTGGTCTAATTGCATCCACTCACATTTAGCAGGAATAAAATATCGATACCTTTTCTTTCTCCATTAAAATTCTTGAGAATGACACAGAATCTCCTCTGTATAAATTAACATGAGCACAAAGGTGTGAATCATAGTTTCTGCTGGACAGGGATTTAAAGAGTCAAGTACCAAAAACCCAGTTAAATGTAAGTAGTCTTCAAAAGGAAATGTACAGAATAAACAAGGGAAACAGCTTATTGAGCTTTGGAGCCAAGTCATGCATCCTCCATAACCGAAGTGACCCAGAATCACCCCCGAGTCACCAATTATTTTGGGTATGTTGGATTCTAATAGACTTAAAATAACTTTGGCAAATACCTAAATGTCCTTCAATTGGGTTTAATGTCTCAAGAAAATTTGAAGTCACATTTGAAGGGCTGACTTTACTTCTTGAACCTGAGCTTTCTGAATGCTAAATCCCCACTAATAAAGGACTGGTGAATGACTTGCCAATTCTCTTTTTCTATTTCAATAGTTTCCATATCTGTTCCTTGTTATAAAGCCATTTTCACCTGTATTATCTCATTCATAGCAGCCCATTTAAGCAAATAGGTTTGGTTATAACTGCAATCAGCCACATTACCACCTATTATAGGACAAAATAATTGAGAACAAATGACATGAAATGTATCCTCAAGCCAGGGCACTGTTACCTATTGTTGCTGCTTGGGAAATCGCATTGTGGGCTTAGTAGGGTCAAGCTGGGTTTGCTTTGGCAAGGAATGTATCTGGCACCTGGTGGCTTCCTATTGGAATTCATTCTTCCTGCCAACTAGATGCTAAATTCCATAGCTATTGGGCTTTTCTTTTCTGAGGGAAATGACTCCAGTGGCTTCAACCCTCTAAATTTCTCAAAGCCTCAGTAACCTTACCCAAGTTGTGGCTCTGGGCTAGATGTTATTATACCCATCTTACAAATGAGGAAACTGCATCTCAGATTAAGTGGCTTGCCCATGGTCCCAGAGCTGGTAGGTGGTACAGCTAGGGTTCCCGCCTCCCTCTTCAGATTTCCAGTGTGGTTCTCTTTCCAGTGCTCCAATATGTCTTAGACCTAGAATTCTTCAGCCTCCTAGGAAGCATTTCCTTAGCCCAGTTAAAACTGAAGCATGTGCCCTCAATTATAGACATGCTGGGGAAAAAGCAGTGTCATACATATGCAAATTTCTTGTCATACCCTTCATCAAATATCTTTCCTGGTCTGCAACCATAAGTTTTCAGAAATTATAGAAACTCAGTTGAATATTCATCTGTTGCAAGAGTTCTCAATCTGGTGTCCATGGGCACAAATTTCAGAGGGACAATTGGTTGGGAAAAAATAAATGCTTCTTCATTTTCACTAACCTCTAGCTAAGATTGAGCATTTCCTTCAACTGTGAAGGAAGGCAACAAACATTCTAAAGAGGGGTTCACTGATTACCCCAAATGGCCAAAGAAGGCTACGACTCAAAAAAGGTTAAGAATCCCTAGTCCTGCCATATTTGTGTGAACTTGGAAAAAGGTCATTTTGTATCATTAAGTATCTGGATTTGTTATATAATTTCCATTTTATATAATTTTTATAATTTGTATATAATTTATATATTTTTATATAATTATAATTATATAATTTATATTTTATATAATTATAATTATATAATTTATATAGTTTATATATAGTTATAATTTATATATATATATAATTTATATATAGTTTATATAGATATAGTTATATATATAAAATTTATATAATTTTCCATTCCTTTTAAGGACAACGTAGGGGCAGCTAGGTGGTGCAGTGAATAGAGCACCAGCCCTGAAGTCAGGAGGACCTGTGTTCAAATGTGACCTCAGACACTTAACACTTACTAGCCATGTGACCTTAGGCAAGTCACTTAACCCCAAATGCCCTGCCCTCCCCCCTCCAAAAAGAAAAAATAAGGACAATATGTGATTTCAAGTCTATGTTATCATTTTCTATATTGTGCTCATTGATTAAGATTCTGCAATAACATTGTTCAAAAAAAACCACCTTAACTAGCAGAGTAGGTAATCAATTCTATGGTATGATTTTTAAGAGAGCAAAGAAAGGTCTCCCTAACTCTTTTTACCACTGGTTTATCATTATGGCTGTAATTCAACCATTAGGCATTATGGCTGTAATTCAACCATTAGGCATTCATTCCATTGGGTAAAAACTTTGCAAATGTTAAAAAAAAATTCTACTAAAATACCAACCCAAATGTAAAATTTTAAATGAGAAGCTAGTATGCATAATGTTGTTAATAACCTAGCAAAGGAATAGAGTATCAGATTGCTTTCCAGTGTTAATAACTAGCTAGCTGATAATAAGACTCAGAGGGAATAGACTTGAGGTATAATGGAAAGAGCATTTTACTCAGAGGCAAACCCAGTTTATGCCCATCATTTTTTATAGATATCTAATGACTTTCTGGTTTTTCTCCCTATACCCTTAATGACTTTATTAACTTACCCATGGCCTTTATATTCTACCCCCTTGCCATTCTTCTGGGAAAAAAGTCTATATTCACTGCCTATACCTCTTTTCTATTAGTCTTTCTTTTACCCTTTGCAACTGAGTTTCACCTCCCCCCCCCACCACCACTACCACCATTCTACAGAAACCTTTCTCTCAAGTCACCTAGTTGCCAAATTTCCTTAACATGTTTCAGTCTTTATCCTTATCTTCTCTTCAGCTCTGAGTTCTGTTAACCATCCTCTCTTACTTGATACTCTCTACCCCTTTCTCTGGCTCCATCTTTTGAACCGGTCATTTGCTGTTTCCACTCCTCATCTTCTTCCTAACCTCCTCATATGGGTTTCCCAAAGTTCTCCATACATTCTCTCTCTTAGATATCTCATTCATTTTGAAGATATCAGTGCCATCTCTATGCAAGTAACTCCCAGACCTGTCTTTCTTGGCCTGATATCTCTTCTAAGCACCAAGTCTATTTGTATAGCAGAACCTCCCCACCACCTACCCTGCTCCCAAAGTCCCTCCAGCAAACCAAGTTAAACATCCCAAATGGAGCTCCCAGTTTTCCTCCCTAAATTTATCTCTTCTTTTTGTTTAATTGGCTTGTGTGTGTGGCATCCATTCATTAGCTCTCTGATATTCACAAATGTATTTTGACTTAGGTTGTCAGAGAATCATGAATTTAGAATTAGAATGAGAGGTATTCTGGTTCAACTTTCTCAATTTACGTAAGAGGAAAGGTAGATCCAGAAAGTTTAACTTGCCCAAGGTCAAACAGGTAGTAAGTAGAATCTAAAGTGATAGAGATGTCAAACTTGGGCAAGGCAGTGAGCAAAAAAAAAAATGGAAATGAGAAATATTTAATAGAATAAAATTTTAAAATATGATAATTATGGAAAATGTTAATTTGAAGTTTTCTAAGTCAATATGCATCTCACAAGGATCCATTTCTATTTAAGTCTAAGTCAGTGGTGTTAAACTGAAACAGAAAAGAGCCACTAAACCATGCCTGCTATGGTATGTTGACCTGGAAAATCACATATTAACATTATCTATAATCTGTTGTATTTTTGTTTATTTTGCTAATTATTGTCCAGTTACATTTGGACAAAAGGTCTAGAGGCAGTGTACTGTCACTCCTTTTAATGGTCAGGAACCTTAGGTATAGCCCCAGCTCTTGCACTTATTAGCCCAGTAAGTTTGGACAGTCTTGACCCATTCACTTTGATGCTAGCTAAGCCTCGTTGCCCTCATGCATAGAGGAAACTCGCAGAGAGTTATGCAAACCTTAAAGTTTATATAAATGGAAACTATCACTATTGTCATTCTTGTACAAGTAGGAAAGTACAGGATGAATTGAGGCAAAAAATAAAATCATGTCTCCATTTTAATAGTTAATACCCAAGGGTTGACTTCAGGTCAAGAATAATTTCATTTGTCTTTAGCACATAGTAGGCACTTAGTAGTTGCTTGCCCAAATGAATACATGAATGAATAGAAGTAAACATGATTCTCCCTTATTTTTATTGCATGTGGAACCTCACTCCTTGAAGTAAGGCCCATTTTACTTTCTCTTTCTGGCTTCCTCCTGCTTTTCTAGGGACCTACTCAGTCAATCCAGACAGGGTCAGGGACAGAGGGAGGGAGGCAACATGAGGAGTGACAATTAATTATGTAAGTTGACTAGGCTGGCTAGATGAATAATAAGCTAGGTTGAAAAAATTGCTGGCAAATAATTGGGGGCCGCTGCTCCAGCCTATTGCTTTGCTAATTTGGCTTGTTAATTCACACAGGTTGTGTGTCAAACAGATTTCTTCCTGTCCCCTTTAATTCAGCTTAAAAAAGGAAAACCAAAACTAAAATCTTCCAATATATTCCCTTGCAAAGCTTTTCACATATCTATATCTAAAAGAATGCGACATGCTGGGGAAAATGGGGCTGTTTTGTTTGTTTTGGGTGGGGTTTTTTTTTCATTTGTTCAGTTGGTAAATTGTTCGATTTTCAAAGGCTATTCCTTTTCTGTGTCTGAGAACACAAAACAGTGAGTCATATGCAAACAAAGGGACTGAAATTTCCTAGTGTATGTGTCTGCCTGTATGTGAAGGCAGGGAAGAGATCTCAAGGGCAGAGGTTCTCCTTTGATTTATCTCTGCACTTGACTTCGGAGGATCAAAGCTATAGACCTGGAAGGGACCTGAGAGGCCATCTAATCTAGCCCCTTCGTTTTACAGATAAGGATACTGAGGCCCAGGGAGACCAGGTGATTTATGGAAGGGCTGTCCAAAGCAGGATTTCAATCCAGATCTTCTGATTCCAGGGGCAGCTCATTCCATGGCATCTCCAGCCTTTATCACAGTGCCTGACACACAGTGGGTGCTTAATAAACGATGATAATGATGATGATAAATGATGATGATGATCATGCTTGACCTATTTGCCTGGCCAAATCACACTGCTACTCCCTCAATCCTATCTATAATTCACCTTGTCAATCAAATACCCCATTCAGCAACAACAATCATAAGACTTTGGGGAAATTCAGTCATTTTCCCTTGAGAAAATGTTGAAAATCTCTGCTGTAGTATATAACGTAATGCTCCAGGTAATAATTTAATTAATAACCCTACAGAAGACTATCAAAAATACTTAATATTCAGTAGGCAACTAACAAGTCCAGATTGAACTCAGAGGTAAAACTGAGGTTTGATATCTGCTAGTCACTGGCACTGAGATTATAATTAAACCCTTGGGAGCTGATGAAATAACCATGAGACAGAGAGATGTAGCGAGTAGAGAATCTAGTACAAGGAAGTGGATATCACCTAAAGTTAGAGGGTGTGACATTAGACTATAACCAGCAAAGAAGATTGAAAGGGGGTAATTGACAGACATGTAGAATGATGAAAGCATCCAAGAGGAGAGGGTGACCAGAAGTTAAATCAATAAGCATATGTAAAGTGCCTACTAACAGGTAAATTGAGAAGGATGAAGACTGAGAGAAGATTATCCAATTTAGATTTATCCAATTTGGTAGAGAGAGGAGTTACAGTTGAATGATACAGAAAGAATTCAGTGCTTATTTAATCATCACTATCATCACCATCACTACCATGTCTCCACCATTGTTGTCATCATTATTCACCATCACCACCACCACCACCACAAATAAAATCCCCATCATCAATATGCTGCCACTACCACCATCATCCATCACCATCATGACCATCACCATCATCATCGTCTTCATCATCAATATACTGCCACCACCACTATCATCCATTACCATCACTACTACCACACACACCCCTACCATTGTCACCATCATCACTACTACCATCATCATCACCACCACCACCATCTTCCCTACCATAGCTAGCATTCCCTCCTCACCTTAGCCCTCATAGAATTCCCTTCTTCCCTCAAGATCCAGCTTAAGGACTACCTTCTCCATGAAGCCTTACCTGATCCACCAAACTGCTAGTGCCCATTCTCTTGAAATACCTTTTACTTAACTTTTTATTTGTTTTTTTTAAATTTTTTTCACTTATTTATTTTCTTGTTTACATCATTCATTTCCACGAGATTTTGAGTTACAAATTTTCTCCCCATCTTTCCCCCACTCACCACCCCAAAACAGCCATCCCACTGTATAACCCCTCCCACAATCTGTTCTCTCCTATGTCCTCCCCCATCGCCCCTCTGACTTTCTGGTAGGGCAAGATGGATCTCCTTACCCCAGTGCCTCTATATATCAATTCCCAGTTGCAGGTAGTTAATAATAGTGATAATTATACATATATATATA